>JAZKJV010010937.1:0-348047 GCA_037367405.1 Ottelia alismoides | reverse complement strand
TGAAGGATCCATCTAGTAAATTGTGCCTTGGAATTCTTCTTATTCGTTAAGTACCGTATGGCCGTGTGATCAGTGTATATAGTCACTTTAGATCCAAGAATGTAAGATCTGAACTTATCCAAAGCAAAGACTACTGTTAGCATCTATTTCTCCGTAACATTGTAGTTCCGCTTGGTGGCATCCAAAGTCCTAGTAGCATAGTGAATGGCAAAAGTTAAAATAGCCCCTATGGCAAAATCTGAAGCATCTGTCATGATCTCGAATGGGGAGAGGCCAATCAGGTGGTTGAAGGATAGGATCCTACACAACCAAATCCTTGAGAGTCCAAATAATGAAAGACACTTACCATCTAAAAGGAACTCTGTATCTTCTATGAGAAGATCAGTAATTGGTCGTGCAATACGACTGAAGTCCTGAATGAACCGTCGGTATAAACTGACATGCCCTAGAAAAGACCGCAACTGCTTCAAATTGGACGGTGGATTGAGCTTCTTGATGATATCCACCTTAGCCGGATCAATCTCCATGCTCCTGTTGGAGATGATGTGACCAAGGACCGTCTCTTGAATCATCATAAAATGAATCTTCTCCCAAGAAAGAACAAGGTCAACCTCAATGCACCATTGAAGCATACAGTCTAGGCAAGAAAGACAAGTATCAAAGTTGTCATCGTAGACTGAAAAATCATCCACAAAGACCTCTAAACGATCACCCACCATGTTCGATAAGATGGAAAGCATGCACCTTTGGAATGTAGCTAGTGCATTACATAGTCCAAAGGGCATCCGTCTAAAAGCATACGATCTAAACGGACATGTGAATGTCATTTTGTCTTGATCTTCGGGCACAATGGCCACCTGATTGTACCCTGAGTACCCATCAAGAAAGCAGTAGTTACCCTTCCCATCTAATCGCTCAATAATATGATCAATTAATGGTAGTGGGAAGTGTTCCTTCTTGGTGGCTTGATTCAATCGTATGTAGTCACATAGACCTGCCAAGAAGTGGGTACACGGGTAGCAATTTCCTCACCATCATGTATCATAACTGTAGTGATAATCATTTTATTGGCTATTGCATGTAACAGACTAATCCACTTGGCGTCGGAGATGGGGTAGATAAAATCGACACTCCACCACTTGGATATTCCCTTCATAACCACCACTCGAGGATTCGGGTTCAACCTCCGTTGAAACTCACAAGATGGCTTGGTACTGGAAGAAAAGGGATGAGGGGACTGCTGGCTGAACTTTGATCTTCAATATCTGGCATTGCTCTGGTATGATCAACTGTCTAAGAGGTCCAACACTTCTCTAGAGATGGTCCACATCGAATGGGGCCATCCGATGACTCAATGGAGGTTACGATGAAGATCTGGGACTTGACTCGCCTAGAGCTCCTCCACCACTAAAGTTGGGGCTTGATTCGAGCCTTACTTGTGGTCCTACATTAGAAGGTTCGTAACTCGAGGGAGACACCTCGGCTAGAGTTATTAAGCATAGGAAATAAGAGAAGCGGCTGGGGAATGGAGCTTAACTTCCGGCGAAGTGGTGGGGGGAGTCGGAGCATAATCTTTCTCCAATGAGAGAGGATTAGGATGATTAGGGTGCGATACGAGAAGGAGGGAGATGCGGTGTTGTTATCGAAGCGATCATATGGTCAAGATGGAACTCAGATACGGTAGACGGAGCAGTTATGGCAGACGCCGACGTAAATGGATGAATCAATGGAAACAACATGAGGAAAAGTGGAATGAAGGCTAACTGGTGATTAGAAATGGAAGTGAACATCAGCGAAGCGATCGGTGGAGTTATGACCTTGACTCTATTATGGGAGGCGGAGGAGGCTTGTCATGGTGAAGCTCTCTAAACACGAAGCTGGTTCAGCCCAACCAACCACCAAATTGGACTCCAAATGACTCCTCTGGGTTCATGTCACTACCCTAGGGATTTAATTGGAGAATGATGGCAGAGAGGAGCGAATTGCCGGTACGGTGGAGCTGATGAAGGATTTACATAGGGTTCCCAGGAGCTTGGACGTTTTGAGAAAAATCTCACGAACCGAGGATAATCCGGCAAGGCCTAGGTATCCGCAA
This sequence comes from Ottelia alismoides, assembly GCA_037367405.1. NCBI lineage: Eukaryota > Viridiplantae > Streptophyta > Magnoliopsida > Alismatales > Hydrocharitaceae > Ottelia > Ottelia alismoides. Next base: position 345,952 of record JAZKJV010010937.1, on the reverse strand, counting down.
AGGTCGTGGATCCTTGGCGATCAATCGGGCATAATATTCGAGGCACAAATAGGTCGGAATCGAGCAGAAAAATTTTGATAAAAGGGATTCGGAGATGCCTCGCCCGGATCTGACCTGGGAGAGGAAGGGGTTGATCCGGGTCAACGGACCTGGGTTGACCGATAGGAAAAATTGATTTACAAAATTGAAAGAAAAATCAAATTAAAATAGTAAATGATCTTAAAATAAAAAAAAGATAAAAATAAAAACTGTTGGCTATTTTACAAACTATTTTTTATGATTTTTAAAATCTTTAATAATATATATACAATATTATATACTGTGTACATTAATATGTACATGTATAATATACATATATACAATATTTACATATATTTTATTTTTTTATTCTTACAAGAGTACATCATTTTATATTTTATTTATTTACAAAATAATTTATGGCATATAAATATATTTTTATTTGATTTTTATAACTTATTTATATAGGTTAAATAAATATAGTATTCTAAACATTATGCATACTTTTGACATACTTACATCATAACTAATTAGTTTTCTTTTATTATATTTACACGTTTATTTTACAATTAATTTTATTATTTACAACACTTTATTATTTACAAGTTTTATTAAGAAAATAACTTACTTTGAGATCATTTATTTGTAGATGGTATAAATATATATACAGGATAATAGTGAAGAGTATTTACAAAATAAATATAGAATAAATAATATATGATATGTACAAAGGTAATTTTAGATAAATGATGACCCTATCTCTCCCTACTTTATTCCTTGTCGATCAGGTCAATTATTGACCTTCTCCCGGGTTCAGATCAGTATGTACTTATTACATAATTACAAACTATTTTTATTTCCTTTCTTCTTTTGTCTTGTATTTTAGATAAATATATGTTAATTATACAATATTAATAAACTCATTGTGAATGATAATTTATTGATTTTAACACATATTTAAAGATGTTTTGCTAATAAATTTGGCTAAAACAATAGAATAAAGATGATGAATTATGGATTCATCATTGGTCTTAGAGGTTGTTGTGTTTTATTCAGTTTCCCAATAAGGTTTCAACCAAACCTAACTTCCAAGGGTCCGACTGAGCTCCAAACTTTGATTTTATTAAGACCAGCTTGAAAGTTAAAATCAATCCAAGTTCTTTCTTTTTATTTTCTTTATTTCCTTTTCTACACTGATAGGCATAAGTGCTTGCTAGGGACTAGTAAAGGCAAGTATATGGGGGTGATGAATCTCCATTTCATCACCTTTGTTCTTTCATTAAGGTCTTAAATCCCTAGTTCAATGCATGTATACAACATTAGTTTGTACAAAATATATTCATTATTTATTCTATAAATATTGTATAAAATACTATTATTAATGCCAAAATAAAAGAATAAAGGAAAAAAGAAAAAGAAATGAAACACCATAGATGTTGAGTGACCCTAGACCTTGAGACCTAGTCATCATGATGACCTGGTTGATAAGGAATAAAGTAGGGAGAGATAAGGCAGAGAAATTATACAAATTATACACAAAACCCAATTTTTTAAACTCATATATAATTGCTTTTTGGCACCTATTTCATATAATTTTTTTACACCTCAAATAATAAAACCTCAACATAATATTGTAGATAAAATACAAAGAAAAATACAAAATTGACTTCACAGAAAAATAATGCACAGTGTGCCCGAGATACACAAAATAAAAACTTCACAGACATGTATCTTCTCCATATTGTATCAAAATGGACCAAAATCACTTTAATTGTATGTAACTTGTAATAAGCCTCTTAATAAAGGTGGTTTTATTTAATTTGGAGCTAAGATGCAAAAGGTAGGTTTTGGACCCATATTATGCAATATACATGTATATTGTATTCAATATATTTATTCTTGATAATTTTCAAACTCTTTTTTATAAAATTGTAAATATCATTTGAAACACAAGTACATAATTAAAATAAAATAAAATCAACATAAATAATTCATTTAAATTTTTAGATGAAATATACATGTATAAACAGATAATGTAAATATACATAATTAATTAAGTATACATACAAACTCATAAAAATACAATAAAATATTTATATGTGTAAAAACAAATCAAAAAAATATAAAATACATGTATACTATAATAAAATATACAATACAAAATTAAAATCTAAAATGCAGGTATTTATACTTATATTTTACTTGTAAATATTAACTTACAATAAAAATCAACATAAAAATAAATAAAAATATGGACAACATATTGCATTAAATTACAAACACCTCTCATGTTCTGATAAAAAATTTAGTTAAATCAATTACTATTTATTTTTTATTTTAACAATGATTTCTTCGTGGGATTTCTCTGGTTGGTCCACGTGGACCAACCAGAGAGCTCCCCATGTTGACCTCGGTCAACACTCCCCCTCTCTCTTCCTCGAGCAGTGGATGTGCCTTCATACTTTTTCCCGTTGAATCCACTCATGCTTTGGCATTTTGATCAAAACAAAAATATTAATATGATATCCCTAAATACGGCTATGGCCAAAGATCCATTCGATCTTCATTTAGTGGATCACAATCCTCGATCGAAATTCACCCTTTGTGCAGCCTATAAATAAAGTCCTCCGACCACCATTCCAAATTTGGTCCCTCTCAATCGATCTTTAGCCCCTCAGATTAGGCCTAATAGCTTCTCCTTGTTGATAGCAAGAAGAAGCTATCGATTTGCAGCGAGGAGAGGTCGAGGAGGAGTGATGAGCCGAAAATCTCAATCGAACAGACTAAGGTGGATAAAATATAGCGAAGGTCATTGCGACCTCAGTCGCTCGAGAAATCAATCGGCTCAATCAAGAAAAATGTAAGAGCAGACCACCAAACCAAGACAAAAATCAAGGAAAATCAATAATGGCCCTGGCTATTGGATTAGCCTGGTATAGCGACCAGGGTCGGACTCAAGGAGCGCGGATTGGCCTTGCGGCCTACGAAGTAGTCAGAAATAAAGAAAAATCAATTTTTGGTCGATTTTTAATATTTTTATATTTTTTGGAATTTTTAATTATAAAGAAAAATAAGAAAACAATGAAACAAGCAACTTGGACTAATTATTTAAACACACAAAATTAATCCAAAAATTCAAACAAAAATAGTTTTATGTTTTTTATATTTGTTACTATTTTGGTGAATTTTTGGTAATTTTCTGATTTTTAGGGAATTTTATAAAAATGAAATAAGGCAAAAATCAATGAAAACTGTCCAATCAGGCATGGACAACCATTCAAAAATACTAAATGTTTGTTTCAAAGCCTGGAGGTATTTTTCCTATAAACTAGAGACAAAAAGGAAAGATCAGGAACTGAGTTTATTATTTTTGGAATTTTCAATAATTTATTAGAATTTTTATGACATTTTTAATGTTTTTCAATTTTTATATTTTATATAAGTCAAAAAATGACCAATATTGGTCAGAAAATCAAACACAACAAAATACACAAAAATCTAATTTTTTTGTAATTTTTAAAAGGGTTTTAATTTTTTTGTGATTCTTATAACTGGACAAGGACAAAAAGAGAGGTTTTTTATTTTTTAAAAATACTAAAAATGCTCAAAAATGTACCAAATTTTTAGTGAAAATTTTACACAGTGGCAGGAACCACGTGTCCAATTTTCACGAAATTTGGACTTGATTTGATATTTTATTAAAATAAAAAACAAGCAAACAGTGCACAAGGACCTAACTGCAATAAGAATAAGTTGCAAGGGTCGAAAAGTAACACGGCTGGAAAGTCTAGGACCAAACTTGCAAAAATTCCAGCCTCCACGCACCGCGCACGTGGTTCAGACTCAGAGGGGCATTTTTGTCATTTCAATTTATAAAAATGAAAACAATAACACGCCAGAAATGTAAGGAACAAAATGCAATTTGTCCAATAAATCACGTGTCGAAGCACGTCACCACAGGCAGGAACTAATTTGCAAATATCCAAAACTAGAAGGTCCTTAGTGCAATATTTATAAAATAAAAACAACATGACTAAATAATTACAGGACTAAAAAGTAAAAACTAAAAATTAAAAGGGCCTATAGGAAATTTACCCTTTATTTAAGCGGAGGGTTGGATGCACACCACGTGGATGATCGTGCGGTCTGGAGTGGTGGCGCCTCAATGCAGGGTCCTCGGTTCTGATCCAACGGCTGAGTGTCTCCCAAGTGGCTGATCTGACGGCTACGATGCGTTGTGGGTAAAAACCCTCGGTGGATCGACGGCTCTGGAGAGGGCACGTGGAGATTGAGCGGTCCAGAATCACGGGTGCCTCTCCTCTACAACGGACGGTCCTGATCGCGCCTCCAAAGGATCGGACGATGGCGTAGCTCCTCAAATCAACGGCTTTGAGCGAATCTGGAGCTGGAGGGCTGAACGGAAGGCTAGAGGAGGTCCAGGAAGAACAGGTGGCCGACGAACTTTGCCGGCCCGAAGTACGCGCGACGAACCTCCTCTGCTGCTTCTGAAATACGGAATAGCTCCGCCAAGGTATCCCGCAGCTAATGCAATGCTCCGATGATGACGGGGAGCTCTGGAGCTCCGGCAAAGGTGAAGGTCTAGAGCTCCTGTGCTCTATCGTTCCGACCTCCAGATGAGGTCTCTTTGACCTGCTACCTGCACAGGAAGAAAGAGGGGTCGAGGGCAAACTGCCTCGACCCGTCAAAGCACGAAATGGATGGAAGATGCGTCGGTGTGGAGGTCCTCCGGCGATGCGGCGGAGGAGGAGGACCGAAGTCCCTGCTCCGGGGCGAGTCAAGGCTGGGTGGCTGAATGAAGAATGTGCGGAGAAGGCTCGTGAAGGTGGTGGAGTGGTCGGATGGGCAAATGGCTGGACGGAGACGACGGGTGGAAGCGACGGAGCTACATGAACCTAAAACGAAAAATCAACATCTAAGCTAACCTACGGCCTAAAGAGGTTACCTGGTGAATGCATTCGACTGGGCTGGAGCTCGGGGAGCTCCGGGGTCATTGCCTGAAAGGGGGTGTCGGTTCCCGAGGCTGGGCGCGCTCACGGCGGCGCACGGCGGCGAAGCCACCGGATCAATGGTTTCCCGGCTGCCCGGGCCTGACTTCCACTCCAAAACGCTCCACTGTCACTCAGGCGAGGTGGAGGAGTTCCTTAGCGTCGAGGGGGAGGACCAGAGATGGGTGAATCATGCGGCGGAGGAGATTATTTAAGTGGCTAGGGGTCCGGCTTGAAGACGGTCGGGCGAGCATATCGGAGCTCGGACCCCTCAGACCCACCCCAGGCGTGGATCTAGGATGATCGAGGAATAATCAGAGCCCGGGGTTTCGAAGTTTGGCGGTCGGATCGAGGTGCAGAAATTAGGAGAACATGCGGGTCGGGCGCAGAATCCGGCTCTGGTGGTCCTGGGGGGAGAGTTGACCGGGGGTCAACATCCCCGTAGACCAATCAGAGCCCGCCAATTATTCAGATTTTGTAAATTAAATAATAAATAGAAAAAGGACGAATTAAGAAAAAGTTAAAACATAAAAAATGTTTATTTTATTTTAAACTATTTTTTTGTGATTTTTAATTATTTTTTTGAAATAAAAATTAGGTATTTACAATATAGTATTATATACATAGGTATATACAATATATATTTTTAATTTTTGATTTTTAATTATTTATTTTTATACATTTTTATTCCAATTTTATATTTTATTTATCTACAAGATAAAATTTGGAATATTTAGGTATTTTTATTTTATTTTTATTATTTAATTACAAGGGGTAAATAAATAAGGTTTATTTATATACATATATGGTATATATACAATAAAGGAGATTGATTTTATTTTTATTCCTTTTTTATTTTATTTTTGTTTTTGTAATTTTTATTTAATTTATTTATACTGTGAAGTATAGAATATGTACACATTTTATGGTATTTAAATTTATTTATTTATAGGGTGAAATAAATAGATAAGGAGATTCTATATACATGGCTTATGTACAAGGTGAAGGCCTTTTTATTTTCTTTTTAATTTTCTCATTTTTATTTTAATTTAGTATTTACAAATATATACATATAAATGCAACCCATTTTTATTTTTATTTTTAGAGGAAAATATTTTTATTTATATATAGGTATATTTAAACACATGAGCTTCCTTATCTCTCTCTACTTTGGCTTTTATGCGGTCAGCCCCATGCTGAGCCCTCCTTGGGATTAGGTCGCTTAATATTTATTCTAAATATCTCTCTCTTTTTCTTTTAATTCTTTATTCTTTTATTTATGCACAAAAACATGCTAATTCTTTATTTTTATACAATGCATGTAATTTGGTAATTATTGATATTTACATGAATCTACATGTGTTTGGCAAAGGTTTTGTAGCTAAAATAAGAGAATAAAGAGTGATGAATGGGTATTCATCACCCCCCCTATACTTAACTTAGCTAGTCCCTTAGCAAACACTTATTTGAAAAAGAAGTGAAAAAGAAAAAGAAAAAGAGGAGAATATACATGGATCAAGGTTGATTATTAAACTTGCCTTCATTAAATTGAAATATGGAGCTCGATCAGATCTTTGGATTATTAATGTGTCGGAACCTTATTTAGACTTAGGTTTAAAACTCAACAGCCTCTAAGATCCACTAATCTATAATCAAGACTCCTCAACAATCCAGATCAGAACAAGTCATCATACACAAACCTTGAAGACTATGAATCTTTCCTTGTACTGTGTAAGTGATAGGTAAGCTCTCCACCTCAGAAGTAGCAACTTGACAACCCTCCCCAACAAGGTAACTCTATGACCCTAGTCTGGCCACTCTTTCCTCGAGGAGCGGGGTATTCCCTTCTAAGTTCAAGTTCAACCGGCTCAAGAAGAGGGGGAAGAAGAGAATGGACCATGGCCAGTGTAGCCATGTAACCTTGGGAGCTCAACCAGTGTAGCTAAGTCTCCCTGCTGCAAGCTACATAAGGTGAATCCATGAATCTCAAGCTTTGCTTATTGCACTATATACATACTCCGGTGGGATTATCATTTTCTATCAGACCCGCCACTTTTTTGGAGTTATTTTATTTTTGCATTTTTTAAGTGCATCTATACAACATATACATGTGCAGCATATATACATAAGGATTTTTTCCTCTTGAGCCAGTAGACTATCCCTCTTTTGAAGCATTATTGCAACCCACAACTTCTGTCGTTAGACCTCATGGCAACCAGACCAAGTTGAGACGCACTTCCTTCACTAAAAGAAGAAGAGAGGTTCCGCCTAGAAGTACTACCCTCATATGCTACCCCAAGTCAAGGAAGACTGCCTCCTCACCACCTCATCCGTAGAGAGCTCGGTGCAAGTGCGGGTCCAAGTAAAGCCATTGTCTATATGAGTCATGTGTGTGTTGTTAAATGTTCTACTTAGGCTCATTGAGATTACATGTGATCATAGCCTAGTGGACTCAAAGAATTAAGTCACCATGGACCTGAAAAGCCTTAACCCTAAGCCCTATAAGGTTCCTCTTATGATTAGGTGGATTAAGATCTTAATCAAGCTCCATTTCCCAATTTAATTCCAGGCTAGTTTAAATGTCAATTATAATCCAGGAAAAACTATATACCAGTATATACAAAGATGCTATTTGCACAATATATACAAACATGCAAAAAAACTTTAAAATATTTTGAAATCATGGATGTGTGCATGAATGCAAGTTTTGCAAAATATTTACACAAATTTACACAAGGTTTTTGCAAACTTTTGATTTTCAAAACATTTTGGAAAAATTGTGTACTATATACATAATTTTGATATACACATATTTACACAAACTTTACACAAAAAGTTTTTGAAAACATTTTTACGAAAATACTTTTTATCATAGCTATGTATGTGCAAATAAAAGAATGATTATTTACAGGAAAAATTTTTAATTTTTAATTTTGGTTTTTAGCCATTTTTATTTATTAACACACTCACACAAAGTACGAGTTATGGCTAAAGTATATATGAAATATATACACACCCCCCTATACTTAGCTCGAATGATGTCCTCAGAGTCAAGAGCGATGAAGAAGACATAACTCGTGCTTAGTATAGGGAAGTAAAAAGGAAGGCTATATACAAAGACGAATGAATGAATAGAAAATCAGGAGGATCTCAGCTCTTCCCCCTATACTTAGGATCAAATAATCCTAAGTATAGCAGGCTGTACACAAAGGGAAAAGCAAGTGGAGAATGTACAGGGTCTACCCCCCCCCCCCATACTTAGGGTAAAATATCCCTAAGTATAGGCAGCAAAACAGGGGTTGAAAGACACGAAGAAAATCACGAATATATACAAGAAGGAGGGGACATCACTCCCCCTATACATAAGGTGAAGAATCCTTGAGTATAGGCAACACAACAAAGTGATGGGACAGAACGGACGAACAACCCGGTGTTTCCACCCCCCTATACTTAGGATGAGGAATATCCTAAGTATAGCAAAGATAATCCTAAGCAAGACCTGGGGTGAAAACAAGAACGGAAGAAAGCAAGATCAAACTAAGACAAAACACGTATATACAAAAGAGTACAATGTTTTGGTGCCTCTCAACAAGCACTAGATTTTACGCCCCTAGCTGGCGCAAAGGCTAGGATAAAGCAGTATTCAGGTTCAGGACGGCATCGGTAAGGCGAATGTCGTACTGTCGTCGCAGTCTCGGTATGAGAACAGCGACGAACTCAACAGTGCAAACAATGACACCCATGTATGCAATCAAGCGGGTGTCTGCTACCGGCCAGTGATGTGGAAGTAAGTGATCGGGATCCGGTAGCACAAAGGAAATTGTCGACTCTGGGTCAGACTAGAGTGGAAGTATGGAGCCGAAGAAATCAAATGTGGAGAAGGATGGATTAGTAATAGAATCCTCCACGTCAATCAGTGTCTCAAGAAGATATGTGCAGTCAAGATCAGGAGACTCTCTAAGAAGACTGATATCCGATGCATGAAATAGAAGCAGATCAGGCAGATCATCGAATATCTTTAGGATAGGCTCATCCTCGTGAGGGTCGTCGAGGTGAGAAGACTCAGTATCAGAAGGATCTAAAGACTCGGTTTCGTGCTCCGCCATATCGGAAACACTCTCAGAAGGTGAAACCGAGTACTCATCGAGTGTGGAATCCTCTCGCAGATAACCCTCGAGGAGAAATGCAAGATCAGAAGTGAAAAGTAGAGGATCAGGATCTAGATGGGCATCTGCGCTGCTGTCAAGCACCCACTCTGTGCACCGGGCTGCATCATCATCTGAAGTGTGGCTATCGGCAATCTGGAAGCAGGAGAAGGTACTAGTCAACATCGCGGAAGCTGGCAAAGTGTTTGCGGCTGATCCTCGCTCTACGGCTATGCTGGCTGCCAACTGGTCCTCAGCAAAGGTTTCTGTCTCGTCAGAGTGGAGGACAAAAGGCTCGAATATGGGTTTATCTGTATCTGAACTCTCAAAGTGGTGTCCCATATCGAGCTGTGGCTGCTGGGCTGAGTCCTGATGTCTGTCGGAATCCGAGAAGTATCTCTGCAGGAAGGAAGCTGACTCCTCTGGGACTGGAAACTGTAGCAGCTGAATCAATGGTTGTAGTAGCGGGGGCTCCTCCGGTTCTTGGAGTATCAGAAGATCTGATATCCAAGACTCGTCAACTGAGAACTCTGGGGCTGCCTCGAACTCTAGCTGGAAGACCAGCGGGAACTCAAGAAAACTCTGGGTCCGAACCTCTGCTATCACAGGCATCTCCTCTGTACTCTGTGGTGTTGCATCCTCCAAGTCCTTGGGCTGGTGTGTAGAAACTGAATCATCATGTAAAGTGACACACCGCACTGGTACTGCATCGTCCGCATGTGTTGTCCCGACGAGGGCATCTCGCGAAGATGATCTCTGTGAAAGTAAACTCGAGATGGTGTCCAGTAGGTGAATGTCAGAACTGCGGTATGAACCACCACATGTGGTAATCACCAGTGCTATCTGCTCCGCGGTCATCTCCCGCATGGAGATCTCTATCAAGTCTGTCAGTGGAAGTCCGTGATCGGGAAATCTCCTCAAGAGGTCAAGAAACCTCGGCCATGCCTCGTGCAGTGGCTCCTGGGGGTCAACTGAAAACTCTGTGATCACAGACCGCATAAACTCTGCTCTACGCGGGGGAAAGTATCTCTGTAAGAACTCTCAGCGTAGCTCTCCCCACGTATCAAATGTCCTCCCAATCGTATGTGCCATCTCATGGCTCTCTCGTGCAGTGTAAATGGGAAGGTCCTCCTCATCAGCTCCTCTGCAGTGATGTTGAATATCTTTGTGCTCTACAAAACTCCTCGAATGCGGATAGGTGAAGATAAGGCTCCTCGTGTGGCTCTCCTGCAAATGTCGACAGTCTCTGAATGTAATCCAAATCCAAGACGAATGGACATAATGTAGAAGCTGACTGAGCTCCATGTGTTATTGATGAATCCACATTTCATCATCTTTATTCTATCATTTTGGCACCTAAAACCCTAGCAAATGCCTGTAAATAGCCTTAAATCAAGCATCTTAGCATTCATGCATGTGCATCTCAACAGTGTGTAAATTACTGTAATTAAGGCCAAAATTATAGAATAAATAAAGAAAAGAAAAAGAATAAAATATTGTAAATATTTTATGACCCAAAACCCCCGAGACCTAGGCATCTTGATGAATAGGTCGACAAGGAATAAAGTAGGGGGAGATAAGGCCAAAAACACAGTCAAAATACCTATACTTGTTATTCATTCTTTTTGGGACCTATTTTTGGTTCCACTTTTTGTACATCAAATAAAGAAACTTTGTACATGAAAGTTGTAGATAATTTCATAAAGAAAAAGACAAAATTGATTTCATAGAAAAAGAATGTACAGACAAAAGGTTCTGGTCTGAATAAGAATCCAAAATCCCAACTTCCCAGACCCGTATCTCACAAACGACAACTCCAAATGCATCAAACTCACCTTTAATTGTATATAGAATAAAATAATCTATCCAATGGCGGTGGTTTCGCATTTGGCGGAGCTACGGTTTGAAAGTTGAGTTTTGGACCCTCATTGTATACTTGTACTGAATAAAATATTCAATTTATTCTTTATTCATTATTTATTCATTTTTATATTTTTATAATTTTGTAAATATTACTTATACTGTATATGTGCATTAAAATTGAAATGAAATGCAAAGAAAGATAAAAATAAAAATACTTGTATAAAGAATACATAGGTATACTGCATATACTTATACCTGTATAGAATACTCTTAGATTTTATTAAATGCACAAAACAACTCAGAAAAATAAAATAAAAATATACTTATGTATATAAAAGTATGTTATAATTTTACAAATCATAAATAAAAATAATAAGATTAAAAATACATAAAATAAAATAAAATATCAAAATACATAGGTATTATACCTATATAGGGTTAAAAAGGTAACTTATAAAATACAAGTCATAAAAATAAATAAAAATCAGAATTAAATACTACATAAAATTTTGAACATTTTTTTATTTTATAACTTTTATTTAATTCGGCCATTTAATATTTTAAATTGATTTATTAAGGGATTTTTCCAGGGTTTTTCCTGGTTGGTCCACGTGGACCAACCGGGAGGGTCTGAGAGTTGACCTCGGTCAACTCTCTGACCCAGCCCCTGTGGCTTGTCAGACCAAGTTTGACCCCCCTTCTTCATCCTTTTTTCGAGGTAAACCCTTGCACTAAAACGCAATGCAATCTTCACGACTTTCATAGCTCGTGCATCAAGGATTCACGCCCAAGCGTCACCTTGGGTCGTGGATCACTGCAGCTCCCACGATACCTCGTTCTTTCCACCCCTTCGTCAACCCCTTAAAAACTTGCCCTTGACCTAATTTGAAAATCGAACCGCATTCCACACAGATCTACCCCCCTTTTTGGTCGTGCTCGAGCATCTGGAGGTGACAGCTCCGGGTTCCTTGCCTCAAGGCGGCGGGTCGTCAACTGATCTGGGCGTGTTCCACACCTCCGGCGAGCCTTGCCGTAGAGGTATTTACCCTCTGGCCTTTGGCTATTGAGGCTGCCATTCGTCCCATTTTTATCGCCATTTTCTTCCTGTTAGTGTTAGGATCAGTTCGCCCTTAAATCCATCGTCAAATCCTTCATCGCATCATTCCACAGATCACCTCGCCGGAGCGCAACTCCGGCGAGCCGCCATCTCGCCTTTCGTTTCATTTCGAGAGCCCCCAGAGGTCGAGGCATTTTGCCCTCGACCTCTCTAACTTTTTGGTGCTGGTATTGAAGCCTATCGACGCTTCTGGAGCGGTTTTGTTCTCTCGCCGGAGCACCTGGGGCCTTGCAGCTCCGCCACCTCCGTGCGAGAGCACCGGCGACCGCCGGTGGCTTTTGTTGCTCCCAGACGCCAGCCGACACCTGCAGGAGCATCCTCGTCCACTTTGCAAGCCTGATCGTCACCGTAGCTGGACGGAGGAGCTCGGAGAAGTTCGCCCATCCGGAGCTCCTCCGTGTTCTTCCCTCTACCTCCGGCGCCGTCGGATCAACGAAGGACGCCCAGATCGTGCTGCAGCCGTTAGATCTTCCCAAGTGCCCACCGTCCGATCGTCGAAGGAGATCTAATCCAGGCCGCACAAGCCAACCGTCATCGCGCGCCCAGGACACGCCACGTGGATAAGTGGACCGCCTCCAGCCGCTGGATCGCGCCCCGTCGCCCAGCCGTTGGATGCGTGCCACGCGTCTTCATCAGAGCGCCCGGGCGAGGGTATTTTGCATCTCAACCCTCGCCATTTTTGTATTTAATATTTAGTTTTTAAACTTTCGTCTGTAGCGTAAAAAGTTTGTAATATTTGCATAGAGACCCCCGAACTTCTCTTATTTGCATCTGAGTCCTCAGCCACGTCACCTCACGTGACTTGTACACGTGAGGTGGGGGCATTTTGCAGAGGGCCCCTCGAATATTTGGGTATTTCGTTTCAGTCCGTAAACTTTTGAATTAAGTGTAAACTTTTTGGATAAATTGCAAGTAGACCCCCAGGGTTTTCTGATATTGCATTCCAGTCCCTCCCAGGCGCGTGCAAGTCACGCACCCTGGTGGGTAATTTGTGAGCGTGCCCAGGCGGCTTTTGTATTTACATTTTGGTTCCAGAAATTGAATATTCAGTTATATATTTTTGTGGAAAATTGCATGTTTGTCCCTGGAAGTTTTGTAAATTGCATTTATGCCCCTGCCAGGCCTGTTTATTATTTGGATGCTTGTTGTATTTAGTTGAAATATCATTTTAACTCCAAAAATTCCACAAAAATAGACTTAGGTTTCTGGACACGTGTGCTTTCACGCCACCTATTTAGTTTTTGATTTTATTTTATTTTCCTATTTATTAAAAATCAAAAACAGCCTTTTTGTGTACTGTCTACATTAGAAAATACCAAAAAAATATCAAAATACCTCCAAAAATTCCCAAAAATTCACCTAGTGTCTATTTTACCCTATTTTAGTGTCAGTCCAAAAATCATTAAAAATCTCAAAAGAAAAACACTAAAAATTTAAAAAACACTCAAAAACTTCAAAAAAATATAGAAAATCAAAGAAAACTCCAAAATTTATAAACTCAGGTTCTGTGTAATCCTCATTCTATTCTCTTTATTAGAAAAATAGTGTGAAAATTTTGAGCTACTAGTTGCTATTTTTAAAATACATTTTATTCCCAGCCAGCCCTATTTCCACTGTTTTGCTTTAATTCAGTATTTAAAAATATCAAAAACACCTTGAAAAACTCCCAAAAATCACAAAAACAGTAAAAATTCTTAAAAATACCAAAAACATTGTATTTCTGAATTTTTGAGTATTTTTGTGTATTTTTATAAATATTTTACCTTGCCCTTTTCTTATATTGTTTTCATCTTCCAATATCGAAAAAGAAATACAAAAATATAAAATATAAAATATAAAAATCAGAAAATCAAAAATCAAAATACAAAATAAAAAAAATAAAAAAAATAAAAATTTTTAAAACCCACAAAAACATTTCTTTTGTTGCTTGCTTAGTGTAGACACATCATACATTCACACTCACACTTTAGCACTTGCTTGAATTACACTGCTTGCTCCCTGTGTTCGAACTCTCTGCATACTTGACACTATACACCATTTGTGCAGAGTTAAAAATAAATTTTAACTCCACATTGTTTCTAATTTGTTGATCTTAGTGTGGGTTAATTGTTGATTAAATTCGGATTTTGATTGGTCGACGCTGCGACTGAGTTCACGCTTTGTGTTGAACTTAAGACCGTCGAAATTCGGGTTTATCAGTTATCTGCTCCACCATCAATCTGGGATAGGATCTATCTACTGATCTCCACTGCTCTCTCTGATCATGAACGGAGTGCGCTCTCAACTCAGCAATGGCATCGTCCGGGTCTCGCATCTGCTCGATCTGGTATCCTCGGACGTCAAACACAGCATGCCTAGAGTAGTGAATGGGATGGGAGGGAGGGGGCGGGAGGTTGGTCGGAGATCCGACCTCCCTAGAAGGTGGACTGGACTAATGGTCAGAAGATGGAGAAGAAGTCGTAAGAGTCAGCTCGAAGTGAGGGGGATCCATCATCCAGGGGTCAAGGAGAAGAAGAAGACTGAAGGGAGGAAGGGTGGGAGAGAAGGATGATAGGAGAAGAAGATGGGGAAAAGGGAGAAGGGATATGGAAATCACACAAGATGAAAAAGCAAACCCCCGATTCACCTACGCACACGGAGCTGAAGACCGAAAGGGATCGGTCAATTATCTTGTCGATTTTATTTTAGGTGATCATTCAGTCTATCAGAGCGATTACGTGAGCTGAATAGGAATCCAAATTTTTCTCAACCGACTGTCCAGTACAGAAAGCTGGTAATCAGTCGAGAAAAATTGGATACGGCTCTAGCCTAGGGTACGTGTCACTCTCTCACTCATCCAACCAAACAAGGAGGGGGTTACTCTCCCCAAGACAAATTTTTCAATTCGGTGTATTTTAGGTCAAGTGTGATTAGCAGTACCGATTTTATTGTTTTTCTTTTTAGGTATTTTTCAAATAAAAACAAACGCCTAACGAATTTTTCGATTCTCCTGGTTATTAAGTCCAAAAATCAGGGGGGAGAAGTCGAAAAAGCTGATGCGCGATGAAATCAATGATGCATGCAGAGTAAGAAATGTGTACCTGACTCCAGCAGTCTACATGCAAAATGATCCGCGCAGAATTTTAATGACTGAAAATAAACTATCTAAATGGTGCAGGCGGAAAGCCGAGTCCCTAAATAGCAATTCTACTCGAAAGAACAACTAGTCGATCACCAACCTCCAATCCAAAGAGTCCGATCTCGGTCCACCCCTCCTCCTCCCGACAAATCGGGTTCAGGAGCAGCGCTTGGCAGGGTGGGCTACGGCACGTAGGCTCGAAGGAAGTGAGTCGACTATTTTATTAATCTTTTTATTATAGGTCCAATTACCGATCTATAGGTGCGGGCAAATATATTAGGGTGCTTGGATCCTATGTATTACGTCACAATCAAGTATAAAATCCTACGGTTAGGGGCTCGAGAAACCGCGAGAAACCGGAAAAGGCAGTAAAGAAAACAAAACCGCGTAAAAAGCTGCGAAGAAACTAAGGGGACCCCCGAGCACGCCGGTGCTCAGCGAAACAGACCCCGAGAGTGTCTAAGTCCTGATGAATTTCCTGTTGTCATGTATTATTACAATTATCCAAATGTTGCAGAAAATAAACCTAAACTACTCCTCACACACTCAGTTGCATCCTCACTCTCTCATGCGGCTCCGTGCAGAAGGGAGTCGCCTCCGATCACCGCGATTACGCTGGCTCCTCAAAAGTTGTCGCCTCGATCCTCGGTCCCTCGCAGAAGAGTGTGTCAAGCCTCAATAAAATAAAGCAACTAAAATAAATGAGAGAAAACAAGGTATATGTGCAAAAATAAAAATGAAAATAAACAAGCAAAAACAAACAAAAACAAAAATAAAAGAAAATAAAATAAAATAAAATAAAATAAAAAGATAAATAAAAAGCCGCGAAAAAGCCACGGACTCAGAAAGAGCCGCGGAAAGCCACGAAAAAGAAAACAAAATAAGAAGAAAAATAAAACGACTACTAAGCCGTGCTCCCCGGCAACGACACCATTCTGATGAGCCGAAAATCTCAATTGAACATACTAAGGTGGATAAAATATAGCGAAGGTCGTTGCGACCTCAGTCGCTCGAGAAATCAATCAGCTCAATTAAGAAAAATGTAAGAGCAGACCACCGAAACAAGACAAAAATCAAGGAAAATCAATAGTGGCCCTAGCTATTGGATTAGCCTGGTATAGCAACCAGGGTCGGACTCAGGGAGCGCGGATTGGCCTTGCGGCCTACGAAGTAGTCAGAAATAAAGAAAAAGCAATTTTTGGTGGATTTTTAATATTTTTATTGTTTTTTGGAATTTTTAATTATAAAGAAAAATAAGAAAACAATGAAACAAGCAACTTGGACTAATTATTTAAACATACAAAATTAATCCAAAAATTCAAACAAAAATATTTTTATGTTTTTTATATTTTTTAATGTTTTGGTGAATATTTGGTAATTTTCTGATTTTTAGGGAATTTTATAAAAATGAAATAAGGCAAAAATCAATGAAAACTGTCCAATCAGGCTTGGACAACCATTCAAAAATACTAAATGGTTGTTTCAAAGCCTGAGGTATTTTTCCTATAAACTAGAGACAAAAAGGAAAGATCAGGAACTGAGCTTATTATTTTGGAGTTTTCAATGATTTATTAGAATTTTTAAGAGATTTTCAATGTTTTCAATTTTTGGATTTTATATAAGTCCAAAAATGACCAAAATTAGTCAGAAAATCAAACACAACAAAATACATAAAATCTAATTTTTTTGTAATTTTTAAAATTGGTTTTAATTTTTTTTGTAATTTTTATAACTGGATAGAGACAAAAAGAGAGGTTTTTAATTTTTAAAAATACTAAAAATGCCAAAAAAATGTACCAAATTTTTAATGAAAATTTTACACAGTGGCAGGAGCCATGTGTCCAATTTTCACGAAATTTGGACTTGATTTGATATTTTATTAAAATAAAAAACAAGCAAACAGTGCACAAGGACCTAACTGTAATAAGAATAAGTTGCAAGGGTCGAAAAGTAACACGGCTGGAAAGTCTAGGACCTAACTTGCAAAAATTCCAGCCTCCACGCGTCGCGCACGTGGTTCAGACTTAGAGGGGCATTTTTGTCATTCCAATTTATAAAAATGAAAATAATAACACGCTAGAAATGCAAGGAACAAAATGCAATTTGTCCAATAAATCACGTGTCGAAGCACGTGGTCACCACAAGCAGGAACTAATTTGCAAATATCCAAAACTAGAAGGTCCTTAGTGCAATATTTACAAAATAAAAACAACGTGACTAAATAATTACAGGACTAAAAAGTAAAAACTAAAAATTAAAGGGCCTACAGGAAATTTACCATTTATTTAAGCGAAGGGCTGGATGTGCTCCACGTGGACAATCGTGTGGTCTGGAGTGGTGGTGCCTCAATGCAGGGTCCTCGGTTCTGATCCAACGGTTGAGGGTCTCCCATGTGGCTGATCTGACGGCTGCGATGCGCTGTGGGTAAAACCCTCGGTGGATCGACGGCTCTGGAGAGGGCACGTGGAGATCAAGCGGTCCAGAATCACGGGTGCCTCTCCTCTGCAACGGACGGTCCTGATCGTGCCTCCAAAGGATCGGACGATGGTGTAGCTCCTCAAATCAACGGCTCTGAGCGAATCTGGAGCTGGAGGGCTGAATGGACGGCTGGAGGAGGTCCAGGAAGAACAGGTGGCCGGCGAACTTCGCCGGCCCGAAATGCGTGCGACGAACCTCCTCTACTGCTTCTGAAATACGGAATAGCTCCGCCAAGGTGTCCCGCAGCTAATGCAATGCTCCGATGATGACGGGGAGCTCTGGAGAGCTCCGGCGAAGGTGAAGGTCTGGAGCTCCTGTGCTCTATCGTTCTGACCTCCAGATGAGGTCGCTTTGACCTGCTACCTGCACAGGAAGAAAGAGGGGTCGAGGGCAAACTGCCTCGACCCGTCAAAGCGCGAAATGGATGGAAGATGTGTCGGTGTGGAGGTCCTCCGGTGATGCGGCAGAGGAGGAGGACCGAAGTCCCTGCTTCGGGGCGAGTCAGGGTTGGGTGGCTGAATGAAGAATGTGCGGAGAAGGCTCCTGAAGGTGGTGGAGTGGTCGGATGGGCAAACGGTTGGACAGAGACGACGGGCGGAAGCGACAGAGCTACATGAACCTAAAATGAAAAATCAACATCTACGCTAACCTACGGCCTAAAGAGGTTACCTGGTGAATGCATTCGACTGGGCTGGAGCTCGGGGAGCTCCGGGGTCATTGCCTGAAAGGGGGCGTCGGTTCCCGAGGCTGGGCGCGCTCGCGGCGGTGCACGGCGGTGAAGCCACTGGATTAATGGTTTCCCGGCTGCCCGGGCCTCACTTCCACTCCAAAACACTCCGCTGTCACTCAGGCGAGGTGGAGGAGTTCCTTGGCATTGAGGGGTAGGACCAGAGATGAGTGAATCGTGCGGCGGAGGAGATTATTTAAGTGGCTAGGGGTCCGGCTTGAAGATGATCGGGCGAGCATATCGGAGCTCGGACCCCTCATACCCACCCCGGGCGTGGATCTAGGATGATCGAGGAATAATCGGAGCCCGGGGTTTTGAAGTTTGGTGGTCGGATCGAGGTGCAGAAATTAGGAGAACATGCGGGTCGGGCGCAGAATCCGGCTCTGGTGGTCCTGGGGTGAGAGTTGACCGGGGGTCAACATCCCCCGTGGACCAATCAGAGCCCGCCAATTATTCAGATTTTGTAAATTAAATAATAAATAGAAAAAGGTCGAATTAAGAAAAAGTTAAAACATAAAAAATGTTTATTTTATTTTAAACTATTTTTTGTGATTTTTAGTTATTTTTTTGAAATAAAAATTAGGTATTTACAATATAGTATTATATGCATAGGTATATACAATATATATTTTTAATTTTTGATTTTTAATTATTTATTTTTATACATTTTTATCCAATTTTATATTTTATTTATTTACAAGATAAAATTTGGAATATTTAGGTATTTTTATTTTATTTTTATTATTTAATTACAAGGGGTAAATAAATAGGTTTATTTATATACATATATTGTATATATACAATGAAGGAGATTGATTTTATTTTTATTCCTTTTTATTTTATTTTTGTTTTTGTAATTTTTATTTAATTTATTTACACTATGAAGTATAGAATATGTACACTTTTTATGGGATTTAAATTTATTTATTTATAGGGTGAAATAAATTGATAAGGAGATTCTATATACATGGCTTATGTACAAGGTGAAGTCCTTTTTATTTTCTTTTTAATTTTCTCATTTTTATTTTAATTTAATATTTAAAAATATATACATATAAATGCAACCCATTTTTATTTTTATTTTTAGAGAAAAATATTTTTATTTATATATAGGTGTATTTACACACATGAGCTTCCTTATCTCTCTCTACTTTGGCTTTTATGCGGTCAGTCCCATGCTGAGCCCTCCCTTGGGATTAGGTCGCTCAATATTTATTCTAAATATCTCCCTCTTTTTCTTTTAATTCTTTATTCTTTTATTTATGCACAAAAACATGCTAACTCTTTATTTTTATACAATGCATACAATTTGGTAATTATTGATATTTACATGAATCTACATGTGTTTGGCAAAGGTTTTGTAGCTAAAATAAAAAATAAAGAGTGATGAATGGGTATTCATCAAGGAGGAGATCCAGTCCACCGCCGGAACTCTGTTGTGGTTCTGCTTCATCGGCCCACGGTCGATTTGAGGCTCATTCTTTCGCATTCCTAGGTATATCTTAGCTTATAGTTCATTTTCTGCATCTCGGTTTCAAGTTTAATTTCATTTTTAGCCTTCAAATCAAAAGCACCCAATTTGTCTAGAGCTTGAGTTCCAGGTCGATTCTTTGTAATCCGACCGTAAATCCAACTTCTTGATTTTTCATCATCTCCCCCTTCACCTTCTCCAACGATATCACCATGTTTCCAACCCAAATCGACCGTGATTTTGTGAATCGAGTCCTGCTCCACCATCATTCACTGGAGACTCATTGCTTCACCTCATTCCAGTCATATCAGCTTCAACCCAAGGTTGAGGGATTAGCCCTCGAGCCAAGGAACATTTTGATGTAGGTTTGCGACGTTAGGAACGCTTATAGAACTCCATCGAGCACCTGGAATAGCTTCTGGTTGTCAGGGGTCGTCTGAGCCCCACGGTCACCCATGCCGTCGTCGGTGGCCATCTGCACGTGCGAATGCTCCCATCTTGCTATTGGACCTGGAAGTGGAAGGAACTATCACCAAACATGGAGAAAAGTTGAATCCGGGCATGCCTTGCCGCAGTTCTTCAACAGTTCTTCGAGAGCCCTTCGTCACCTTTCGATCAGGAACACAACCCATATCTAATCTTGGTTGTCCAATCTTAACGGAGCGCTTTGTCTTCTCAGCAATTCGATAGTCCTTGTGTCGTCTAGGCAGCGGTTAGATCTAGGCTCTTAGGTAGGTTAAATTTCATTAATCCCCTTCCGCACATTTTGTCTTTTATTAAAGGTCCTGTAATTATTAAACTAAGTACAAAATTTTGTGGACTATTTGCATGTATGCCCTTTAAACTCTTGAATATTGCAAGATGGTATAGTGCTAGGTCACCTCCTGTGGACCTCCATGTGAGGTGAAATTTTGCAGGCATACCCTCCCCCCATTTTGGTAATTTGTAATAAGTTCTAAAAATTCAAGTTTAAGTTCAAACTTTTGAGATATTTTGCACTCATGCATCTGAGCTTTATTTTATTTGCAAATATACCCCATCCATCTTAATTAATTTTATTTTTGCATTTCATTCCATAAAAACAGCTCTTGTGCTCCAAAAATTCTCAAAAAAAAAAGAGGTATATGTGCATGATTGGGTTCCAATTCATTCCACATTTTTGCCATTTTGCATGCATTTATTATTTATAAAAATCATTTGGATCTATTTTATTCACTGCTTGACTTAAAAAATATAAAAATATATAAAACATTTTAGAAAAATTCCATAAAAATACCTACTATTTATCAATCTATTTTATATCCACAGACCAAAAATCACAGAAAATATCAAAAAGGACTCTAAAAAATAGCAAACCCTTGCTAACCCTAAAGAATTCACAAAATATTTTAAGAAAACATAAAAATATTACTTTCTATTCTATATTTTTATATATCGTATTATCTACCTAGTAAAATTGATTTTGAGAGATTTTAAGATCATTTTCTATATCTAAATCCCAAATCAATTATGTCTATTTAAACAATCCTTATTTTGCATTTTTTTGCTCTTAAAAATATAAAAAATGCAAAAAAATGCCCAAAAATCTATAAAAATAGAAAAACATTTGAAAAACATAAAAAATGTTTTATTTTGTTATTTTTAAATATTTTTATTTTTATTTATACTTAGTATACCCTAAATAGCATATATATAGTATTATATATCCTTTATATGATTAACCATTATTATAAATATCATAATTATATATTTAAACCTTAAAAAAATAAAAAGGGATGTTCTCTTTGCTAGTTTCTGAATTTTGCATATTTATTATATATATTATACTATGTAGTAGTTATCTTATATATATAGTCCCTATTATTCCTTTTATATATGTACCTATATATATTATTTTATTATTAAATTAAAAAAGAAAGAAAAATTAGAAAACTAAAATTGAAAAAATAATTTAATTAATTAAAAAAGAGAGAAAAATCATTTTATTTAATTAAAAATACACATACACTTTGATTAATTTTGTGCATACTTATATACACTTGCTATATTTATTCGTTTAAATAACACATGTTATGTCCCGTCTCCCTGTATTTGACATCCTACCTGCTTGTCACTATACATAATTGTAGGGTTATAATAATTTTTTATTCACACTTGTTTCCATTGCTTGATTCTTATATCGTGTGGGTTGATTGTTGAATTTAATCAAGATATGTAGGAGAGGTTACTTCAGCAATTGGGGTACGTCTTGTTGGACCACACAATTCTCTCCTCTGGGTTTTGGTTTTTCAAATGGCGCCATAGCCTGGAAGCAACTGATAGTGTAGATTTGTGTATATTGCTGTGCATATTATTTCTATTTTAATTTTACTATCTATTTTTATAATTATTTGATCTGTTCTGACCACTTATTTCTTTTTGACTTTCTTGTGAGGGATCACGTGGCGACGGTCGCTTACTAAGAGGTGGACGCACTCGAGTCACAAGGAGTTTGGCTCTTCCTCTTGCTGGACGACCAAGAGAGAGAAAGAGAGAGGACAGGGAAAGAGGAAA
This sequence comes from Ottelia alismoides, assembly GCA_037367405.1. Taxonomy (NCBI): domain Eukaryota; kingdom Viridiplantae; phylum Streptophyta; class Magnoliopsida; order Alismatales; family Hydrocharitaceae; genus Ottelia; species Ottelia alismoides. Next base: position 323,456 of record JAZKJV010010937.1, on the reverse strand, counting down.
AGAGCAACACATTTAGATTTTTTTGTTTTATTTTGTGAGGAGAGTGCTTTATTTTACAGCATAATTAATTTGTAATAAATTTGGACTTGGACACTGCAACACCTAACGAGGTCCAATGCCCAGGTGCATGTTCACCTGGGGGCCTCGTTGTGTTTTTTTGTATTTTCTCACTTTTTTTGTTTCATGTGTTTTGAGCTTTCCGCCTTTGTTTCCTTTTTTATGTCATTGAAGCCCCTAGATTTAGGCTTGCTTGCATTGGTAGATAGGTCCAAAGCCCTAATAGAAGCATGTTCCTATAGTCTCTTTCACTTGGATCAGTCAAATAATTAAATGGAAAATCACTTAAAATTGGAATTGTGTGCCACGAGAGACTCCACACAGCATTTGCAGGACCCGCCATGGCAAGCACTGAGGAGTCTCCAAGATCGGACACTTGGAGCCATTTGTAGTGACTTTCTCCTTGTTCTTCCTGATAATAGTAGGTTTTGTTTAGGATGTTTTCATCGCATGCATATCACCATTTAGTGTAAATATTTCAATCCCGCCTTGCATCTCGCACGGAGAGCGCATGGAAGCATTGTGAGTCTTTTTGCTTCACATGCATCATGTGATACGAGAGTGAGATTTCCACTTTCGAATCCACTTGCATTGTTTTTCCGTTCTCTCCCCCTTATTTTATATCACATTTAGGACTTAAAAGAAGATATAAAAATCGTTAGGCATATTGTTTGAAAAATACTCAAAAATGAAAATAGGATAATTAAAACAAAGGGATTGCTAATAAAACTTTGACCTTAATAAAAATTGTATTGGGTATACATTTTTTGGGTTCATAAAGTCCTCATTTCTTTCAGGTACAGTCCAGACTGAGCGAGGTGCAACCCATAAGGATAGAGCACAAATCCCGATCAGTGGCACTTTGATTATCACTTGGGACGACGAAGTTCTATCGTACGTGACCGAGTAGTGCCTTGTCGAAGGTGTTGTTCCCACCTTGGGTGGAACACCGACTTGGTCTGAAGTACTGAACTTAGGTCATACCCTCACGGGTATGTCTATCTCATGGGTTTGTGTTCGAGTACCTTGCTTGCGATGGAAGTAGTGGTTTCGCCTAGTGGCTTCCTTTCTCTATTCTTTGTAGAGTAGCCCCCTAGGCACGAGATCAAGAACTTCTAAACATGCAGATCACATGTTACAAAGGAGGTGGAAGAAATATGGGGTGCTTTCCGGCAGTACACACACTCCTATAGGGATAGCATTCTTAAGGACGTGTTAAAAGATTTGCCTGCAATACAACCATAAAATTGAAAAGATAAAAATAGCCGAAGTCTTACAGCTTCACTTGGGTTGTGTTGGTGATTTCAAAATTGTCTAGTGTTGCTTGATTTACTTTAAGATCCAAGATCAAGTCCCATACATTTTTGCAAATTTTGACTTTCATTTTTCTCTTATTTTATTCCCATTTGAGCCTCGCTTGCTTTTGAGCCATTCTACTATTTTGCACTCCTTTTATTTCTTATTCACCTTCATATCATTCCTCCATCATCAATCTTCTATTTAACCCTTGAGATGGTAACCCTTGGATGGCTTAGTTGGGACTCCGCCAACGGCCATATCGATTCCACATGATCTACCACTCCAATAGTTCAGGGTGATTCCTGAGATCACGGTTCAAATTCAACGAATAGTTCTATAGACTCCCTGCCTTCACTAATAAATCAGGATCACTCTTGTCCCGGAATCTAAACGTTTTCAATGGAAATTGATTTCTCTCCTTATACATCTCTATCCTTAATGAAATTATGTGTTGACCTTAACACGGATCAATTGGTTTCATCTGGTGCATCCATACAGACTAATCAGGGCATCATTCCTTGTGCAGCTCTAGAGCTCGATCTGGAGCCACAGATTATGTTTGATTAAGACTTCGATTCAAAGAAAGAGATGGCTCCAAATAGAAAGGGAACACCTACCACAACCGTAGTCAAGCCAGCAGCACGATCAGAATGCAGTGAATGCACAACTCCTCACCTTATACAAGCGATCCAACAGCAGCTCACTGACCAAGCATTGGTCCATGTCGCCTTTCAGGACATGTTGAATGATCTGAGAAAGGAGAGAGAAAACCAAGGAGGAGGATAAGAAGAAGAAGATATAGTAGGTGGACCCTATGGAGGTGGAGCCATTGAATCAGGAGGAGGGTAGGCCAAGCCAAGCCTCAAGGAGACTTACAACCCCGGTGCCGGATAGAAGACGGAATGGATTCAGATACGCCCATTTTGAGTTGAAGCCTCAACTCTTGGCTTTGCTTCCCACTTTCTACAGGAATGCAAACGAAGAGCCCTACATCCATATCTAATAGTTTGGGCATATCTGTGGAACCACACACTATCCTACATCCCGTTAGGCATAGTTAAAATGATCGCATTCCCGTTCAGCCTTCGAGATAAGGCTCTTCATTGGATTAATCATTTAGAGAAGATTGTCACCACCATGGAGGAACTCAAATCTGCTTTTTAGCACATGTTCTACCCTCTCGGTGGTTGAATTAGATGCGAGCCTGTATTGCAAACTTCACCCATGCCAGCTATGAGTCCATTCATGAGGCATGGGAGACATTTATAGATCTACAAGAGAAGTTTCCACATCATGACATCCCACGGACCAGCTTCCTGACATTTCTTTGGGGGGTGATGATTGAGAGTCAGAAACTCGTTGATGCTACTTGTGGTGGTTCACATTTCAATAAAGACAAGGATGCAGTATGGCATATTTTTGAGGAAATGGTAGAAGGAGAAGCTACCTTATCATCATCTCATTCCTATCAGCAACAACCTCAAGTTCATAAAAAAGCAGTGCTTATGGCATCCTCACACGAGCAGGATAGGGATGAGAGTTCAAATCTTAGCAGCATTGGGAGCCAACTGTCCAAAGTGGATATTATTGAAAAGAGATCACATGATCTTGAGAAGCTCGTTGTGATCGAACAAAGGACTCAACACTTAGACAAACTTGATCAGATTACCTAGAAGCTAGAGTTGCTAGTAAGCACAATCAACTCCTATAATTCTGTGTATGCATCGGCCACTACTCTAGCTGAGATGAAGGAGCCAGCATCGCCACAACCTCCTTAGCAGAGTCAGTCCCAGCCAGCGGTTTGACACGTATATTACATGCAAGCCCCTGAGCCATCATCTCCGCAGCAACCACGACACCAGTTGGTTGTATACCAGCTAGAACTCCAGACCCCCACCTATCCATGCTCTCCTCCACCGCCTCTCATTCAGGAGGTGAATGGAGTTTGGTCCAACGATGCGTAGCTAGCCTATCCAGGAAGATCTCAGTAGGGCCAATCTGCTAACTCCTGTCTATTCCCTCGGTAACAGGGAGGGAGGTTTGTCAAAGGTAACAACTAGCCTCACCACCAGCAGGCTCAGCCATAAGAGCAAGGCCAGAGACAGAAATAATTCCAGTAACTGTAGTACCGACCATACCAGTAGAACCAACAGTACATGGTTGTGCCATATCAGCACCTTCCTCCTCATCACCAATAGTACCAATCTTCTTCTCAGTTTCATCCTCAACATTCCTACCAACAGCCACAGCACCATGCACAGTCTCAGGGTCACCAACACGTTGAACCATCAGAGGCCCCTCCAATGAACCCCATCCTCAACTGCCTGGCTCAACTTGTCAAGACCCTAACAAAGATGAGTCAGAGGATTGATAACCTCACTTCTACCAAGACCCAGTTCCGAGGTGGAGGAAAATCCCAATAATTTCTGCAAGAAAGAGCAAGTAGTCTATGATGTCCCGTCTAACCCTACATAGTCAAGGGTACATGATATATTTTTGTCTAAATTGACAGCAAGAAGAAGCTATCGATCTGCAATGAGGAGAGGTCATGGAGGAGGAGATCCAGCCCACCGCCGAAACTTCGTCGCGGTTTACTTCATCGGCCGACAATCTATTTGAGGTCCATTCTTTCACATTCTTAGATATATCTTAGCTTCTATTCCATTTTCAGCATCTCAGTTTCTAGTTTAATTTTGGTTTTATCCTTTAAATAAAAAACACCCAATTTACCTGAAGCTTTATCTCCATATCGATTTTGTGATCTGGCCTTCAATCCGACTCGTTGATCATCTCATCATCTCCCCCTTCACCTTCTCCATAGATATCACCATGTTTCCAATCCAAATCATCTATGATTTGGTGAGTCAAGTCCTGCTCTGCCACCCTTCATCGAATACTCATCTCTTCACCTCAATCAGCATATTTCAGCTTCAACCTAAGGTCGAGGGAGTAGCCCTCAAGCCAAGGAACATTTTGGTGTAGGTCTACGATGTTAGGAACCCTTCTCGAACTCTGTCGAGCACTTGGAAAGATCCAGGTTGTCAGGGGTCGTCTGAGCCCCACGGTCACCCTCATCGTCGCCGGTGACCATCTACATGTGCGGAACGTTCCCAGCTTCTTGCTAGACTTGATAGTGGAAGGAACTATCACTGGAGCATGGAGAAAAGTCGAATCCAAGCATGCCTTGTCGGAGTTCTTAAGTAGTTCTTCGAGATACCTTCGTCGTCATTCGATCAAGAACACGACCCAGATCTAATCTGGGTCATCCCATCTTAAAGAAGTGATGTGCCTTCTCATCCATTCGATAGTCCACGTATCGTCCAGACATCGATGGATCTAGGCTCTTAAGTGGGGTAAATTTCATTAACCCCCTCTGCACATTTTTGTCTTTTATTAAAGGGCCTGTAATTATTAAACTACTGCAAATGTTTGTCGACTATTGCGTGTATGCCCTTGTAACTCTTGAATATTGCAAGAGGGTCTAATGCCACGTCACCTCACGTGGATCCCCATGTGAGGTGAAATTTTGCAGGCGTACCCTCTGGTTTTGGTAATTTGTATTAAGTCCTAAAAATTCAAGTTTAAGTTCTAACTTTTGGGATATTTTGCACTCGTGCCTCTGAGTTTTTTTATTTGCAAATATACCCTTGCCATCTTGAATTAATTTTATTTTTGCGCTTCTTTTCATAAAAAGCTCATGTGCTCCAAATATTCTCAAAAAATAGGTGTATATGCATGATTGGTTGTGATTCACATTTCATTTTTATTTGCCATTTTGCATGCATTTAATATTTATAAAAATTATTTAGAGCCATTTATTCCCTATTTGAATTAAAAAATACAAAAAAAATATAAAATCATTTTAAAAAAATCAAAAAAATACCTATTGTTTATCAATCTATTTTATAGCCACAGACAAAAAATCGCAAAAATATCAAAAAGAACTCTAAAAAGTAGCAAACACTTGCTAACCCTAAAAATTCGCAAAATATTTTTGAAAAAAAATAAAAAACTATTTTATATTCTATATTTTTATATAGTGTGCTATCTACCTTGTAAAATTGATTTTGAGAGATTTTGAGATCATTTTCTATTTATAAATCTCAAATCAATTCTGAATATTTAAACAGTCCATGTTTTGTTATTTTTCTACTCTTAAAAGTACAAACAATTGCAAAAATTCACCAAAAATCCATAAAAATAAAAAAAATTGAAAAGCACAAAAAGATTTTATTTTCTTATTTTTGCATAATTTTATCTATATTTATAAATAGTATACAATATATAGCATATATATTATATATCATTTATATTATTATTAGTTATTATAGATATCATAATTATATTTTTTAAACGTTAAAAAAGGGTTATTATCTTTGCTAATTTTCTGAATTTTGCATATTTATTATATATATCATACTATATAGTAGTTATCTCATATATAGTCCCTATTATTCCTTTTATATACATACCTATATATCATTATAATATTAAATAAAAAGAAATTCAAAACAAAAAAATAAAAATTTAAAAATAAATTTAATTAATTAAAAAGAGAGAGAAATCATTTTAATAATACATGTTATGTTCCGTCTCCTTGTGTTCAACACCCTACCTGCTTGTCACTATACATACTTGTTTTGTAGGGTTATAATGAATTTTGATTCACACTTGCTTGCATTGCTTGATTCTTATATCGTGTGTGTTGATTGTTGAATTTAATCGAGATTCGTAGGAGAGGTTACTTCAGCGACTATGGTATGCCTTATGGGACCACACAACTCTTTCCTTTGGGTTTTGCTTATTTCATCAAGCCCCCTCCTTCACCCATACTTTGTCTCCGATCATGTACTCTCTCCTCCCTCTTTTTCTCTAATTTTCTTCTATTTTACTCACCGCGTATACTTCATCCCATTGCCAATTCACCATCACTCCACCTTCAATTCACCACCAACATTTTCACTAACAACCTCGTTCATTGTCTCCTTCCGCCACCACCTTCATCACCTCTAGGCCTTTTCCTCTGCTAAAGGTAGAGGAGGACATTTTCTGGGCGCCACCTTCTTCACCTTGCTCGCCCGCCACCCTACCCATATCACTTCGGCTATCTCCATTTAACCCTCCCTATATGTACAACTTCATTGGTCGGACACCATGAAGGAGCTCTATTCTAGATCTCCTCCTCCGACAAGGATTCACCGCTAGCACATGCTAGTCCCCTCCAGATCTTCACATCACCACCAGCTTCTTCGCGTAGAGCCCAGGAAGCTCCGGTGACCTTCAAGGCATCACGGAGGAGCAGGGAGAAAGAGATGGCCCCTCATTGGAGGCCCACTAGCAATGTCATCTTCGAATTGGAGGAGGACATCCAGAGTGAGCAGATACCGTCAGATGGAGCCTCCTCGGTGGCCATCCAACGACTTCGACGTGTCCACGTTGCTTCACCAAAGCTACAAGGCTCGATGGAGGTGAGCCTCCTCCGAGGTACCTTAGGCCGATTCATGGCCTGAGGCACCTACATCGATCCTCACTGCCTCTTGAGCCTAGCTTGCGTGTGTGCTATCCACATGTGGGATGGGCATTTTGCATCCATGCCCTATATATTTCTAATAATTACAAAGAGGTCCTTCCCAAGCGCATGTGCCTCACTTGCATGCTTGGGAAATTTTTGAAGAGGCCCATATGATTTTCCATTATTGCATTTATGCCCCTCCAAAGGACCTAAATGCAAATTTTGTCCATTTTATCTTCATATTTTTATTACAATTATGCCCTTATACTCTTTTATTCATAACTTGAGCATATGAACTTCAAATTCAGTTCATTATGTTGCTAATTTTGCGCTCCTCATGATGGCATGATCATTTATCTGATTTGGCATATAATTTTATATGCTAAATTCTACATGATTATTTGTGCCATTTACCCCTCATTTTAATGCCATCATTAGAGCTCTGAAGTAGCTTCGTGCTTCAACGAATATGAAATTGTAATCTTTTTTAATGCTCAATAATCTAATTATTTCAAAAGGATTGTTGTGTACATACTCATTCTATCAGCACTACATATCATGTTGCATCATTTTTATTGCTAAAAATAAAATAAAAATAAAAATTACGTGATAATTATTCCATCTTGCATAAAAAATGCATGATACCTTGCACTATTTTGCATCATGCTCCTTATTTTTAAGTGATTAAAAATCAATAAAAGAATGTGTTTTCTTTGCATGTACCTTATGTATTTTGCCATTCATCATCAATTTTTTCATGATCATCTTTTGCATAATGTTTGTCCTCATTCTGTGATATGCATTGTGTCTGCATTAAGAAGACCTAGATCAATGGAATTAATCATTAATCTCCAATTAATTGACGAGGAGGATGATGAATCTCAGATTCATCACTCTAAATCTCATTAATTAAGCTCAAATCCCTCAAAATCATTGTCATTTCTTCATTTATTCTGCATAATTATCATTCATGCATGTTTTAATAAGAATTGTATTTTATCACTCATTTCTGCATAAAAATACGAAGCTAAAATCCCAGCCAAAATTGACCTGTCAATAGCCTAACTTTCCGAATTTTTTAACTCATTCATGCTAACTCCGAATGACCCAAAATCACTCCACTATGTACATATCACTAACAAGAATAAATGAAAAATACAAAAAAATCATTAACCCAAATAAGTTGACCAAAAACCAAAACCATAGTTCTAGGATTCTCAGACTAAAACCCTCATATCTTCCCCATCCAGTGTTTGTTTTAATCCTACTCACTTTTGAACTAATGAACATTCAATTACCTTCAAAACAAGACCAAGTTCAAGTGAATCGGAGCTCGTATGTGAAAGTTGGGTTTTGGGCCTCTTGTGTACATTTTTTATTTTAGCAGTTTTTGACATATTATTTTATGTACATAATTAACCTATTTTATTGTATTTCTTTTTCATTGGTATTATTTGATGAAAGCTTTATTAAAATGCACAAAAATCCAAATCCAGATCCAAACAGCGCTTGAAATCATAGAAACTAACAGAGTCCGAGTCTTCACTAACTGGTTGTACAAAAGTTGTCTTTTTTGTATTTTATTTTATTTCTTTGTTTTATTAATTAATAAAATCCAAATAAAATAGATTAATGTGTAATTATTTATATTTGATTTTATCATATTTTTTCATATTTTATCTGGTTTAAAAATAACAAAAAAATTATAAAACCCGAAAACCATGGTATTCTACCGGATACCCCAAAAATATCACTTTGTGCAATTGATCGATTTTGGTTTTGATGCTTCATGAAAGTGGTAGATCTCATCGAGACGAGCAATTTTTGTGAAGAAACTTTTTTGATCCGAGGTCGTTTGCTATTTCTTTTCTATTTTCCTTTCTATTTATTTTCTGATTTGTGTGGGGTTGACACGTGGCCGCTCCTGGAGCCGCCACGTGTCACCCGTCTTTGATTTTATTTTTATTCGTTTTTATGAAAAAAAATAAATAAATAAATAAAACAACCGCACGTGCAGGGCACGCGCTTCCCACACACGTGCTCCGCCTTTCGCCCTCCAGCAGCCACGTGTCGCCCTACTAGCCGCCCGATCTCGGCCGATCAGACGGCCTAGGATCATCGTCTTCAACCTTCCCTTTCCATAGCGAGCGACGGCATCCCCAAATCTCATCATCGTTGTGTATCTCGTGGCTGCCCATCTCTGATCATCTCGCTTCCATCTCAGATCGTATGTATCTCGTACCTCCGCAAATACCCGATCCTCGATCGAGAATCCCATTCAGAATCCCTCGACGATCAACTTCCATATCTGGCAGCCCCATCACCTGCTATTTAAGAAGGACCATGCCCTCATCCTCTCTTTATCCGCCGGTAGCACACCACTCACGGGAGGAGGTCGGTGGTGACATCCCGACCCCCTTCCCTCTTTCCCAGCAAGGTCCGAGCCTCCTACCCCCCTCGTCATAGCGCCGCTACAGTCCTTCTGCTTTACTCCGGTCGTCTCCATAGAGCCCCTACGCCTCCTTCATCAACAACTCCGCATTCAAAGCTGTTCCACTGTCCTCCTCCGTCATGTCTTCTCCGGACTTCACCGACTGACTTTGTCGCCACGCCATGGGCCCCTCCTCCAGGTTCATCTTCATCAACATGTCGCTCCTCTGCCACAGCAGGAGCTCTTCCTCCTCATCTTGCCATCGACCAGAGGAGCAGCCACCAACCTCCGGAGCCTCACCGCCAGACCCAGCTGCACCACTTCACCACCGCAGAGGAGTCTGGCACAACCCCTCCACAGTCGTGACGGCCGAGGAAGAAGACGCGAGGCCCCCGCCACATGCCATGCACGTGGGCCGGGGGATCGACCGAGGAAGACCCCCCCCTACACGTGACCCCCACGTGCTTGGGGTGGGAGAATTGCAACGAAGCTCCGAAGTCTTTCCTAATTATAGAATAGGATAGACGACCAAAAGGTCACGTGCTTGGCATGTGACCTATTGGTAAATTTGCAGAAAACCCCCCTAACCTTTAGGTATTCACATATAGCCCTCCTTTGCATTTTATTTTATTTTAAAACTATTGAAATATTGCACTGTCACCCCTATGTTCCCCCATTGTTCTAGACCTCTACATTGCACTATTTTTTATTCTCCAGAAATAGCATTTTATTCCTCAATTAATTCTCTACATTTTGAATATTGTAGACATTTTTGTGGTCAGTGGTTAATTAATAATTAATTGTTTTGTGGAAAATTGCATATTTTACCCATTTTGTGCTCTGAATTCATAATTGATTAACCGTTGCTCTAAAAATTACAAAAAAATTACGGATTGTAGAATTAATTGTGTTTAATATTGTACCTAAAAAGAATTGTATTTGCATGCATAGTTTTCCTTGTAAAAATCATTTTGCATATTTTCAATGTTTGATTTTAATAGGTATTAAATCTCCTATTTTCGAGGTTTAGGATTTTTTTGAGATCGATCACCTAGTGATAGATCTTGGATAATTTTATCTCTTGAAAATAATTAAGTTTAATATTTATTATAATTAAATATTGAAATTCACTTTGTTTGCATTTAAAAATTCATAAAAAATTCAACTTACATCCAAAAATTTTAAAAAAAATACAGTGCATTCCTTTCATCGTAATTATCATCTTGGCCAAGTTTCGTAATTTTCGGACATCGTTTGATTTATATTTACATTTTAGTCCCTAAAATATGCCAAAATTGCATATTGCATCCCTAATTGCATTAAAAAATTACAAAAAAAAAGACTGTCTCGAAATCCGTACACGAACTTTGATAGACAGAATTCTAGGTTACTCCTTTGCCTCCTTGTTTCGACCTTGGAACTTGCCCAAGTAAAATAAACATAAACCACGTGATTAAAAATTGACTAAATTTTATTGTGGTTATTTCTTGACCGATTCTGATTGTCCGCCTACAACGAAACGACATTTTTACACGAGATATTTAACAAAGGCAAATCTCAGAACCGTCAGAGGCTCGTGCCCCTATGTTCATCCTTAGTATGCTTGCCAAGTAAAAATTCATTACCACATATTCAAGCATGTGGTCAATTCTGCTTAGACCCAAAATTGCCTCCGATGCTACGATAAAAACAACATATTAAATAGGTGATTTTATGGTTTATCAACCAACCATCCCCGCCCTCCTCTGAGGATCATCCAATGGTGATCATGTTGCGCCCCTGCGTTACAACACCTACTTTAATAGTAGAGGATCAGCCTCCCTTCTATGATTGGTTGGTGGAGCGAGGGGATGACCTGATGTGGACGTCTTGACCATAGTATCATCATCCTACGGTTGTAATATCTTAGCAAAAGCAATTGGGTACTTAAGTAGATATTATATATGTTTCTAGGTATTAAATGCAACGGTTGGATGGTGATCTTGTGGAGAGTATTTTGGACATCACCCTGATGAATACCCATTCATCACTCTTTATTCTTTTATTTTAGATATAAAACCTTTGCCAAACACATATAGATATCTGTAAATACAAATAATTACCAAATTGCATGCATTGTATAAAATTAAATAATTAGCATGTTTTTGTGCATAAATAAAAGAATAAATAATTAAAAGAAAAAGAGGGAGATATTTAGAATAAATATTGAGCGACCTAATCCCAAGGGAGGGCTCAGCATGGGCCTGACCGCATAAAAACTAAAGTAGATAGAGATAAGGGAGCTCATGTGTGTAAATATACCTGTAAATAAAATAAAAATATTTTCCTCTTATAAAAATAAAAATGAGTTTGTAAATATTTGTAAGTAGTTGTAAATATTAACTTAAAATAAAAATAAGATAAATTAAAGAGAAAATAAAATTCACCCTTCCTTGTATATATTCACCATGTACATAAGACTACTTACCTATTTATTTATCCCTATAAATAAATAAATTAAAATCCCATAAAAAGTGTACATATTCTATATCTCATAGTGTAAATAAATAAAATAAAAATCATAAAAACAAAAATAAAATAAAACAAAAATAAAAATCAACATCACCATTGTATATATACCATATATGTATTAAATAAACCTATTTATTTACCCCCTGTAAATAATTAATAAAAATAAAAAAATACCAAAATATTCCAAATTTTATCTTGTAAATAAATAAAATATAAAATTGGGATAAAAATGTACAAAAATAATTAATTAAAAATCAAAAATTAAAAATCAATATTGTACATATACCTATACATAGTACTATATTGTATATACTTTATTTTTTATTTCAAAAAAATAAATAAATATCACAAAAAATAGTTTAAAATAAAAGGAACATTTTTCATGTTTTGACTTTTGTGAAATTCGGCCATTTTCTATTTTAATTTGAATTTCCAAATCATTTCCACGTGGCCGCATTTCACTGGTCCACGGGGGATGTTGACCCCCCGGTCAACTCCCCCCCTTGGTCCACAGTTCCGCGGATCTGTGCCCGACATGCTTCTTCTCCCAATTCTGGCATCATGATCCGATCATCACACAACCAAACCCCGGGCTCCATTTCTTCCTCTTGCATCCGAGACCCACACCCGGGGTTGAGCCTAGGGATCCGTACTTCATGCACCTGTGCCCGACTCGATCTAGCCGGACCCTCACTCGTATAAAATCTTAGCTCTTCCGCATGATTCAGGTATCTTTGGCTCAGCTCATCCCACCCCAGGACCTCCATTACACTCGCTTGAGTGACAGCTCGCGATTGGTTGTGTTGCAGTGAGGAGGGAGTGACCGGACCATCGATCCGGCGACCTAGCGCCGCCGTGCGCCGCCACCAGCGTGGTGCTCGAGCCTCGGGCATCGACGGCCCTCGAGGCTAGGACCAGGAGCTCCAGCAGCTCAAGCACAGTCGACATCGACCATCAGGTAGCCTTAGATCTCCCTAGTTTTAGCTAATTTCCGTTTACCCCCAATTTCACCCATCGCCGTCGACCGTCGATTTCGACCGCCTCCGACTCCCTTTCGATCATCGGACGGCACCATCACCTTCGCCTTACTCCCCCGTACCTATTTCGCCCATCTGTTCACCCCAGTTCGCACAGGAACTGGGACCCGAGCTTCTCCGTCGTCGCTTCGCCGGAGCTCGCCCATCTCGACGCACCGTCCACCCGCTTCGCACCTAACAGGGTCGAGGCATTTTGCCCTCGACCCAGCTTGCTCTTCGTGCCATTTTGCAAGTCAGAGGAGGACCATCTGAGGTCCTCCATCTTCAGCACAGGAGCTTGGGCTCCGCCTGTGTCACCTGGGTTCTTCGGAGCTCCGTTGCGCCACTGGAGGCGTTCTCCAGACGCGAGAGGCTCCGGCGAGTCTGTTCCGATCTTCAGCAGCCCCCGCAGAGGTCGTGAGCGCACACAGTCCTCCGGCGAAGTTCGCCGGCGAGGAGTTCCTCCAGGACCCTCCTCTGCCGTCCGTTCTACCCTGGAGTTCCAGATTACTTGTGGACCGTCCGATCAGGGCTAAGAGGAGGCCCAGCAGCCACCGTCAGATCGACACGTGGCCTCCTCTCAGCCCTCCATCCAGCAAGGATTAGATCCAGCGCCGTTCGACTGTTGATCAGATACGTGGCACAATCCCAACCGTTGGATTAGAGCCGAGGGCTCCTTCGTTGAGGCACCGTCATCTACCACCGTCAGATTCACCATGCGGCGTCCATCCAGCCCCTCGGAATATAATAAGGGGTAATTTCACTTAGGCCCCTCCTGCTTTGTCATTTACATTTTAGTCTTGTAAATATTTAGTTAAGTTGTTTTTATTTTGGACATTTTGCACTTAGGACCTCGTGCTTGTTTTATTTGCATTTGTACCCCTGTTTACGTGGAACACGTGCATCGTCACGTGATGTTTGTGGTGTATTTGCAATACTAGGACTGATGTTTTAAGGTGTTCTGGAATGAAATATAGTTTTCATTATTTGCATCCATGCCCCTGTGAGTAGTTTATTGAGACATGTGCTGAATTTATTGGTAAAATTGCAATACATTCCCTGGACTTTTAGCACATGTTGCTATTTAGTCCTCGGAAGTATTTTTTATAGCACATAGGTCCCTCCGTGCCCAGGACACGTTCTTTGCGCGTGCTATTTTGGAAATTTTACACGAGGGACCCCCAATTTCTCATATTTGTTACGATTCAGTCCCTGGAACTTATTTTCCTTGTATTTGGGTCCCTGTGCACTGTACCTTGTTGTTTGATTTTAATAAAATATCAAATCAAGTCCAAATTTCGTGAAAATTGGACATATGGCTCCTGCCACTGTGTAAATTTTTGCTAAAAATTTGGTACATTTTTGAGCATTTTTAGTATTTTAAAAATTCAAAAACATCAAATTTTCTTACTGTCCAGATATAAAATTCACAAAAAAATATTAAAACATTGAACTTAAAAAATTTATAAAAATTAAAAAACATTGAAAATATCATAAAAAATCTAGTAATTAAAAGAAAAATCAAAAATTAATAAACCCAGCTGCTGAATTTTCATTTTTATTTATATTTTATAGGAAAAATACTCCAGGTTATTTGAAGGCCATTATATATTTTATTTTGGCCTTTAAAGCCCGGCTGGACAGCAGCACTATTTTCCTTTCTTATTTTGTTTTTATAAAATTCCCTAAAAATCAGAAAAATATCAAAAATTAACCAAAAACATAAAAAATATAAAAAACATAAAATTATTTTTGTTTGAATTTTTGGACTTATTTAGAGTGATTAAATAATTAAGTGAATTTGCTTGTTTCCTTGATTTTATTATTTTCTTTAGAATTTAAAAATCCAAAAAAATACAAAAATATTAAAAATCCACCAAAAATAGTTTTCTTTTATTTGTTTTCATTTTTGACTACTTCGTAGGCCGCAAAGCCAACCCGTGCTCTCTGAGTTCGACCCTGGGTGCTATACCAGGTTAATCCTTTAGCGAGACCGCTATCTTGAGTTTTCATCGATTTTTGCCTTTGGTGGTCTGAATTTTTCTTGATTGAGCTCTGCGTCCCGGGCGACTGAGGTCGCAACGACCTTAGTTTTACCTGATTTACCTTGCTCGCTCGGCTCGCTCATCAGAATGGCATCGTTGTCGGGGAGCACAGCTTAGTAGTCAGTTTGATTTTCTTTTTATTTTGTTTTATTTTTCGCGGCTTTTCGCGGCTCTTTCTGAGTCCGTGGCTTTTTGCGGCTTTTTATTTTTTCTTTTATTTTATTTTTGTTTTATTTTATTTTATTTTATTTTTGTTTTTGTTTGCTTTTGCTTATTTATTTCTTTTTATTTTTGCACATATATCCCTGTTTTATTTCACTTGTTTTACCTACTTTATTTACTTTATTTTACCTGGTCTATGACACTTTGCTATTGTCTTGCGAGGGCCCGAGGACGAAGGTGGCAACTCTCGAGAAGCCGGCGCAACCGCGATGATCAGAGGCGGCTCCCTTCTGCACGGAGCCGCAGGAGAGCGCGAGGGAGTAGCTGAGTGGGAGAGGATTAGCTTAGATTAGATTAGCTTTTATTTTCAGCTATTTGAATTATTGTAATAATACAGGGACATGACTCACTTGGAGTTAGACACTTTCGGGGTATGTTTCGCCGAGCACCGTTGTGCTCGGGGGACCCCTTAGCTTGTTCGGTTTTCTTCGCGGCTTTTGTTTTCTTTACTGCCTTTTCCGGTTTCTCGTGGTTTTCTCAAGCCCCTAGCCGTAGGATTTTCTATTTGATTGTGACATAATTCATAGGATCCAAACACCTTAATACATTTTCCTGTTCCTATAGTTCGGTAATTGGACCAATAATAAAAGATTAATAAAATAGTTGACTTGCTTCCTTCGAGCCTACGTGCTGCAGCCCGCCCTACCAAGCGCTACTCCTGAACCCGATTTGTCAGGAGGAGGAGGGGTGGACCGAGACCGGACCCTTTGGATCGGAGGCTGGTGATCAACTAGTTGGTCTTTCGAGTAGAAATTACCTGTTTAGGGACTCGGTTTTCCGCCTGCACCATTTAGGTAGTTTATTTCCTGTCTTTCAATTCTGCGCGGATCATCTTGCATGTAGACTGCTGGAGTCAGGTATGCATTTCTTACTCTGTATGCATCATTGATTTCATCGTGCATCGGCTTTTTCGTATTCTCCCCCTGTTTTAGACTTAATAACCAGGAGAACCGAAAAATTTGTTAGGTGATTTTCTTTTTATTGAAAAATACCTAAAAAGAAAAACAATAAAATTTGGGATTGCTAACTCTATCGACCCTAAAAGACACCTCACTTAAAATTTTGTCTTGGGGAGAGCAACCCCCTCATTGTCTGGTTTGCTTGCGCGAGAGAGTGACCCCGCACACTAGGTAGAGCCCTCCGATATTCTTCTCGACTGATTACCGGCTAGTTCTGTACGGGACAGTCGGTTAAGAAAATATCAGGTAACCCAACAGGTCACGTAATCGCTCTGCTATCCTGACTGATCACCAAAATAAAATTGACAAGATAATTCACTGAGCCATTACGGTCTTTAGCTCGCGTTGCGTTGGTGAATCGGGGGTTTGATTGTGATCATAGTTGTTACCAGATCTCATCCGCACTACACGCCACATCAAGATGATGGGCAGATGATCTCTTAGGCAGCCTATGGCTGCACTGCTTTCTGGCACGTCTACCCACTCATCTAGGTTGGTTCACGAGAGCCGAGACCTGCTCTCCGAACCCGAGTACGATTCCACCCTGTTTCCCCTCGATCCCCCTTCTTCTGAGACCGAGATACCAGTGCTAGAGGAGAGACAGACAGATGATTTATCGGCACCTGAGTTTGGATGTTTTGATTTTGCAGAGACTATGGCCGGCAGTAGTGACGACCGCACCCGAGGTCCCCAGCACGATCAGACTTTCATTATGGACCAGGGTGCGATCAACTCCACCCTGATCGCCTCCCTCGAGACAGTGCAGCAGCAGTTGAGGGATCAGGGAGCATTCATGTTGGACATGAGGCGAGAAATGGAGCAGTTGAGAGCCGCTCGTGACCAGCGCGAGCCCGGAGACGGGCCGAGGATACCTGATGATGCGGTAGCCACTGCAGCAGCCGCAGCAGCAGCAGCAGAGGCACCGAGGCCGATGCGGGAGTTACACAACCCCAGGTCGACCTTGATGCATCATTGGGTGGTACTTCCAGCTATCGTGGGGGACTTCAAGTTCCCCCCAAATACTTTGCAGCTTCTCCCCTGGTTCCACGGGATCGCCACTGAGGAGCCCCATCTCCACCTTCAGGAGTTTTTGATGATCTGCAGCACAGTCCACGACCGTCAGGTGGACCAGGATACCATACGGATGATTGCCTTCCCCTTCTCCTTAGCAGACAGAGCAGCCACCTGGCTGAAGCACTTGGGGAAGTTCGTCTACACCTGGGAGCAGCTCCGCACCGAGTACTTGCATAAGTACTATCCACTCAGGCGGACGAACGCCGCTAGAGTCCTGATCAGCAACTTCTCCATGCTCCCCAATGAGCAGTTTCACGAGGCATGGGAGAGGTTCAGAGAGCTGACTGACAGATGCCCGCACCGTGACATTTCCAAGTCGAACCTTGTTCAGAGCTTTTTCAGCGGGCTGACACCAGAGCTTCAGGGCTTGGTGAACGCTTCTTGCGGCGGGTCCTATTTCGCCAAGGACCACGATCAGGTCTGGGCCATCTACGAGGAGATGGTCGAGAACTACATGGTGATGTCCCAGACCCGATTGTACACTCTGGGGAGAGCCCAGCCACAGACCGTGCAGTATCAGAGGATAGCACGGGTTGACACTGGTCCATCCAATTCGTCCGCGGCAGCAGCACAGGCAGAGAGTTCAGCCGCAGACATGGGGATCATCAGCGAGAAGCTGGACCAGATGGAGATCATAGAGAAGAAGCAGTGACAGGGCATCACGCAGATGGAGCAAATGGCACAGACTCTGAGCGACCTGAAGACACAGCTCATGTCTTTCCAGGAGGCACAGACGGCTTCCCAGCCCCGTCTTCAGGCACGAGGCGATCCGAGTAGCTCCGGCAGCTCGTCCCAGCGCTCCAGCTCCCACCAGCAGCCTAGACAGATTCACCTTGTACAGGCGGAGCCGTACCAGCAGCCGCAGCCCACCTACCAGTCACCGCCATCTCCAAACATGCAGATGGTGGTATACCAGCCGGATCAGCCTCTGGTAGTGATCCCGCCACCCCAGTACGAGTCAGAACCGTTGATGGATGTCAACGGGATTTGATACGACCGCCCCCAGCCCGGTATCCGACGAGACCATCCCGGATTCCATTGGTCGGCCGGAGGTGCCCATCCCCAGCAGCAGCCGTCAGGTCAGGGTGGCCAGTACAGCCATCAGAGAGATCACCAGCAGCAACAGCCCCCAGTGTACCCACAGCAGCAGCCACAGCAGTCACCACAGTATGGTCCTCGTCCCTATCAGCAGGGACAGTCTTGGAGGCGTGATCAGCCTCATCAGCCGCAGCATCATCCACAGTCTTACCCCTCTCACACACAGCAGCAGCAGCGGCCTCACTTCCAGAGAGGCTACCCGTCAGGTTCTCATGGGCCATCCTATGAGAACCCCTCCTTGGATGACATAGCCCGCCTCCTCACAGATCAGCAGGCTACCTTTCGACGGGAGATGGATGAGTTCCGCCAGGAGATGCGGGACATTGTGAGAGGGAAGGCCGCCATCCCTGCCCAGATAGAGCCGAACCCCAACAACCTGAAGAGGAAATCTGAGCAGGTAGTTTGTACTGAGTATGCCACTCCGAGTGATACTTTTGGTGATATGCCTGCATATCTTTTTGGTATTGATTTTGTCACACTTAGGAGCGGTAGGATGCCAGCAGGCGGCGACTCATCTGAGCGACACCCTGAGGATACTTCTAGAGCGCCCGACGAGGAGGGGAGCGGTACTGAGGCCGTTAGAGATGATGATGGTGGTACTGACGCCACCACGGATGCTGATCCCACCGGCGGTACTGAGGCCGCCATTTCACCAGTTGGAGGAGGTGGTACTGAGGCCACCCATGTTGCCGAGCCAGAGTGCGGTACTGAGGCAGCGAGTCTTCCAGCCGAGGGTGGTGCTGATGCCACCAGTTCTTCAGAGAGTCCTATAGTTTTTCCTTTTGTTGATGCATCTCGAGACATTTTTGGAAATAAAGGAAAGGGTTTGTTTTCTTCTGGTCCCACTGTGGTGCATGATGTATGTGTGGATCCGGCCGTCGAGCCGTCTAGACCCTTTCCTAGTCCTTCATCTGAGAAGGACCCTGTGATCCCCTTTCCTAGAGCTCTTCAGATGGGGAAGGGGAAGAAAATTGAAAATCCAAAAAAGAGGCAGCAAGAAGAGTTCAACCAGCAGATGATAGATCGTTTCCACATTCAGCTGACTCTTCAGGAGGCTTTGCAGCACATCCCTCTACTCCAGCGTTCGCTTAGAGACAGGACTACAGTTAGGAGGAAGAGGAGGAACCACCAGGCAGAGATTCATGTGCTGACCAGAGCCACTTGTTTCGCGTACCAGAACCGTCTGCCGGCCAAGAGGACAGATTCAGGAGCCCCATATGTCAGATGCCACATCAGAGAGCAGAGGTTCGACCGTACTCTATTAGACAGCGGATCGTTGATCAACCTACTTCCGGCAGCCCTTCTCGACCGCTTCAAGTTGGGCACTCTTCGACAAAGCAGGACAGTCCTTCAGTTTGCTGATCGATCTGTCAAGAGGCCGAAGGGGCTGCTGAGAGACATTGTCGTCACGATTCAGGGCATGCAATTCTCCGTGGACTTCGTATTGTTGGACATGGAGATCCCTGAGTCAGTGACCGATACCCCCATCATTCTCGATCGCCCGTTCTTGGCCACACCCAAGGCAGTGACCAACCATGATAGCGGGAAGGTATACTTTCGTGTCGAGGGCGAAAGTGTACAATTAGAGACGGTCGAGGACAGCAGAGCCAGAGACAGAGCATGCTCAGAGACTACTTCAGATACAGAGCAGATGACAGATGTCGGACCAGACATCCACCAGGACTGCGACTTCGTGATCACATATGATGAGGTAGTTTGGGCAGACCCAGCAGCACAGGCCATCCTCTCACATTCAGATTTCGCTGATGCAGAGACGATAGCAGAGGAGAGCTTGGAGAGCGCATTCCTGGTCCAGGATACTTTTGAGGCAGCAGAGCCGGTTCTCGACCGCGATACTGAGTTCTTTTGTGATGTCGGTGGTACTGAGGCCACCATTGATGATACAGATCCCTCGGAGTCAGATTTTGACTGGGTAGATTTTGATGATTACATACCAGATCTGACTTCCACTGAGCCTGCAGCTAGGGAGGAGGTAGATGCCGAGCAGAGCAGAGATAGTTCATCAGGGCAGCCTTCTCCAGATTCAGAGAGTGACAGAGAGTTTCAGTTCTCCCATGCAGATTTGGCAGCCTTCACGCAGAGTTTTCAGAGGCCAGATCCACTAGCACCCAGTTGTCCAGAGCTGAAGCCACTTCCTGCGTCGTTGAAGTATAGGTTCCTTGCGGGTGAGCATGAGATGTACCCAGTCATTATCTCAGTCGATTTGACTGGAGAGCAGGAATCTCGTTTGATGAAGGTTCTTGAAAAGAACCGCAAGGCGATAGGATGGAGCGTAGCAGATCTCCAGGGGATAAGTCCAGCCCTGTGCTCCCACCATATCTATCTCAAGGATGAGGCGAAGCCGTCGCGTGAGTTCCAGTGGCGGCTGAACCCGAATCTGAGAGAGGTTATCATGAAGGAGATTTTGAAATGGTGGAGTGCCGATTTTATCTACCCCATCTCCGCCTCCAAGTGGGTCAGCCCTTTGCATGTGGTGCCCAAGAAGACGGGCATCACTACAGTGGTCAGCGAGTCTGGAGAGGAGATTGCTACACGGGTACTCACTTCTTGACGGGTCTGTGTTAACTACAGGAGACTCAACCAAGCCACCAAGAAGGATCATTTCCCCCTGCCCTTTATAGATCAGATCATTGAGAGACTGGCAGGGAAGAGTCACTATTGTTTTTTGGATGGGTACTCGGGCTACAACCAGGTGGCCATCGCTCCCGAGGACCAGGACAAGACCACCTTTACATGTCCCTTCGGCACATACGCCTTCCGACGCATGCCATTTGGGCTATGCAATGCCCCTGCGACCTTTCAGAGATGCATGCTGTCGATCTTTTCGGACATGGTAGGGGAGTGCTTGGAGGTCTTCATGGATGATTTCTCAGTTTACGGCGATGGATTCGACTCCTGTCTTGACTGCCTAGACCGAGTACTTCAGCGATGTATAGAGGTTCACTTGGTACTGTCTTTGGAGAAGAGTCACTTCATGGTGACTCAAAGGATGGTGCTTGGCCATATCATCTCCAACAGGGGCATGGAGGTTGATCCGGCCAAGGTAGATGTCATTAGAAAACTCGCACCGCCGTCCAATTTGCGACAGTTACGGTCTTTCCTGGGGCACGTCGGTTTCTACCGGCGATTCATTCATGATTTCAGTAGGATTGCCCGACCGTTGACTGACCTATTGACTAAAGACACCGAGTTCCTTATCGATGACAAGTGTCTTTCGTCCTTTGAGACTCTCAAGAGATGTGTTGTTGAGGCTCCTGTTCTTCAGCCGCCTGATTGGTCTCTCCCATTCAAGATCATGACGGATGCCTCCGATTTTGTCGTGGGGGCCGTGCTGGGACAGAGGAGGGATGGAGTTCCATTTGCTATCCACTACGCTAGCCGCACATTGGATTCCGCGCAGCAGAACTACACAGTCACAGAGAAGGAGATGCTAGCCGTAGTGTTCGCCCTAGATAAGTTCAGATCATACATTATTGGATCTAGAGTGACCTTGTACACTGATCATACCACCATCAGGTACCTCATGGCAAAGAAGGATGCCAAGGCCAGACTGACTAGATGGATCCTTCTACTCCAGGAGTTTGACATAGAGATTAAGGATAAGCCTGGAGTCAAGAATGTGGTGGCGGATCATCTCTCCCGATTAGAGCATTTTGAGGATTCTGAGCAGATTGACCCTATTTGTGAGACCTTCCCAGATGAGGTGATCCTTGCTATCGCCTCTCTCCCGTGGTATGCCGATATTGTGAACTTTCTTGTTGCTAAGAAAGTTCCACGAGATTGGCCCAGGCAGAGGCTTGAGACCTTCCTAGCGAAGGCCAAGTCCTACCACTGGGAGGATCCCATCCTTTACCACGAAGGAGGGGATAGTGTCTGGCGTAGGTGCATTCCTCAGGAGGAGCACCATAGCATCCTCACTTACTGCCACAATCTTGAGGCATGAGGACATCACTCTGGGAGGAGAACGGCACAGAAAGTGCTCCAATCCGGCCTATGGTGGCCTACCCTCTTCAAGGACTCTGATGAGTTCGTGAAGAGGTGTACTGACTGTCAGAGGATGGGCACCTGTGGACAGCGTGATATGATGCCAATGCAGCCCATTCACTTCTATGAGGTTTTTGATGCATGGGGCATCGATTTCATGGGTCCATTCCCTAAGAGTCAGGGATTTGAGTACATTCTGTTGGCCGTAGATTATGTGAGTCGTTGGGTTGAGGCCATCCCCGCCTGAACCGCTGATGCCAGGACAGTTTGCAGATTTTTGAGGAAACACATCATTACGTGGTTCGGGGTTCCTCGAGTATTGATTTCTGATGGGGGGTCTCATTTCATCAACGACCAGGTGAAGGCCCTTGCTAGCGAGTTCGGCATAGACCATCGAGTTGCCACTCCATACCATCCACAAACGAATGGTCTAGCCGAGGTGTCGAACAGGGAGATCAAGACTATTTTGCAGAAAGTCGTCTGCCCTGACCGAAAGGATTGGTCACAGCTTTTGGACTCGGTCTTGTGGGCATATAGGACGTCTTTCAAGACACCATTGGGCACATCTCCCTTTCGCCTCGTATATGGCAAGCCGTGCCATTTACCTGTTGAGTTGAGACACAGGTCACTTTGGGCAGTTACAGATATTCTTTTGGATCCAGATAGTGTAGGAGACCAGAGGAGGGCAGAGTTAGCAGCCCTGGAGGAGCTTCGTGATACTGCCTTCTCAAACAGCCTATAGTACAAGGAGAGAGTGAAGGAGAGGCATGATTCTCATATCAGCCACAAGCATTTTGAGCCTGGACAGAGAGTATGGTTGTTTGATGCTAGGCTTTGTCTATTTCCAAGGAAGCTACAGAGCAAATGGAAGGGACCTTATCTTGTGATAAAGGTACACAACAACGGGAGCATTGATATATCCGAGTTGTCTTCTGAGAGTACCTTTCGAGTGAACGGGCAGCGGCTCAAGACATTTCTAGATCATGAGTCGCGGGTCGTTGATGTTGCCTCTATTCACTTTGCGTGAGATGTGGTCTCTTGACTCACATCTATTGCATCTCACGCATGATTATCACTGTTCTCACGACCTGTATAGATCCAGATGTCCATATCATTCCATTCTTTGGTCCCACATCCCTTTTCCTCATCTTTTGATTATGTTATACTTAGGGTGTACTTTACCCTAAGTATAGGGGGATGTTGGACTCTTGAGTATTCTTTTGATTCATTTTACCCCTGTTTTTGCTGCCTATACTTAGGGATATTTTACCCTAAGTATAGGGGGGTAGACCCTGTACATTCTCCACTTGGTTCTCCCTTTGTGTATAGCCTGCTATACTTAGGATTATTTGATCCTAAGTATAGGGGGAAAAGCTGAGACCCTCCTGATTTTCTAGTCATTCATTCATCTTTGTATATAGCCTTCCTTTTCACTTCCCTATACTAAGCATGAGTTATGTCTTCTTCATCGCTCTTGACTCTGAGGACATTGTTCGAGCTAAGTATAGGGGGTGTGTATATATTTCATATATACTTTAGCCATAACTCGTACTTTGTGTGAGTGTGTAAATAAATAAAAATGGCTAAACCCAAAAATATCCATAAAAATTAAAAAATTTTCCCTGTAAATAATCATTCTTTTATTGTGCATACATAGCTATTGTATAAATTGCTTTTGTAAAAATGTTTTCAAAAACTTTTTGTGTAAAGTTTGTGTAAATATGTGCATATCAAAATTATGTATATAGTACAAAATTTTTCCAAAATGTTTTGAAAATCAAAAGTTTGCAAAAATCTTGTGTAAATTTGTGTAAATATTTTGCAAAACTTGCATTCATGCATACATCCATGATTTCAAAACATTTTTCAAAAATTTTGCATTTGTGTAAATATTGTGTAAATAGCATCTGTGTATATACTTGTATAGTTTTTCCCGGATTATAGTTGACATTTAAACTAGCCTGGAATTAAATTGGGAAATGGAGCTTGATTAAGATCTTAATCCACCTAATTCTAAGAGGAACCTTATAGGGCTTAAGGTTAAGGCTTTTCAGGTCCATAGTAACTTAATTCTTTGAGTCCACTAGGCTATGATCACATGCCATCTCAATGAGCCTAAGTAGAGCACGTAACAACACACACATGACTCATATAGACAATGGCTTTACTTGGACACCGCACTTAGCATCGAGCTCTCTACGGATGAGGTGGTGAGGAGGCAGTCTTCCTTGACTTGGGGTAGCATATGAGGGTAGTACTTCTAGGCGGAACCTCTCTTCTTCTTTTAGTGAAGGAAGTAAGTCTCAACTTGGTATGGTTGCCATGAGGCCTAACGACAGGAGTTGTGGGTTGCAAGAATGCTTCAAAAGAGGGATAGTCTACTGGCTCAAGAGGAAAAACTCCTTGTATATATGCTGCACATGTATATGTTGTATAGATGCACTTGAAAAAAAATGCAAAAAGAAAATAACTCCAAAAAAGTGGTGGGTCTGATAGAAAATGATAATCCCACCGGAGTATGTATATAGTGCAATAAGCAAATCTTGAGATTCATGTCCCACCTTATGTAGCTTGCAGCTGGGAGACTTAGCTACACTGGTTGAGCTCCCAAGGATACATGGCTACACTGGCCATGGTCCATTCTCTTCTTCCCCCTCTTCTTGAGCCGGTTGAACTTGAACTTAGAAGGGAATACCCCGCTCCTCGAGGAAAGAGTGGCCAGATTGGGGTCATAGAGTTACCTTGTTGGGGAGGGTTGTCAAGTTGCCACTTCTGAGGTGGAGAGCTTATACTTCACATTCACAGTACAAGGAAAGACTCATAGTCTTCAGGGTTTGTGTATGGTGACTTGTTCTGATCTGGATTGTTGAGGAGTCCTGATTATATATTGGTGGAACTTAGAGGCTGTTGAGTTGTAAACTTAAGTATAAATAAGGTTCCGACACATTAATAATCCAAAGATCTGATCGAGCTCCATGTTTCAATTTAGTGAAGGCAAGTTTAATAATCAACCTTGATCCATGTACATTCTCCTCTTTTTCTTTTTCTTTCTCTTTTTCACTTCTTTTTCAAATAAGTGTTTGCTAAGGGACTGACGAGCGACCTGAAGGCTAGGGTATAGGTGCTAAAGTGGTCGTCGCGACCCACGCGATCAAGTCTGCTCAATCAAGAAAAATGAACCACTAATATCAATAAAATCAGATAAAACCAAAATAGCGGTCCTGCTATTGGATTAACCTGGTATAGCACCCAGGGTCGAACTCAAGGAGCACGGATTGGCCTCTCGGCCTACGAAGTAGTAAAACAGAAATAAAATAAAGGAAGAAAATATTTTTAGTGGTTTTTAAATATTTTATAATTTTTTTTGGATTTTTAAGTGATTGAGAAAATAAGAAAAATAAACAAACACACACTTCAACAATTTATTCAAAGCATTAAAAATCAACCAAAAATTAAAACAAAAATATTTTTATGTCTTTTATAATTTTTAGTGTTTTTGGTGAATTTTTGAGAATTTTCTGATGTTTATTTAATTTTCTAAAAATCAAAAGGTGACTGAAATAGAGGGTACTGTCCAGCCGAGCCAAAAAGCCCTAGATAAAATATCTAAGAGCTCAAAATGGCCTGAAGGTAATTTTCCTGTAAAGAAGATGAAACAAGGAAAATTTAGGTACCACTTTTATTATTTTTGGGTTTTTAATTTATTTACTAGAATTTTATAGGTTTTTGAGTGTTTTTAAGTTTTTAGTGATTTTCAGTAATGAAAAATAGCCAAAATTGGCTAGAAAATCAAACTAAGTAAAATAGACAGTAGCTAATTTTTATAGAATTTTTAAATGAGTTTTAATATTTTTTGGGGTTTTTAAAGTTAGACAGTAGCAAAAATAAAGGTTTTTGATTTTTTAAAAATATCAAACGAAATCAAAAATGTCCTCAAAAATCTACAAAAATTAAATCATGGCAGGAGCCATGTATCCAATTTTCGTTGGATTTGGAGGTGATTTGCTATTTTATTCAAAAATAAAGAGAGGGTACTGTGCACATGGACCAAAGTGCAAATACCCAAAGTTCTGGGGGGTCTGGTGCAAAATACCCAGCAAAACACGCGCCACGCGCGTGCCTGGGGCACTCAGGGACCCAAATGTAATAAAAATAAGTCCCGAGGACTTATTGGTAACAGGTACCAAAAGTCCAGGGGCCTATCTGCAAAACACCCAAAATATATCGCACATGCTGGAATAAATCACGCACAGGGGTATAAATGCAAATAGATAAAAGTTTTCATTCATTCAATAACATCCAGAACTACAGGGGTCTCTACTGCAAATAACCCAGAACAACACGTGACGAAGCACGTGGCATACAACGCATAGGGGTATAGATGCAAATAAACTAAAGCACGAGGTCCATTATGCAAATAAACCTAAAACTAAACAACTGCATTCAATATTTACAGGACTGAAACGAAATAAAAATAAAGACAGGGCCTAAGGGTAAATTACCCTTTATTAAGCGGATGGGCTGGATGCGCGCCACGTGGATGATCGGAAGGCAGCTGACGGTGGGCGCTCCAGATGACGTCTCCTTAGATCGGACAATGAAGGCAGCTCCGGAGATGGACGGCTAGGATTGAATCTGGAGCGGGAGGGGACGATCGACGACAACGGAGGGTCCTGGAAGAACAGGTTCCCGGCGAGACTCGCCGGGCTCGGGTGTGCGCTATGCTCCTCCTTGGAGCACTCTGATGGTCGGAGAAGAAAGCTGGAGTGCTCCTGCGTCTGTTGCGATGCTCCGATGATCGAGCCAAGCTCCGAGGAGCTCGGGCGAGGTCGGCGGAGGTGGGCCTCCTGGCCTGAATGACCGAAGCCCTCAGATAGGCTCGGTAGCACCTGCAAAATAGCTCAGGAGACTCGCGGGTCGAGGGCAAACTGCCTCGACCCGGTTAGGCGAAGTGGGGGTGAACGGTGGGTCGAAGCGGCGAGCTCCGGCGAAGGTGGTGGACGGAAGAGCTCGACTCCCAGCTCCTGTGCGAGCTGGGTTGGCTGGAGGGGTGAAGAAGGTGCGCGGGGAGATGGCGAAGGCGATGGTCGGTTCTGATGATCGAGCGGAGTGAAGGGATGGTCGGAATCGAAGATATGCGGCGGCGGCGCGATTTGGGCATAAACGGAAATTAAAGGAAACGGGAAGCCTAAGGGGTTACCTGGGTGGTCAGAGAGACTGGGGAGGAGCTGTTGAAGCTCCTGGTCGTCGCCTCAAGGATCGTCTCGCTCCGAGGCTCGGAGCTCACGTTGGTGGCGGAGCTGCGGCGGCGTAGCTCGCCGGATCGATGGCGAAGCTCCCTCTCCTCGCTTCGACAGGCTCAGACGCGAGCTGTCACTCTCACGGTTGCTCTGGAGCTCACAGGAGGAGCAAACAACTAGCCAAAGATAGTGAAAATAGGTGGCGGAGCTCGCTTATGTACGCTGGAGGGGTCCGGTTAAGAATGGCTCGGGTAGGTCGAGGAGGCGCGCGGATCCCAAGGTGTATGCCCGGTGAAGATGTCGGATGTGGGAGGATCAAAACGGAGCCGAGGTTTGGTAAAATGATGATCGGGTCGAGCGGGCGAAATTTCGAGAAGTCGGGTCCACGACCCAGATCCGCGGGAGGTGGTCCTGGGGAGGGTAGTTGACCTGGCGGTCAACATCCCCAGGACCCAATAGAATCAGGCCACATGGCTAAATTTTAGAGGTGAAAATTAAGGTAGCAAATGGCCGATTTTGCAAAAACTTAAAACACAAAATATTTTTATTTTATTTTTTTCTATTTTTTAGTGATTTTTAATTAATTTTTGGAAATAAAAATAAGGTATATATATAGTATGTACTATATAGGTATATGTACACTATTAGGGTTTTTTATTTTTTTGATTTTTAATTATTATTTTTATGCAATTTTATTCCTATTATATATTTTATTTATTTTTATTATAAAATAAGGAATAAAAGGGTATTTTTATTTCATTTTTATTATTTATATACATAGGTAAAATAAATATATATGTACATCTATATACATGGTATATGTACAATGTATTTTTGTATTTTAATTTTGTTATTTTTATTTTATTTTTGTTTTAATTGTTTTTATTTTATTTATTTACAATACATAACATAAAACATTTACAAAAATTATAAAAGTTAATTTTAAATATTTACAAGACTGAATAAATATGTATGTGAGTCTATGTACAAAGTGACTATACAAGAGGTGTTTTTGTTTCCTTTTTAGTTTTTAAATTTTTTTTCTTTTGATTTTATAATTTATAAATATATACAAGTATTTACAAGCATATTTTTGGTGAGGAAAATATTTTTATAATATTTACATAAATATTTACACATGAGCCCCTATCTCCCTCTACTTGGCTTTTATACGGTCAGGCCCATGCTGAGCCCTCCCTTGGGTTAGGTTGCTCAATATTTATTCTAAATATTTCCCTCTTTTTCTTTTTAATCTTTATTCTTTTATTTTTGCACAAAAACATGCTAATTATAGGTTTTTACACAATGCATGCTTTTGGTAATTATTCCTATTTACACATATCTACATGTATTTGCAAAGGTTTTTGTAGCTAAAATATAAGAATAAAGAGTGATGAATGAGTATTCATCAGGGACTAGCAAAGTTAAGTATAGGGGGTGATGAATACCCATTCATCACTCTTTATTCTTTCATTTTAGCTACAAAACCTTTGCCAAACACATGTAGATATCTGTAAATACAAATAATTACCAAATTGCATGCATTGTATAAAATTAAATAATAAGCATGTTTTTGTGCATAAATAAAAGAATAAAGAATTAAAAGAAAAAGAGGGAGATATTTAGAATAAATATTGAGCGACCTAATCCCAAGGGAGGGCTCAGCATGGGCCTGACCGCATAAAAACCAAAGTAGAGAGAGATAAGGGAGCTCATGTGTGTAAATATACCTGTAAATAAAATAAAAAAATTCCTCTTATAAAAATAAAAATGAGTTTGTAAATATTTGTAAGTAGTTGTAAATATTAACTTAAATAAAATAAGAAAAATTAAAGAGAAAATAAAATTCACCCTTCCTTGTATATATTCACCATGTACATAAGACTACTTACCTATTTATTTATCCCTGTAAATAAATAAATTAAAATCCCATAAAAAGTGTACATATTCTATATCTCATAGTGTAAATAAATAAAATAAAAATCATAAAAACAAAAAAAAATAAAACAAAAATAAAAATCAACGTCACCATTGTATATATACCACATATGTATATAAATAAACCTATTTATTTACCCCTTGTAAATAATTAATAAAAATAAAAGAAAAATACCAAAATATTCCAAAATTTATCTTGTAAATAAATAAAATAAAAAAATTGGGATAAAAATGTACAAAAATATTTAATTAAAAATCAAAAATTAAAAATCAATATTGTATATATACCTATACATAGTACTATATTGTATATACTTTATTTTTATTTCAAAAAAATAAATAAAAATCATAAAAAATAGTTTAAAATAAAAGGAACATTTTTCATGTTTTGGCTTTTGTGAAATTCGGCCATTTTCTATTTTAATTTGAATTTCCAAATCATTTCCACGTGGCTGCATTTCACTGGTCCACAGGAGATGTTGACCCCCCGATCAACTCACCCCCTTGGACCACAGTTCCGCGGATCTGTGCCCGACCCGCTTCTTCTCCCAATTATGGCATCATGATCCGATCATCACACACCCAAACCCTGGGCTCCATTTCTTCCTCTTGCATCCGAGACCCATGCCCGGGGTTGAGCCTACGGATTCGTGCTTCATGCGCCCGTGCCCGACTCGATCTAGCCGGACCCTCACTAGTATAAAATCTTAGCTCCGCCGCACGATTCAGGTATCTTTGTCTCAGCTCATTCCACCCCAGGACCTCCATTACTCTCGCCTGAGTGACAGCTCGTGATTGGTTGTGTTGCAGCGAGGAGGGAGTGACCGGACCATCGATCCGGCGACCTAGCGTCGCCGTGCACCGCCACTAACGTGGTGCTCGAGCCTCGGGCATCGACGGCCCTCGAGACTAGGACCAGGAGCTCCAGCAGCTCAAGCACAGTCGACATCGACCATCAGGTGCCTTAGATCTCCCTAGTTTTAGCTAATTTTCATTTACCCCCAATTTCACCCATCGTTGTCGACTGTCGATTCCGACCGCCTCCGACTCCCTTTCAATCATCGAACGACACCATCACCTTCGCCTCACTCCCCTGCACCTTCTTCGCCCATCTGTTCACCCCAGTTCGCACAGGAACTGGGACCCGAGCTTCTCCGCCGTCGCTTCGCCAGAGCTCGCCCATCTCGACGCACCGTCCACCCGCTTCGTACCTAACAGGGTCGGGGCATTTTGCCCTCGACCCAGCTTGCTCTTCGTGCCATTTTGCAGGTCGGAGGAGGACCATCTGAGTTCCTCCATCTTCAACAAAGGAGCTTGGGCTCCACCTGTGTCGCCTGGGTTCTTCAGAGCTCCGTTGCGCCATCGGAGGCGTTCTCCAGACGCGGGACGCTCCGGCGAGTCTGTTCCGATCTTCAGCAGCCCCGCCAGAGGTCCTGAGCGCTCACAGTCCTCCGACGAAGTTCACAGGTGAGGAGTTCCTCCAGGACCCTCCTCTGCCGTCCGTTCTACCCTGGAGTTCCAGATTACTTGTGGACCGTACGATCAGGGCTAAGAGGAGGCCCAGCAGCCACCGTCAGATCGACACGTGGCCTCCTCTCAGCCCTCCATCCAGCGAGGATTAGATCCAGCGCCGTTCGACTGTTGATCAGATACGTGGCGCAACCCCAGCTGTTGGATCAGAGCCGAGGGATCCTTCATTGAGGCACCGTCATCCACCACCGTTAGATTCGCCACGCGGCGTCCATCCAGCCCCTCGGAATATAATAAGGGGTTATTTCACTTAGGCCCCTCCTGCTTTGTCATTTACATTTTAGTCTTGTAAATATTTAGTTAAGTTGTTTTTTTGGATATTTTGCACTTAGGACCTCGTGCTTGTTTTATTTGCATTTGTACCCCTGTTTACGTGGAACACGTGCATCATCACGTGATGTTTGTGGTGTATTTGCAATATTAGGACTATGTTTTAAGGTGTTCTGGAATGAAATATAGTTTTCATTATTTGCACCCATGCCCCTGTGAGTAGTTTATTGAGACATGTGCTGAATTTATTGGTAAAATTGCAATACCTTCCCTGGACTTTTAGCACATGTTGCTATTTAGTCCTCGGAAGTATTTTTTATTGCACATAGGTCCCTCTGTGCCCAGGACACGTGCTTTCCACGTGCTATTTTAGAATTTTTGCATGAGGGACCCCCAGTTTCTCATATTTGTTACGATTTAGTCCCTGGAACTTATTTTCCTTGCATTTGGGTCCATGTGCACTGTACCTTGTTGTTTGATTTTAATAAAATATCAAATCAAGTCCAAATTTCGTGAAAATTGGGCATGTGGCTCTTGCCACTTTGTAAAATTTTTGCTAAAAATTTGGTACATTTTTTAGCATTTTTAGTATTTTTAAAAATTCAAAAACATCAAATTTTCTTACTGTCCAGATATAAAATTCACAAAAAATATTAAAACATCTTTAAAAATTCTAAAAAAAATAGATTTTGTTTGTTTTGTTGTGGTTGATTTTCTGACCAATTTTGGTCATTTTTGGACTTATAAAAATTATAAAAATTAAAAAACATTGAAAATATCATAAAAATTCTAATAATTAAAAAAATCAAAAAATTAATTAACCCAGCTGCTGAATTTTCATTTTTGTTTATATTTTATAGGAAAAATACCTCCAGGCTATTTGAAGGCCATTATATATTTTATTTTGGCCTTTAAAGCCCGGCTGGACAGCAGCACTGTTTTCCTTTCTTATTTCATTTTTATAAAATTCCTTAAAAATCAAAAAAATACCAAAAATTAATCAAAAACATAAAAAATATAAAAAACATAAAAATATTTTTGTTTGAATTTTTGGACCAATTTAGAGTGGTTAAATAATTAAGTGAAGTTGCTTGTTTCCTTGATTTTATTATTTTCTTTAGAATTTAAATATAAAAATATTAAAAATACACCAAAAATAGTTTTCTTTTATTTGTTTTCATTTTTGACTACTTCGTAGGTCGCAAGACCAACTCGTGCTCTCCGAGTTCGACCCTGGGTGCTATACCGGGTTAATCCTTTAACGAGACCGCTATCTTGAGTTTTCATTGATTTTTGCCTTTGTTTGGTGGTCTGATTTTTTCTTGATTGAGCTCTGAGTCCCGGGCGACTGAGGTCGCAATGACCTTAGTTTTACCTGATTTACCTTGCTCGCTCGGCTCGCTCATCACACCCCTTACCATAAAACCACTTGCAACAAAGGGATTTGGGTGTCAAGGTCTAATTATCGAAGTATGCACTCTTATCCATTATGTAATGTGTGCCAGACATATACCTATCTATGTGAATATTTATCCTACCGTAATGCAATAATCCGACCTAGGTTTGAGGCATATAACATGTTTCATTTATGAGTTGTCCTCTTAAGATCTTTGTATTGTTAGAGAGGGTAGCTATGTTGATGTCATAGTAGGAGCAACTCAAGAAAGGTCTACAGACCCCCTGCTTGGGGCATCCAACATGGTTGATGTCAATGGTCAACCCATCTAATGTCCTAATCAGATGTTATATGAGACTAGTTATACTACCCTACCTTGTCAAACATGACATTATTGGATATGTAAGTCTTTGGTGAGCTATTTTGCAATCATGTTGTTACGTTTATATCATTTCACATAAGAAATAAAAAAACTTTGAGTTTTACAGAATTAGGTGGGATGGTACTCTCGATTTTTCAAATTCATGTGTGAATTGTAGTGCCATCAAAAAGTTGAGTCAAAATAATTTTTTAGAAATCTATTTTACTTAGATTAGGTTCCAAGGTTGACACTATAAGGCAACACTTGATAGTAGGCTTGGCTAAGTATAATTGGTATAGTGCAAGTATATTTTTATATTTTTATGTGTATATTTATATTTTCTTATTTTTTAAAATAAATGTTGCTTTTTATGTGCCAATATAGTAGATATATGTTTGTGTGTATGTGGTTTTAATACTTTCTTAATTTTGTAATTTATATTTTTTATTTTTAGTTTATTTATTTTTGAATTTTTTTAAACTTATAAAAAGAAATATTGAAGTGCAAATAATAGAGTTGGAAAATGAAAAGGAAGATTCCGAGACCAATATAACTAGATGGTGGAATCTTCAATTGAATCAAGCAAGCTTCAAGGAGAAGGTTTTAGAAGATTTATCGTGGGAATGATATGGAAGTGTAGACATGATGATGGAGGTGGTGACATCTTTTATCTGAACGGTAGCCAAATAGATGCTAGACAAGTCTAAATGATGAGTTCCATGACAAAAGGAGACTTGGTGGTGGAGAGAAGGGTGTGAGAGAAGCTTAAAATTAAAAGAGCTTGCTTAGAGCTATGTATAATGATATAATAGAGGAAACTATCACAAACTACAAAATAACAATGAAGGAAGCAAAAAAAGAATGTAACTAAAGCTAAGACAAGAGCCTATGAATTTTTGTATAAAAAATTTTGACTCTAATGAGGGACAAAAGGACATATTAAGATTGCCCAAAGAAAAAGAAAAAAAGACCACGGATCTTACTCAAGTGAGATGCATTAAGGATGAGAAATGATATTTGTTCATTTCTCATGTGAATATAGAAACTAGATGGAAGCAATATTTCAATAAGTTCTTCATTAGAAAATAAAATAAAAAAAACCACTTTGGGAGATCTAGCTAATAGTAAATGTTACCTGAATCGTGCAACCTATAGATGAATACAAAGGAAAGGAGTATATGAGCCTTTGAAGATTATGGAACCTGAGACAACATGATGACATTCCTATAGAAGTATGGAGAGTTCTAGGAGAATGTGTCTTGGCTTCATTTACAAATATATTCAATGTAATTTGGAGAAATAAGAAAATGCTTGAAGAATGGAGGAAAAACATAGTGGTACCTTGGATTCAAAAAAAAACATAGTGGTACCTCTATACAAGAATAAAGGAGAATCCAAAATTATTCAAATTACAGAAGCATCAAAATGATGGGTCATACTATGAAAATTTTGGAATGTGTGGTAGAAAAAAGGCTGAGGCAAGTTTTCAAAGTACCAGAAAACCAATTCGCTCATGCATGATCGCTCAACTATGCAGCTATTCACCTGTTGAGGAGAACTTCCATATGATTCAAATCCATGAAAGATCTTATGGAGAGTTTTGGAGGAAAGACAAGTGCATATCATATACATTAACCTTATAAAAGGATGTGTATGATGGAGCTTCATCTTGTGTAAGGATCCAATCTATGTGGACCGACTATTTTAACATCGACATCAGTTTGCATCAAGGTTCAAGTTTGAGTCCTTTTCTTTTTACATTGATTATGGATGAGTTGACTAGTCACAATAATGATGAGATACTTTGGAGTTTGTCGATGATATTGTGTCAGCTGATGAGATGAGAGATGAAATAAATGAGAAGCTTGAGGGTCTTGAGGCATACCTTACAAACTATAGGATTTCGTATAAGTAGGGCTAAAACTGAATATATAGAGTGCACAATTGATGGAAGCGTTAGCGAAGGAACCACGATGAAGATCAGATAAGATAACATTTCGAATAAATATTCTTTTAGATACTTGGGACTTATTTTGCAAGATGATGGGAAAATCGATGGAGATATTCATTTAATGAATGATGGTTGGTTGAAGTTGAGAAAAGCCTCTACTGTTATATGCAATAAAAAATTATTTGAAAATCAAAGGAACATATTACAAAGCGGTCGTGAGACCTACTATGCTCTATGGATTTGATTATTGTCATGTCAACCATATACATATGTAGAGTATGCCAGTAGCAGAAAAGAAAATGCTATGGTGGATGTGTGGTCATATACGAAAAAATCGGATTTGAGATGATATATTCAGAAGGAAAGTTGGTCTAGCTCTAATTGAGGATAAAATAAGAGAGAACTGCATAAGGTGATTTGATCATTTGCAAAGGAGGTCTACTGATGCACCGGTTAAAAGATGTTAGAATTGAGATGTTGACCCAGCTAATAGAGGGCAAGGAAGATCCAGAAGTATAAAGTTGTTTCTTACATTTTATGAAAAGGTAATTATCATATTTCGTTGTGTATTTAAATATTTGTGTATAATAATTTTGATAAATATTAAACTATGGTTATTAATGTACCAAATATAAATTTATATGGATAAATATTAGCATGTTTGGAAAATATAGATATGATGCACGCCCATATTTTAATAGATTGGAGTCAATTTCACATGGTTCTCCATGTGATTTCATGTTATTTGCACTTACCACCCCTCATACTCTGCATAATTGCACGTGTACCTCCATTAGTTCCAGTAAATTACACATGTACTCCTTATATAGTTTATTAAATAAAGAGCATATTAAATCCGTATGAAATAATATACTTGATACAAAAATCAAACAAAAATACCTACATATAACTTATAATATACTATATACAATATACTAAAACAACATAAAAAAATACATAAAATGGAAAAAATCATAAAATAAACTTTTTGAAAGAAATAAAAATTCGTAGATTTTGAATAAATGAATTTAAACAGTGGGATGCATAAAATTTGTTATCTGAATATGTGTGTGTAACACATTATCATAATATATTTATTATAAATCTAAATATAAGATGAAAATGGAAGTTAAAATTTTACTAATATATATATGATATATAAGAGAAACTATAAAAGTTACGATAAAGTTTATTTTTTAAAAAACATAAGATAATATAAATCTAATAAATACCAACTATGATGGAACCAACACTGACAAAAAACAAATATGTTTTTCCCACCAAATATCCCTCTCCTCCCCTTCTTAATTTGAACTTTTATTCTTTTTATTTGCCCTTAGTTTGATTAGATGTCTACTATTTATTGTATATAACATTATCTTTTAAATCAAGAAAATAAAGCATGCTATTTGGAAAGCATACATTTCATATCATTAAAATTTCTTCGTAATATGTTCATACTTCACATATTATGATCCCAATGTGTTCTTATACATTATTTTGAAAAAATACTTACGCCGTGAAATGCGGGTATGCACCCTATTCCATTACTACTACTCACACACACAACTGGAATCCCTCAAGCACAATGTTGCCATTAAAGCAAGAACTATGATCGAAGTGGAGAAGAAGCTAAAAATATGATGACATGGTATTGATCGACAATGTTTGACCCCTCTATATAGATGTGGAAGAAGGTAGTTGGGCCTCCACACTGATGTGGCAAGGTTACTAAAAGAACAACCTCAACAGTAGCAACTTCAAACAGAGCCGAACCCAACAATAAGCAAAGGGTGGCATGAAAGAGACATCGGGTCGACCATGGTGTCACCTAGGTAGCCAACAAGCAAGAGAAAGAAGATGTGAGTCATGTCCCATCCCCAAAAATTCAAAATAAAGTATTTAATAATAATAAATAGGGAGAAATAGGGTTGCCCCTTGGTTAAGCTAACTTGACTCCTTCTGTCTCATTTTTTATTTTTTTTCCAAAAATGAATCCGTGGAAATTCATCACTATATATATCCTTATATTATGCCATTCAAGTTTGGTAAGAAATCAATACTCATACGGCCTCCATCTGGACAATCATTTTTTTAACGATCGCAGAATTGTTAATATCGACCCCATGGAGGAAAACTCTGCCGATCCCGAGAACAAATTGCCTCAACTAACGTGGAAAAGACATTCAAGAGATCACTTTGAAAGGATAAACAGACAAACATATACCAAATAATTAAAAAAACAGATACCATCAATTGTCCTATAGATTCAAACATAAAAACTCTATTCTGATGCCTGATGGACCAGATCGACATGTTCAAGAGAACCAAGTCTCCCAACAGAGAATGATCGAGGGAGTTGCACAGGAAGAATGCATGCAACTGGAACTCGAGCACATCCAACAAGCTTCGCGCATCTGTCGAAGGAGGAGATGGTGTCCCGGAGTAATTTGAATATGTGTTGCTAACTATTCCAATGTTGAAAGATCACAACAAGAAGTCTTGTTGTAATGATTTATATAATGAAGATTATTCGTCGATCATGATGTTAAAATCTGTATTAATCGTAATGATTACAAGGAAAAAGATCACTGGAAACTATTGTTATATTATTCATTCTTAGCTGTATAACAACAGATATCATATTTGTTTCAAATTTCAGCAATAAATTAAAGATATTTTGATTATGTATTGTGATAGCCCCTTTTTATTGTAGCGTGAAGCTCTCCAAGGTCCTTTTTTACTTTGATAATAAAACTACAATTATCTTTCAAACAAGATATAGCAAATGTGGTCCTCAAGACACCTATGGTTCATTTAAATATTGGACATCAGGGAAGGTTTTGAGAAGCCCTACACCACATGAAGAAGATATGTAAACTTGAAAGTTGTGGTTCTCGATAAGATGGTGGATCCATAAACTTGGACGTGAGGGTACATAGCAACAAGACACTAATGTAAGAAGGGACAATGAACTTAAGCTCAACCGTTGTCCATATGCAGAAGGAGAGGAAGAGGAGAACATTCTACGTGCATGGAATAAAAAGAGACGCTTAAATTAGACTCGAGCTTAAGTTCGGTGTCTCTTCAAAGTTGTCCACATGCAGAAGAATAGGAAGAGGAGAACATTCTACGTGCATGGAATAAAAAGAGACGCTTAACTTAGACTCGAGCTTAAGTTCGATGTCTCTTCACCATTGTCCATATGCAGAAGAAGAGGAAGAGGAGAACATTCTACGTGCATGGAATAAAAAGAGACACTTAACTTAGACTCGAGCTTAAGTTCAGTGTCTCTTCACCATTGTCCATATGCAGAAGAAGAGGAAGAGGAGAACATTCTACGTGCATGGAATAAAAAGAGACGCTTAACCTAGACTCGAGCTTAAGTTCGATGTCTCTTCCCTGTTGTCCATATGCAGAAGAAGAGGAAGAGGAGAACATTCTACGTCCAAGGAATAAAAAGAGACGCTTAACTTAGACTCGAGCTTAAGTTCGGTGTCTCTTCTTATTCCATGAAAGAACTTAGACTCGATCACTTTTGATGAACTGGCTTCAAAGTACTAGAGTAAGCAATCTCAGCCTTCCTTTTGGAGTGGGATTTATTTTTGAAAATGATAAGAAAATTTTCCTAACAAAATGAATATGTAATTACAAAAATAAATTGCAAACTCGTAAGATATCCTCCACAGGAATATCTCTTTTACTATTCACGCTTGGTTATTTGGTAAATATTATGTCACGTACAAGAGTGATTCTTACCTCCCCGTCAATAAACTTTCTTGTTTTTAGTTTATGATGTAACACCTCCCAAAATAATGAATAGTCCCACACACCGTGGAATACAAAATTCCCGGGTGGGATAAATAGTGAGGAGCTTACTACTTGTCAACCCGGCTTAAGTATTTTGGGGGAGGTTAATCGGATTTGTATGGGCCCGATCCCAAGAGGTTGTCAGGGCCAGTAATGCTCCGCTAACGGACCGGGGACCTAAGCCCGGGACGTTACAAATGGTATCAGAGCCGAACACCCTCTGACAGTGGAAAGGGCTACCCGAGAGGTGGAGCCGCCCCTACAAAGAGGTTGGAGGAAATGGCTACCCGGAGCGTGCAGCCGCCACTGTCACTGGGAAGAAGTGATGCGCCATGTCGCAACGAGGACGTTGCGAATATAAGTGGGGGAGATTGTAACACCTCCCAAAATAATGAATAGTCCCACACACCGTGGAATACAAAATTCCCGGGTGGGATAAATAGTGAGGAGCTTACTACTTGTCAACCGGCTTAAGTATTTTGGGGGAGGTTAATCAGATTTGTATGGGCCCGATCCCAAGAGGTTGTCAGGGCCAGTAATGCTCCGCTAACGGACCGGGGACCTAAGCCCGAGACGTTACATATGATCTCTGGCATTTTTTTGGGTGTTCGATTCGGAAATAAGCAAGAATAAGGATGGTGAATAAGGAGAATAAGGGTATTTCTCTATTCAGTTGGAAAGATAAGAATAAGGAGAAAAAGTTAAAATAAAGATAAGAATAAGGGTAGAATAAGGTGAAATAATAGGATATTCATGAGAATAGTCGTACTCTTGGGAACCGTGTCGGGCGAGAATCGAATTGACCCATTATTCTAGTGCTTAATCTCTAAACCAAGGTTTTAAAAATCAAACCGGGCATCAAATCGGGCATATATCGGTTATTGGTTCTTATGGTCAGACCAATGGGATCGATCGGTCAAACCGGTGATGACATCAGCAGTTCAAAAAAACTCAGAAAAGATCGAACCGGTGTATTGTTGGTTTGGTTCGTACGGTTCAACCGGATCGAACCGAGTTAGACCGGTATATCATACAAATAAATACAAAAAATACTACATCATATCTTTCAAGGATTTGTTTACTCTTGTCCTTTCAAGTTTTTCCAATAACACTTATACTCATATTTTTAATACAATTGCATGTGTTATCTATATTTCTACAAAATCAATAGTAATGGTCTTTTATTAGTACACGTGTGCTCCCATTTTATATCAACATAAGGATGATATTGTGAATTATTAAGAAAATATAGGAGTACAAGTGAAGTTGCTTAAAAGCTTTTTTTTGAAAAACGTGAGGGTGACATCCCAAGATGAGATTCACCGCTTCAAAAATATATTACTAAAAAAGAGAAGGTGATTATATTACCCGGAGGTCCAGAAACGATATAAAGAATTAGAGAGAGCGAGTACATTCTCTGGGTAAAATCTTTGATTTTTGAAAATTAGATCATTCCCCCCCCCCCAATGGCCCAAAGAACCGTGAAAGGCAAAGCGCAATCGTCCGTGGAATTGTCCCCCACTGACCTCACCACCCTCCAAAAATCCACAACTCCTCCCGGTGAACACCATAGCACTCCGATCTCCCTCCAAACCTTCTCAGACATCGGACACCTGAAGAATAAATGATCTGCATCTTTCACCTGCTCCTCGCATCTGTCGCACTGAGTGTCGGGGATGCCAAATAGTCTCCCCCTCCTTGCTTTATCGCACAATCTTCCCCTTCTCAAACACCACAGGAAGACCTTAACCCTGCATGGGACCCTGCTAGCCCAAATAATCTTCGTATCCAGACATAGGTCTGGATCCAAAACTGCCGCGGTCCTCTTGAATTCCTTATACGCCTTCTTCGTCGAGAACTTGCCTTCCAACCACACAAAATGGTCCCTCCCCTGCGTGATGCAATCTGTCGACGGCAGTTCCGACTGCATCCTGACGAGCTCCTCCGAATGCTGGTTAGAAAGGATAGCTCTGAACTCTGGCGCCCAAGCCCCCGACGAATCAACCAGCACCAAGGAGCACTCCTTTGTTGCCGCAAGCGCGAAGAGCCTCGGGAACCAGCTGCTTAGTGATCCATCCCCCGTCCAATCATCCAACCAGAACCTAAAGCTCTCCCCATTGCCGACCTTCAGCCGTAGTTTTGGAGCCATCAAAGGTAGAACTTCCCGAACTCCGCCCCATAGCGGAGATTCGAACCGCGCTCTTTCTGCCTCCAAGGATCCCCGAACACTGTAGAGTTGTCGCAACAACCTGGCCACCAAACTCTCCGAGTTGCCCCAAATCTGAATGACCCATCGTACCAGCAAGGCCTTGTTTATATACTCCACATCCCGAACCCCAATCCCCCTTCATTTCTTGGTCGAGTCAGCTCCTCCCACCTGACTAAATGCATCCCCTATCTCTGTTGCTTGCCATCTGCCCAAAAAAATCTCCTCATCAAGGCTTCAATCTTCTTGCGTACTCCAACTTGCATCAATCTAGTGGAGAAAAGAAAATAGGGATCGGCGATAACACATGTTTTAGAAGGATCAGCTTACCCCCCCCCCCAGAAAGAGTAGCTGCCTTCCACCCCGCCATTCTCTGTTCCATTCTTTGCAGCACCATGTCCCAATGTGATCTCTTAAGCTTACCCGCCGCTAGGGGAAGACCCAAGTAGGAAATCGGCAACTCGCCCCTCGGACACTCCAATATTGATGTCATTCTATCGCCTTCGTCCTCCTCCATCCCAAACGAAATCACCGCCGACTTCTGCCTGTTGATCTGAAGACCCAAAAGACTGCTGAAAATCTCCACAATCTGAGCTGCCCTTTTGTTCATATCCTTTGTACCACCCAGAAAGAGCATTGTATCCTCGGCATATTGCAGGAGCGGCACATAGATGGCCCATAGCGGAACCCCTCGCACCACCCCTCATCCACTGCTCGCCTGAACAGAACCGATAGAGCATCCGCAACCAAGATAAACAACATCGGTGCCAGAGGACAACCATGTCGAATTCCCCTTTGAGGCTGGAAAAATCCCCCTTCGGGTTTCCCGTTCACCATAACTGAGTAAGAAGAGGTCGTGATACATCTCTTCATCCAAGAAATCCAAAGATCTGTAAATCCTCGTCGCCTGAGAGACACCCATAGAAAGCCCCAATCCACACAGTCATAGGCTTTAGCGTAGTTGATTTTCCAAATCAAACCTTTTTTCTTTCCCTCCTCCATTGAAGGCAAATACCAGATGCCATAATCAAACCATCAGCCATCTGTCGCCCAGGTATGAAAGCAGACTGATCCTGCAGAATCACTGAGTCAAGAACACTCTTGAGTCTATTTGCCAGAACTTTTTCCACAATTAAGTAGATGGCATTTGACAAAGCAATTGACATGTAGTCTTCCACTCTCAACGGGTGCTCGTTCTTAGGCAAGAGGACAAGCAACGCCCTATTGACTTTCTCAAATCCCATGTTCCCTTCCCTGAACTCATTGATCACGGCAAGAACATCCTCCTTCAACATGCTCCAGAACTCTCTATAAAAAAAGACAGGAAAACCATCTGGACCGGGTGCACCGTTCGCATTCAGCCCCCAAACCGCCTTCTTAACCTCCTCTTCCTCGAAGGCTGCTTCAAGTCCCACTGCTTGCTCCTCTGATAACTCCTCCACCCCTCTTCCAATCCACCCCCAACCCTCCCCCCGCCTCTTCCTGGACGCTTCCACAAAATGTCCCCTGAGAGCACACCCTAGTTGTGCGTCCCCATTCACCCTCACCCCCCCAACCTCCAACTCTTGGATTGGATTCCTTCTTCTTCTCCCCGACGCCATAGAATGAAAAAATTTTGTATTCGCATCTCTTTCCCGCAACCACTTTTGCCTCGATCTTTGCCTCCATTCGACCTCATCTTTCGTATCTTCCAGCCGCATCTCTTCTAACAACCGGGCTCTCTCTGCTAACTCATCTTGGTCTAGTCCTCTCTGGTCATCCAGCCTGTCCAGACGTACTACACCCTCTTGGGCAACTTCCCTCTGGGCTCTTCGCCTTGTCCTTACCTCTTTTCCGTAAGTCGACAGGAATTTTTTCAACAGAGCCAGCTTACTTGCCAGCCGCACCACAGCAAACCCCTCTGGACTCCATCCAACCCAGCGCGAACGCACTTCCTCCTTGAATCTGTCTTCCAGAAGCCATGACCGCTCAAATCAGAAGAAAAATCTTGTCCTCGTCTGCTCCTTAGAAGACCACAGAATCAGTGTGTGATCTGAATAAGCCCTAGGTAAAGCCCAAGCACGTGACAGAGGAAATTTCTCCAACCCTTCAGGCGAAATAAGAAATCTATCAAAACGAGATCTCGATCTAACATTGCGCCAAGTGTACGCACAACCTGTTGCATCCAAGATTGATAGCCCACGTGAATGAACAAAACTAGCAAAATCTTCAGAGTCCGGGTCACGACCACCCCCGCGTCGTGGTCGATCTTCCGGAAGAAGGGTTAAGTTCAGATCTCCTCCAATGAGCCAAACAGCGTCCTCCACAGCCGAATCCACCTGGATCAGGTCTGCCGCCAGTGAACCTCTGTCACTCCCAGTAGGGCCATATACATTTGTCACCGTAAAGGGACTCCCATCACATCAGCTCCTCAGGCGGACCGAGATCGAGAAAAGTGAACGTCACTCTCCCACTACCTCAAACAACGACTTCTTCTAGCCCGTAAGAAGGCCACCTGCTGCTCCAAGGGCCTCCACCTCGGCGAACTCAAAATCATCCCCACCCCCCAGGTCTCGCCATAATGCCTCTCCTCCCCTTGGCACTTTCGTCTCTTGCAGTAACATAATATCTGCATGTGCATCTACCATAAGATTCCTGACTCTGAGCCGTTTCTCGGGGTGGCCCAGACCCCTGATGTTCCAAGACAAAATCTTCATAATAACAACTCTTTATTCCTCTTCAGCGGTGCCACAACCCCCAGGCTTTCCGCAAATCTTCTGTCAAGCAAGCTGAAGTAACTTGGTCGTCCGATAGGAGAAGAAGTCTGGACTGCAGCCTCAGATAAATTCTGAACTCCCAGGCTCCCCATAGATGAGGACTCAACCGCCCTCCTCCCCTTCCTCTTCCTCGCAGCCACCCCTTTCCTTTCAAACAACCAGCCGAATCAACGACTATCGCTGCCCCCCTCTAAACGTTCCCCACTCAACTTCCCCTCCTTGTTTTC
This sequence comes from Ottelia alismoides, assembly GCA_037367405.1. Classification (NCBI taxonomy): domain Eukaryota; kingdom Viridiplantae; phylum Streptophyta; class Magnoliopsida; order Alismatales; family Hydrocharitaceae; genus Ottelia; species Ottelia alismoides. Next base: position 279,542 of record JAZKJV010010937.1, on the reverse strand, counting down.
CACTGTTGTACCACAGCCGCCCAAGCCATCCTTCAGGACTACTGCTAACCCACCTCCATCTTGCTCTCCCCCTCGACTCCCACCCTCTGGTCACCGACAACGTCCCTCATCTTGATTGAACAAGCGCACCTCCAACGCCAACCCAGACCCTGCAGGTGAAGTCTTCGAGGTCCCGAGCTGCGGATTGCAGGGCTGCCCCCCGGCCTCCTCCATTAGACTGCACGTCGAGCCCCCTGATCTTGAGTCATTATCAACGTCATTAGGCTTTTGGCCAGAAACCCCCGCATCCGCATGGGCCTGAGATGGAAAGTCGATCTCCTCACTCCCCACATCCGGATCAACTGCACCCGATGGACTGCTTCCCAAAACGTGTTGATTGGATAGAGCCACCACGTCTTGTCCGTCAGATGAAGTTGCTTAAAAATTAGGGGTATAAATGTTCTTAAAAAAACTCGAAAGGGCATAATAATCATGTTTCGTAAAATTTATATAAATGCATATATGTGATGTAAAAAATTAATAATTAAACTCTAATTAACGACAAGTGTTGTTAAGTTATTGCTTCTCATAGTATGATTATGACAATGTCTTCTTCCTTTTTATTGTTATAAGTGGACAACCCCATATACAGTGTGGGAAGAGAGAGGCAATGCTCATATAGCAGGAAGAGACAAGCGATAATGAGTCATTGACACATGTGAAGGAGAACATATAAAGAGGATACTATGGGTTAGAATGAGACTAGATTATGATTATTTCTGAAAAGTTTGTATTATGTTAATTTATTGGAAAATATTTTTTGTCAAAAAAATGGATGGCTGAACCAATGGTTTGGTTCAATTGGTCCAACCAGGTTTGAGCGGTGCATGTTTTGACTAGTTGTTATTTTTTGAATAAAAACCGGGTGATTGGACCGTTTTTTCTCCGGTTCACCAATCGAATCGGTTCGATTTTTAAAACCTTGCTCCAAACGAACAAGCCTTTAAGGTGGGTAAAACGTATATTTGGAAACTGTAGATGATATAAGTAGCAATGTTGAGAGAGAATGCATGAAATGAGAGAGACGAATAGTCGAAGGAGTTAACTTTACGTATATGTATCTATAATATCGTCCATGTTAAGAAAATACTAGTATGCGCTCTGTGCTAAAGCGCGGGAAAATAACTTTTAAAGAATAATATAGTTAAAGATAATTTAGTCATGATCAAATCTAAAAGGATCATACATGTATTATAGATATAATCACATCCTTATCCATATCCTAAAAAAATATTCATATATGTTTTTGTACTTGAGAAAAAATGAACGCTAGAAGAAATTGGACCTAAGGCAATAAATAGTTTGAATATTCAGTGCCACATCTTTCGATGTTAAAGATATGATAACGAATATTATTCGTTGCCAAAACATAATTTGTACTTGTAATGAGCAACGAATGTTATATTCGTCGTTAAAGGTCCATATAATGACAATTTTTTCATTGAATTATTCGTTAAAAATCACACTAATCGTTGCCAAATTTAACAATGATTATAAGAGAAAGTCAATGAATAATCGTTATTATATGATTCGTTGCGAAGAATATATCAATAAATACCATTATTCGTTGCGAATTTAAAGAAGTAAGCAACGGATAATAATCGTTGTTATATATTTAACTACGAAAGATATGATAATGAATATTAAATTATTCATTGCTTAAGACACTTTTCTTGTTCTTCTCAAAAAAAAAGACACTTTTCTTGTATTGCAAAATGCTTATTGAGTAAAATAATAAATTTTCATTTGCTTGAAGATGGATACATTAATAGCCGAAAAATAAAATGTATGCATGATCTTAATGTAACGATTGTAAACTCATGTCCATTTGATAATCCAATCACGTATCCATAGCTACCTATATCCATGTCAAGGGAAATATTCAATCATACGTATCTACCTCGAGGGGAAAAAAATAAAACTGTGTTACATGCAGGCTATTCTATCTGCATTCCAATCTGGTAAACAGTGAAACGAATAATCGTCCGGTTGCATCCGATAATAAAATCACGTCCAGCTTATAATATGAATATGCATCCATATTCATCTTATAAGAAAATAACAATAAATAAGAATTAATATATGCAACGTAGTTAATGCTACAACGATGGATATGGCACTCATTGTTAACTTCAAGCACAAAAAATAATTTCACAACGAATAATATCGTTGCTATATATTTAACAAGAACAAAACTGTGAAGGATATAAAAAACGCCATTGTAAATGCTATAGGTAGTGTATGTATCCTATTTTTATCGATGCTTCAAAGAAAATAAATAGAAAAAATATATACACTACAAGAAGATTGGTCCAATGTAACGAATAATTTAATATTCCTTGATATATCTTCCGTAGCTAAATATATAGCAATGAATATTATTCGTCGCTTACTTCTTTAAATTAACAATGAAGAATGGTATTCGTTGTTATATTCCTCGCAACGAATCATATAACAACAATTATTCGTTCACTTTTTCTTCTAATTATTGTTAAATTTCGCAACGATTAATATGAATTTTAACGAATAAGTCGACGGAAAAATCGTCATTATATGAACATTTAACAAGTACTATGACATTGGTTATTAATTATAAATACAAAATATTCGGCAACGGATAACATTCGTTGTTATATCTTTAACATTGAAAGAATATGGCAATGACTATTCAAACTATTCGTTATCTTGTTCTAATTTCTTGTAGTGTATCCTTTTATGTATTCAGAGACGGAGGGAGGGAGGCGGGAAGGGGCCTGGCCCCCAAGGTTTGGATTTTTCTTTGTGCCCTTCCATGATTATATAAGTTGTAAGTGAAAATTGAAGAATGGAGAATGTTGGCCCAGCATTCTCTCGTTTTGAGCCCGTGGTATCTATTCCCCCTCCAAATTCCTCATTACAACATTAGATGTTAATATAATGGTTTTATTCATTAGATATAAATACTTCCTATTTACTTGAATCAAGTACGATAGAGTCTAGCGATCTTTTATATTTGTTATTAAGTATCTATTTTGACAATTTAAACTCATAAATGTATTGTAAAATATGCAAATATAATTACTTTAAAAACACTTAGATCAGACATATATATATATCAACAAACAAGGTATTCCTATTATCGAGATTTCATGCAATTGTAATCCAACTTATAAAAGATGGTGTAAAATAATATCAATTTTTTCATAAAAATAAAGCAATCCAACAACACATATATGTTGATACTATCATCGAGTTTGGACCCATTACAACAAAATTGACATAAAACAATGAATAATTTGAATATTCATTACTATGCTTTATGTTATTTTCGTAGCAACAAATATTTTTTGGGTTTTATCAGTTGTGCCCCTCTGAGATATTGCAATTTCAGTTATGCCCCTCCCTTTTTAGGAATATCAGTTGTGCCCCTAACTTCTTCTCGTTTTATCACTTATACCCCTCGGGTTAGTGATCGTTCATCCTCAACACTAACAGACGTTAACTTTGAGGACACGGTCGGAATTAATTTTAAAAAAAAAGAGGGCTGGAAGATATGGTCCTCTTCCTCCTCCATCTTCTTCCTCCTCTTCTCCTCCTCCTCCACCGCCTACTCACCTCGGCCCCAGCTACTCCGTCTGCCCCCAACTCGTCCCCCTCCCCCTCTGCCCCCGCGTCTCCTCCTTCGCCCTTGCTCCTCCCCCAGCCCGTCTTGAGCTCCTTCCTATCATCCCCACCCCCTGCTCCTCCCTCTGCCCCACACCTCCCCCTCCGCCCTCGCTCCACCCTCGTGCCTCCCAGTCTGCCATGCCTCATCCAGGTCACAGGAGGCTTCCACGTCGGCAAGACAGGTCCGGACGAAGATGCTGGAGAGAAGGTTGGTCCTCACATCACTTCCGTGCACATGCACGCCTTGGAGTAAGAAGTTAAGGGATGTCTAGGCGTTGAACCGGAAGGAGTAGGTGTATCCGTCCCACTCATTCGCTCTACACCTAATTGTATTGTAATATTGTCTTCAGGAATTCCTGCCTACCAGCAAGTTGGATCCAAAAATATACGGACCAGCCAATTCTGCCATCTGTGAAGAGCACATCGTCGGCTAGCTCGAAGGCATGACCGTCCAACAGGTAAATCTTATCATTCAAGGATCCTCCTCTTTGATCACAATGGAATGATTCCATGAGATAAACAGAAAAGAATCTCCTCTATTCAAACGAATGCTCTACATTTTCTGACGAAGACATTCTGACACCGTGGGTGCTCCTCCAAAATCAGTAGGCACTGGACGAGAACAAGCTTTTCATGCTCGCTACCACGAGATCTTACTCCCGTTCCTTGACCGCATTAATTCGTAGGCAGGTCGCAAAGCATATGCGACCCGCACACTCTTCTTCCTGACCTCCATGGGCACCCTCAAGCCCATAACCATCGAACTGAGCCCTCCCCCAAGCACGTCCAATGCCCAAGCAAAATGCATACTTGTGATACTGTTTGGCCTTCCCCTAGGCTCCTTGACCAAAATACCCCTCTTAACCACATCATAGTTTGAATAAATCATGGTTATTTTAATTTTTTGACGGTCAATCTGATGGAAGGACACATGTGATAATAGAGAAAGAAGTCAGGGGCACAGCTGATATTCCCAAAAAGGGAGGGGCGTAACTGAAATTGTAATATCTCAGAGGGGCACGACTGATAAAAACCCATATTTTTTATTGTAAGCATTTTTCTTGTAATTAGAAACAAATACCATAATAAAATGAGTTTATATTGGTGTTCTTTTAGAATTCTATCACTATATCGATCGTTGTTAAAAATATAAAAACAATATTATTCATTGCGAATTTATTATTTATATACTTGAAATTATCAATGAATCTCATATCCATATGTGACAATGCATGTAGCAGCACCTGACTATTACTATTTCTCAAAATTTTAAGTAATCATCGATAATTTTTAATTCAAAATTTATGTCAATTACTTATATTTCAAAATACAGTAATGGATACACATTGTTATATAGGCCGTCGCTAATGATATAACATCAGATATTAAATTACGTGTTAATTTCAAGTATAAAAAATAATTTCGATCATAGGTAGTGAGTTTTGGAGAGGATGAGCGGGAGACGCCCCAAGTTTCTCAATTGGTGAGGCTTGTGGTAGGCTCAGAGCGGGGACGTGAGGGGAAGGTGCTTGAGATGTGGGGGATGGGTGCATAGAGCGGCAGATTGCAGGGATCTCGTCAAGTGTTTTGTGTGTGGGTGAAATGGACATCGCGACTTTCAATGTCCCCGAGATCGGCCTCGTCAGGAGCGGGGGTGCGAGGATGTGCGCAGCAGCGGTTCGGGACCACCGAGGAACGTATTCCTGGTGCGGGTTTGCAGGAGGAAAGGTTTCTGCTTGGCTGACGCCATGGAGGATGTCAGGGTGATTTTTAGTCGTCGCTTTGAAGGAGATGTCATCCAACTAGGTGGGGAACTGGTTTGCGCACGGGGACTCGCTGATGCGGAGGCGAGGAAGCTACTCGTCGAGCTATCGGGAGTGTCCATTGGAGGATGTCGTTGGCGAGGGATGGGGCGTTGGAGGGGATGCAGGAGAAGAGACGCATCTGTATCAAGGGGCTCCCGCTGTTATGGAGGAGCCTAGAGGAGGTGCTGGACCCGATGATTCGGGTCAGGAGGATTATCTCGTATGGGTTACACCATGGTCAGCCTTCAAGGGTGTTGGTGACGAGAGTTGAGGTCTTCCGTCCTCTGCCACTTTGCACTGATGTGAAGCTTGACGAGGGCACGTTCCGCGTGGTGGTTGCTAAGGTTGGGCCTGACGGAGAGGGGGCGGTGGTGAGATTGGTCAGAGGGGTGGCGGGTCGGATAGAAGATTGCCTGAAGGAGTGGTTTTCAATTTTGGTGATTTTGAATCCCATTTTCCTTTTTTGGCAAATAAATTGCCGTGTAATTACCAAAAAAAATTGCCGTGTGCGAGAAGTAAAGGTGGCGGAAGCCCCGAGGCACTTTGGACTGATGTGGGTGGAAGTAAAGGTGGCAGTGGAAATTTGTCTTATGCGGAGAGAGGTGGCTCGTGTTCTCAGATCCGGTTTGGGGGTTGCAATGGTCTATGCAGATATGGGAGAGGGTCCTTTTTGTGATACGGATCTGCCTTTGTAGATCAAGTGCAGGATCCGACTTCCTTTGCAGATACGGGGGATCAGCACCTGGCATATCAGCTCTTGGCGGGCCTGTTTCATGCTGCGGAATAGATGGTCGGCTCGGGACAGTGGATATGGTGAGAGGTGGGCATGCCTGTTGCTATCTACAGGGGGCGGTCGTCATCTCGGATTGGGTCCCCATCTCCTGATTCTTTTGGTGGAAGGGTTGATCTTCGGAGGGTGGATTTTGTGAGTTCTGGAGCCAGATTGCAAGCGCTTGGGGATGGTTTTGATCCTGCGACGTGTGGAGAGACGTGTGGGGATTTGCTCAATTTTGCTGCGGGCATTTTCCCAGCGGTATGGACATGTTAGTTGTGACCGGCGAGGCATCATGGAAATGCCATTCGAAGGAGTATTCTGATGGTTTGGTGGGGGTAGGTGGAGCTGAGCCGACGGCGAGACCCTTTCGAGGGAAGCGACTGGGAGTGGTCTGAAGGTGGTTTTGTTGGCAGGTTTGGGGTTACAGGGGCACCAACAGGAGGAGGTACAAGGGCTCGAGGGGTGGTACGGGTGGAGCTACTCCTGTGTTGGGGTAAGAGAGAGGAGAAGGCGACGAAGGGCGGAAGTCTACCAGAGTCCAGGAACGTTGGTTGACGTGGAGCCCGTGGCGGGGGGTGCAGGTGGTGGAGGTAGTGCAGAGGGTTGAGGCTCAGATGCTGAGATGCATTTAGGGCTGTCAAAAAATTATCAGGTTTGGTATTCGCTCATATTCGGTTCGTTAAAAGTTCGATTCAGATTCGATTCGAAAATAAACGAACCGAATCTAAACACGAGTTTGGGCTCGATTAAATAAACGAACCGAACCTCAAAAACATAGGTTCGCTCAGGTTTCGGTTCGTTAAAAGTTTGATTACATACACACATACATACATAAAAGTATATATACATACATATTGTATATATAAGAAAAAAATACATTATGTACTAACATAAGGGCATTCACTTATTTTTCCAAACCCATCTTGTCATCCACTCCCTAAGTCCCTATTCCATATTCCTGAAAACCCACAAAACCCTCCCATGTTGCTACGATTTTTTCCTTTGAATAGAAACATTTGCACAACATTTATTCTTAAACGAATCTTTAACGAGCCGAACCGAATCTTTACGAACCTTATCCGAGCCGAACCGAACATGATTACACTTTTCATTTTATCAAGCTGAACCAAATCCGAGCCTGAAACTATGCGAAACGAGCCGAACCGAGCCTGGGTTGGTCCGCTCAGGTTCAGCTCGTTTTCACCCCTAGATGCATCTGCTTGTTGGTGCCAAAAGGGCTCGCGGTGGTTAGTAACTGAATATCATCACTTGGAATGTCAAGGGATTCGGGAGACTAGAGAGGAATAGGACAGATATTGTTCTTTTGTAGGAGACTAAAATACCAAGCAGGTTTGAGGGGATGTGGAGAGATATTAGAGAAACCAATGGAAGGAGTTCAGAGAGATTGATTCTGAGGGGGTGTTTGGAGGAATTGTAACTGGATGGGTGGATGATAAGTTCGAAATGGAGATGGTGGAGCTACGGGGGATTTTCTCCCTCACAACACTTCTGAGGAGGAAGGAGAAAGCTATTGATCACCAATGTTTATGGCGGTGTAACAGGGTTGGTATGGATATTCTTGTGGGTGAGCTGTGGCTGGCTACGGAAGGGGCATCTGATGTTGCATTGATCATTGCGGGGGACTTCAATAACTTTGATGGCTGGAGATCGTTCTGGTGGTTGTGAGGGAAGAGACAGTGGCTCAGCAAAGTTGTTGGCTTTGGTGGAGGTGCATGGTCTTCAGGTCATCAATGCGTCGGGTTGTATGTACACTTGGCGAAATGCAAGGTCTCGGTTGCGCATTGACAGGTTCTTGGTGTTGGCGGAGATGGCCGTGTCTTTACCGCTGGCTGGGGCTCAGGCTTTGCCGCGGGTGCATTCTAATCATACGTCGTTGTTGTTGTCATTTGGGGAGGATGTGTGTCCTCAATCCTTTTTCCGATTTGAGTGGGCATGGATTTTGGAGGAGGGATTTTGTGATTCTGTGGAAGCATTTTTGGAGGAGTGCAGACATGGTGGTTCTGCAACATGTAGGCTAGCTTGCAAGCTAGCCTTGTTCAGGAGATATTTGTTGGATTTCAATAGAAGGAACCGGGAGCAGCGGCGGAATAGAAGATTGAGGTCCCAGGAGTAGGTATGCAGACTGGATAGACTAGAGGATGAGAGAGCATTGACGGTGGAGGAGATGCTGGCGAGAGGAAATCACTTGGACGGGATCTTGTATGAGGACAAAAAAGAGGAGGTGGCTTGGAGGCAAAGATCGAAGCAAAAATGGTTGAGGGATGAAGATGCAAATACGAAGTTTTTCCATGCCATGGCTAGTGGGAGGAGGCGTATAAATTGATACATTCAGTTGCGGTGGATGGAGTAGTGGTGGAGGGAGATCGGGAGGTGGGCATTGCATTGCGGTCACATTTTCAGGATTTTGGCAGGTAGTGGGTATTAGACATGTGAGCCTGAGGCGAACCATTCTTACAATAAATGTTATTGTAATAAATATGTTTTATCAATAAAAGTTATTAATTGTTTCACTCCCTTTCTGAAATTAAATAAATGAATGCACTATAAGGTCCCTCTGTACAAGTAGGGTTATGTATCATGGTCATCTTGATAATCATATAGCTGTTGATTCATTAAATGAATCATAGAGGCTGGTATTTGGATGAATATCTAAAGAGTTAGATAGAGGACTCATCAAGAACCGTCGAATGATTATTAAGAGATGATCTCCAGCCTGAGTAGGAGATGGCAATCCATGGCAATCCTTTCTCACAAAGGCCGATATCTAACCGACCTCTTAATGCAGGTCCTCTGCATGGGAATAGTGATTCGGAGGTGTCAGATTAGTTATGTCAAAGGGTTGACTTAGAGAGATCGAGATATCCTAAGTCCTATGTTGAATGTTGTCACAGCATAGGCACACGTCCTCTGACCAGAGACAGATGTGTTACTATATGTCTGACTGTGTACATTTGGCAGACCAATAGGTTGATGACTAACCAAGGTCTATACACAGGCGCGCTGGTGTGCATGTAAGGGCATATGAGTAATACGATCTCTCAAAGGGATCATACAGGTTCACTTGTGAACCGGAAGACATGAGCTCACTCATGAGGTATTAGGACCGATCAAATTCCATGCATGGTCATCGTGCTTTGGAAGCATGACAAGAATTTGAAGGTATGATATATGCTTTGGGGAAGCATATGATCGATACCGAATCCCAATGACCAAGATTGAGAAACTTGGTGATCAAACTTTGAAGAAGACAGTGTAAAATTGATCTACATCTTCAGTTTGATCATAGGTCTCCCAGTATGCAGGATGTGCAGGTATTGGGAATACCTGATGGTGATGTGATCATAAACGATTGTATAACCATGACGCTTCCATTCCGAGGGAGTGATGAAACAGGTCTGGATTTTAGTGACTCCTCTCAGTAGAGAAGTAACTTGATCTTAGTCCAAGTGTTGGACATTGATCTGAATGAGATTCAGATGCAATGAGAAGATTAAGTATACTGACTTGATCTAATCAAGCATCTATGGGAGGTCTATGAGATCTGGATTTGAGATGAGATCTCAACATCCAAGTCACTATATGTGGAACAATACAATCGCCATGTCCTTATCTCTAGGTATCTGCGGAGAAAGCACATTATTCTTGAAGGAGTTCAAGAATAATTCATCTGATGAATTATGTATCCAAGCAACAAGATGTTGATAATTAAATGAGATTTAATTATCAAGTATAATATGAATAAGATTCATATTGTGAGAATGATTATTCAAGATAATTAAATGAGATTTAATTATCAAGGAAATGCAGATTGTGGATAGTGTTATCCATAATATCTGTGTATATTATAAATATGATTTATAATAGAGGTTAATGGGGCTGCCCCCTGGGGGTAGCCAACATGGCTGCCCCCGCGCCATTTTCGGCGCTTTTTTTATTTTTTTTCAAAAAATGTCGCCATGTATATTCATCCCTATATCCCTCCTACATGTCATTCGAATTTCGTCGGAAACAGAGACTCCTACGACCTCCATCTAGACAATCATTTTTTAACGGTAACAGGATTTTTTAAATCGACACCATCAAGATGGAGGCCGTAGGAGTCTCTGTTTCTGACGAAATTCGATGGCATGTAGGAGGGATATAGGGATGAATATACATGGTTTTATTTTTCAAAAAAAAATAAAAAAACGCCCGAAATATGGGGCGTGGCAGCCATGTTGGTTGCCCCCAGGGGGCAGCCCCATTAAATCCTTTATAATATATTAGAGAGAGAGCACTTTTTTGTAAATGTCATTTATTAATGGATTGGATTCACATAAAGAAATTAATTAGAAACGTAATTTACAATTTAGTTTGGGTTGTGAATATGATTCACATATTTTTTTCAATGGCATGATTGAAAAATTCACTAATTAATTTGGAATTAATTTAGTAGATAATTTTACAATAAATATTATTATAAATAATTAAGAGATAATGATATAAAATAAAAGGAGGAGATAATCCACCAAAACATGAGGTGGTGTCACCCATGACTTGGTCATGGGTGACGTACCATATTTTTTTGGATGGATTAATTATCCTTTTGATTATTATCTCATTATCTTATGATAATTGATTTTTATTGAATTAAATTATGTTGATGATAATGCAACATATATTTGATTTAATATAAAATAATAAATTGTTGTTTTAAACAACAATGATCATGTCCATTGATTAAATACACATATCAATCCAACTATTGATTTTGTGTATGACATGGATTGTGATCCATGGACTCCTAAACTAGTATATAAAGAGGGCAACCCTAGCCCTTTGAGAGCACACATTGTACACGTCTACTCTCTCTCTCTCTCTCTCAACTCTCATTCTTGCCCACCTCTCTCTCTCTCTAAAGGTGACCGGCCACCTTGTGACCTTGAGGGAACAGCAGTCGCAGTTAACGCCATCGTGTTGTCGCTTCGATTGCTCGTGGATCTCCATCTTCTTTAGAGCTTCTTGCTCTAGAAGGAGACATCAGATTTTGTTGGGCGAAATCAGGACATTCAAGGCTTGGATCTTCATCAAGGATTGCGGGAAGCATGCGTCTCATCATCGCGCCCGCAAGTGCCATTTTGGTAGATCAGACTGAGTCAGGAGGATCTCTTGCTTTAGAGATCTAGTGATCGCAATCACGCTTCGAGAGGTATTTCTAATACTTTGTGGTTAGATGAAACGATACAAGAAGCGTTCTTGTGAACATGTGGTTTCATCATATGATTTAAATTTTTAAATTTCGTTGCACCTAGCGACTAGTGCGACTAGTTGCTTCGATCGCATAAGATGCGATCATCACGCTTCCGTAATGCGCTTGAGGATTTCTCATATCCTTCAGTGGGCACGTTCGGGTTGGGGTTGGTAGAGGAAAGGTGTCTCGCGGTTATCAGACGCGGATGTGGAGTTCTTGGTATGGGTGATTACGAAGGAGGAGGTTATGCGCACTTTTCCAACTTAATGCGGATGGGATACCAGGGCCTAACAGATTCCTAGTTTGCTTTTATAGGGAATTCTGGGATGTGGTTAAGAGTGATGTGATGGAAGTGTCGGCGGAGTTCCGGGGAGGGAATAGGGGGTTTGAAAGACTGAATAAGGTGCTCATTCTTCTGCTACCCAAGAGAAGTACCCCGACCAGAGTGGAGGATTGCAGGCCTATTGCACTATCAAATGTTATATATCTATTGGTTTCTAAGATTTTGGTGAATCGGTTGAGGATGATGATGCATGACATCATCTCGCATGAGCAGTCTGCATTTTTTCCTATGAGAGCTATGGCTGATGGGTTGGTTATGTCCTCAGAGATGGTGTCGGAATGGAAAAGGTGGGGGATAAAGGGATGCTTTAGAAGGTTGATTTTTCCATGGTATGTGATTGTGTGGATTGGAGATTCCTGTGGACATCGTTGGAGAAAAGGGGATTCCATGAGATGTGGATTGATTGGATCAAGTGTTGTGTCACGACTGCCCTCCTGACGTGTTGGTCAATGGAAGACTGGAGGGGAGCTCTTTCAGCCGAAGCGGGAAATCGGGAAAGGCTTCCCGTTGGCTCCTCTCCTCTTTGTGTTGGTGTCTGATGCTCCCGATGTGCTTATGAGGTTGGTGATGGCTGTCAATTGGTGTTCTTGGTTTTCGAAGGAGGAGCTTTCCAACCCTCTTCTTCAATACGCTGATGATATTATATTAATCCTGGAGGCTGAACCGGAGAAGATTAGATGGGCTTCTTTTGTCATGGACATCTTTGGGGATATGTCTGGCCTATGGATTAATAGAGGCTAGTCGGTGGTGGTTCCTTTTGGTCTCTCAGAGATGGAGCAGTGGAACATATCAGAGGTGTCGGGATGCTCGATTTTGTCTTTGTCGATTACATACTTGAGGCTTCCTCTTGTGGCGACAAAATCGAAGGATGGGGACTGGAGGATTTTACTGGAGAGACTGGAAGCAAGGCTGACGGGTTGGAAGGCGACTTTGCTCTCTAGGGGGGATGTTGGTGTTGATGAAGCATGTTCTCTCAGCGATGCCAATCTTCTTTTGCTCCACGAGATCGTTACATGTAGGGGTTCAAAATAAGATCAAGGCATTAATGAGAAGATTTTTTTGGGTGGACGGTCAACAGAGCAAGAAAGGTATTCACCTCATAGATTGGGCCAAGGTGACGAGCTCAAAAAAGGGTGGCTTGGGGGTGTTGCGTACGGGGGAGATGAATAAGGCTTTTATGGCAAAATGAGTGGTCTGTCTATGGGGCAAGTCAGAGGATTTGGCATGTCGGTTGATGAGGAAGATTTATGGGATGAAATTATCAATGGAGATAACTCCGAGGCAGTTGTCGTCATCGCTATGGAAGGGGATTATTGCAGTGGTGCCAGGTATTTCTTCCAAATTATGACCAATGCTTGAGGACTGTGCAGGTTTCCGCTTTTGGTTGAATGATTGGAGGGGATGGAATATTGGGAGAGAGGTACCTGCATCTGCTACATTTGGCGAGCGGCAGCGCGGTCATGGTGCGGCAGGTTTGGGACAATGGGACGTGGTCTTCGATTTTCTCTTCGACCTTATCAGATCATAGGGTGGAGGATTTCATGGCACTTCAGACAGCGATATTGCATAGCATGGGGCCGTCTACGTGCAGGGATCACTTGGTGTGGGGAGATGGAAAATTTTCGATTAAGAAAGTGTGTCGATTTTTGGTCAACAATGGGGTGATGGGGCAGGATGAGTTGGGGGTCGACACGGGGATGATTTGGACGTGTACGGTGTCAAATCAAGTTAAGGTATTCCTTTGTTTGTTCAAGTTGGGGAGGACTCTCTCGAAGGACCATCGAGGACTACTGTTGGGCATGGAGGACGTTTCTTGCGACCGATGCAGTGCGGTGGTGGAGGATGTGGACCACTCGTTCTTTGCGTGTCTGTATTCTGTGAAGGTGTAAGACATGGCCAATATCGCGTGGCTAGAGATTCAGGATTGCGTCCCTTTCTAGAGGAATACGATAACGTTTTGCAGAGTTGGGCATAAGGACAACTCGTTTCCATTTGTTGTTGTTTGGTCCATCTGTTGTGCTAGGAATGAACTCATCTTCAGGGGCAAAGGTTATACTCCGATAATGTGATTGAACATTGTAGGGCGTTGTGTGCTTCCTAGCAAATGTAGCATGATGTAAAACTATTTTTGCGTTATATATATGTATGTGTGTGTGTGTGTGTGTGTGTGTGTGTGTGTGTGTGTGTGTGTGTGTGTGTGTGTGTGTGTGTGTGTGTGTGTGTGTGTGTGTGTGTGTGTGTGTGTGTGTGTGTGTGTGTGTGTGTGTGTGTGTGTGTGTGTGTGTGTGTGTGTGTGTGTGTGTGTGTGTGTGTGTGTGTGTGTGTGTGTGTGTGTGTGTGTGTGTGTGTGTGTGTGTGTGTGTGTGTGTGTGTGTGTGTGTGTGTGTGTGTGTGTGTGTGTGTGTGTGTGTGTGTGTGTGTGTGTGTGTGTGTGTGTGTGTGTGTGTGTGTGTGTGTGTGTGTGTGTGTGTGTGTGTGTGTGTGTGTGTGTGTGTGTGTGTGTGTGTGTGTGTGTGTGTGTGTGTGTGTGTGTGTGTGTGTGTGTGTGTGTGTGTGTGTGTGTGTGTGTGTGTGTGTGTGTGTGTGTGTGTGTGTGTGTGTGTGTGTGTGTGTGTGTGTGTGTGTGTGTGTGTGTGTGTGTGTGTGTGTGTGTGTGTGTGTGTGTGTGTACCATGGGACGGTTCCCTCGCTGGGAGGCGACCCTCTTATCTCTCAAAAAATTTAAAACTAAGTTCACAACGAATAACAATATTGTTGTATATTTAATAATGAACAATATAGTGACAAATTAAAAAATATCATTATAAACCCACTTTATCCGTTGAATTTTCATTAAAACTTCTACTCATAATTATTAGAAAGTCAATGGATAATCATTGTTACATGATTTGTGTTTTGTAATATATCAACAATTCATTGTGAATTTATGAATACAACAAAAAATAATACATGTTGTCATAAATTTAACAAGGAAAGATAAGCTAATAAGTTAAATTGTTCATTACCGGAAGGTAATTTTGTTTTAGTGACAGGTAATTAAAATAATCAAAATCGAAGATATAATGATATTTTATTTTTGGATATATTCAAATTTATGCATAGTAGAGGACCCTCGTATGTGGGTATACCATTTTTCATATTTCTTTTTCTTTTAAAAAGAACTTTTCCTCTTCTCACAAGAAGAGAAAGAATTTAACGTTATATCCACTAGGAAATTGTAAAGTTAATTATTAAAATCATTTATATATGTTATTATTATTTTCATTTCCATGATCATAAAACTTATATTCTACCAAATGAATAATAAAGTAAATGTAAACAAAATTTTATAAATATTACACGTTTATGGATTTGAATATAAATGATACATGTATGTTGAGTGGTAATCTCTTTTTTGTAGTAACATTTATTTTATAATTACCACTTTTATAAATTTATCATATTTATCTATTTTAGTTTTAAAAGGTTATTTCTTCCTTTATAACTTTAAAAATCATAATTACTACGGGAATGTCGTAATATGTTCTTAAGAAGTTCAATTAAAAAGTATTGACTAGTGTTTTAGTTGTGTTTATATTTAACTCCTTCAAAGTAAACTTTCCGACTTCGTTCCTGTATGTATTTCTAATGGAAACAATACGTAGCTATGTTTCATATTTGAAATGAAATAAAAAAAATGCCTTTATTGTATATGTAACTAGAAAAAAAATGCATGGGTACAATAGCGCACGAACACAGGCACGCGTACACGCGCGCACACAAGAGGAGCTGCTTCATAGGCTAGAATAGGTGATCTTCGTGTATAAAAATTCATTCAATAACTATTGTACCAACAGCTAAAAATATCCTCAGGATTGCACCAAAACTTAACAATGTTTCCAGAAGAAGCTTAATTAATTAAATCATAACAACGTGTTTGGAATTTGTGGAAGGGGAGAGAAGTTCGCCTCATCTGGACATAATCGTTTAAGAGGCAAATATGGAATTATATCATATGCGTGATGTGAGGGATGGAGCAGTTAACAACCAATAACAAAGAGTAGAGTGTGAGTGTAAATAATGAAGTAAACGGAGGGTATAACTGGAATGCAAGTGGGAGACCGTGGGGATAACAATTGATGCTCAAGGGCAAAATGGGATATTAATGATAGAAAGTGCATTCACATTCATATTGGTATATGCAAATAAATGATAACAAATATCAAGATATGCATATGTGTTTGAAGAAAAAATTGCATATTCTTATGGAAAACCTAAACAGAATAATACTATCAGATTGCATCTTATAATAAACTCACGTCGCTATTGTTAAAATATGGATATTTATGCATATTCTTAGCAACAAGAAATAGCAACGGATAAACATTGATATACACATCATCGTTTATGATATAACAACAAATAAGACATTTGTCATTAATTTTAAGTATAAAAAATACATTCACAACGAATAGTATCATTGTTATAAAGTTTTAAATGGGCGATATTGTGATGAAAAGTGTGTTGGGAACATTACCCATTCCCAATAATTTCAAAAAAAAGAGGAAAAACGTTGATTATCCCTTAGGGGACTCATATTCCAAATAGGAGTGGGAGAGAGAGAAAGGAGGTGGAAACTCATATAAATAGGACACCATGCATGCCTTGGAGATCATCCCAACTCAAGCATCTCTCCCTCTCTTCTCTCTAAGTTCTCTCTCTCCAAGCAATGAGAGAAGTAGCCCACAGAAGGCATGAGGAGCAAGTTCGCGCAAGGTGCGAAGAGTTAGCCCGCAGGGGCACGAAGAAAAGTCGCATCTACGAGGAACATGTGCGTCGAAGGCGTGAGGAGCAGCCGCCAGGGAGGTCCGTTCTCGAGGAGGGGCATCACGTGCACAATTATCTGATTTTATTCTTATAACTGAGCCTCAACTTTGTTGGGCAACAAAACTGAGAAGACATTGTGCCCTCTCATTTTTCCAGCCTATTGGATTTTGTTGTGGGTCGTCATGTCCCATAGGTTTTTTCCCCTCTTTCACATCGAGGAGGGTTTTCCCACATAAAATTTCTCATCTCTATCTGGTTTCTTGAATATTATACTACGATTATTTCTTCTTAGTTCCCGTGTAGGGAACGTTCCACTGCCAGTCATCCTTTGCGGGACAAGTTAAGGGAACCCCTCAATTTCCTAACAAGAAGTATCAGAGCGCGCGTTGTCGAGATGGGGAAGGATAACGAAGGCACAATGATCAAGTTGACGAGCACGAATTGGGAAATATGGAAGGCCAAGATGGAATTTGCAAGGACCTCCATAATCCGGTGGAAGGAGAAACAACCAAGCCCGATGACATGTCCGCAGGTGACTGGATGAAGTTTAACAGGAAAGCAGTCGGCACCATGCGGAAATTACTGGACTTGTCAGTATTCTACCATGCCGCAGAAGAGACAGATGCGAAGAAACTAGGGGAGAAACTGGCAGAGCTCTATGAGCAGAAGACGGCCACCAACAAGACATTCTTGATTCGGAAGTTGTCTAAAGTACAAAGATGGGATGAAAGTTTCTGAGCACTTGAATGAGTTTCAGAGTCTCAGCAATCAACTGAGTACTATGAACACGGTGCTAGATTATGAATTGCAGGCGCTTCTTCTACTAGGTTCTCTACTAGACAGTTGGGAAACTATGGTGATTATCGTCAGAAACTCCGCTACGGACGACAAGCTGACCATACCTATGGTCAAGAGCAGTCTTATGAATGAAGAAATCAGATGATGATCATATGGAGAGACTTCTTCTTCATGTGTGTATGCAGTTGAGAAAAGAGGCAGGTCGAACAACAGGGAAAAATCACAAGAGAGACAGAATTCCAGGGAGAAGTCCAAGGACAGAGGAAAGTGCCATAATTGCAATAATCCCGGTAACTGGAAGAGAGATTGTAGAGTTTGGAAAAGAGAGCAAGCAGAAGCCAAAACAAATTAGAAGAAAGATGAAGATGAGAATGTTGCTGCAGCAGTGACTGATGACGATGAGGATCAGTTGGTTCTCACTATTTAGGAGCAGTGTCTACATGCAGGGGGTGACTCTGAGTGGGCCGTCGATACGGTCGTCTCCTACCACATGACTCCACGCAGGGAGTTCTTCACTTCCTATACAGAGGGGCATTTTGGGAGAGTCAAGATGGGTGACAACAGTTACTCCAAGATCGTTGGCGTGGGCACCATCTCAGTTCAGACTGACATTGGATGTGCAATGACTCTACAAGATGTTAGGCATGAACCTGGCCTGCGATTTAGCCTCATATCCGGTTCTCAACTGGATAGGTAGGGCTACCATCTGAAGTTTGGCAACAGCAGATGCAAGATCAACAAGGGCTTTCTTATCATGGCCAGAGGCAGGTTGTGTTGTATGCTCTACAAGACTCGGGTGAAGGTCATGTATGTCGGCCTACATGCTAGTGAGGCTAACACGTTGGATCTCTAACATCGTCATCTCGGACACATGAGCCAAAACGGCTTACAACTTTTGAGCAGGAAGGAGTTGATACCATGTCACACTGACATAACGTTGTCACCTTGTGATTCATGTGAGATTGGAAAGAACAAGAGTACACCTTTCAAGACCAGATCAAAGGTGAAGGAAGACCTTTTACAGTTAATTCACTCTGATGTGTATAGCCTTATGGACACATCATCTTTGGAAGGAAACAAGTATTTTCTTACCTTCATTGATGATGCATCAAGGAAGGTGTGGGTTTATATGATGAGGACGAAGGATCAAGTCTTTGATATCTTCAGGAAATTTCATGCCATGGTGGAGCACGAGACAGACAAAGTGTTAAAGTGTTTGCTCACGAATAATGGAGGGGAGTACACCTCTCACGGCTTTCAGAGCTACTGTGTAGAGCACGGGATCGGGCATGAAAGGACAGTGCTCGGGACACCCCCAGCAAAATGGTATCACTGAACAGATGAGTAGGACCATTGTGGAAAGATATTGTTGCATGCTGAAGACAGCGAAGCTGCCCAAGACCTTTCGGGCTGAGGTGGTCCCTACTTGATAATCGATCTCCATCTGTTCCCTTGAATTTTCAGGTTCCTGAGCGCATTTGGTCTGGAAAGGATCCCTCAATTTCTCATATGAGGGTATTCAAATGCAAAGCTTTTGTATTTATACCGAAGGAACAGAGGAAGAAGCTTGATGACAAGGTAGTGCCTCGTATTTTTGTTGGTTATGGAGATCAAGAGTTTAGATACCGACTTTGGGATCCAAGGAAGAATACCATCACTGGGAATAGAAATGTGATTTTCTATGAGAATTGGACTTTGGTTGAGGAAAAGAATGGTGATGTTTACTCAGATGGGATTACTATGGATGATGATAGCGGTGAGGACTCGGATCCATCTTTAGTACAAGGTATAGATGGAGAAGATGCACAACCAGAACGGCATGAGCCATATGTTGACCCCGTTGCTGCAGGTCTAGGGGTCCTGGAAAGGGGGGAGCAACCTCATCAAGAAGAAGATGCAACAGGGCCTCAGGTCAGGATATGCCATCATTCCACTATACTACTTACCAGTACGTGATGCTAATTGATCATGATGAGCCACTGATGAATCTGTGATTCATCACTCTAAAAGTCGAAAATAGAGCTTTGACCCAAGTAATTAGATTCATATTTCCACTTATATTGCATAATTAGCATACATGCATGTGTAAATAATATATGCATTTTAGCATTCATATAAGCATAAATAAGAAGCCTGAAATTCTCTTGTAAATATTCATCTATATATTAGCTAAATTCACTTATTTGTATCTATTTTATACTAACTCCAAATCTAATAAAGTCAA
The DNA here is from genome assembly GCA_037367405.1 of Ottelia alismoides. NCBI lineage: Eukaryota > Viridiplantae > Streptophyta > Magnoliopsida > Alismatales > Hydrocharitaceae > Ottelia > Ottelia alismoides. The sequence goes on along the minus strand of JAZKJV010010937.1, from coordinate 259,856 downwards.
CTCTATAGTGTGTATATTACTAACACTAATAAAGGAAAAATATCAAAAAAATACTAACTTGTAAAATTGACCAATAAAACCCGAGCCCTAGTTTGAGACTAAGAACCTTAAAACGCATATATCTCTCTCAAACAGTGTTCGATTTAGGTCTACTTACTTTTAAAGGAATATACATTCAAAGACCTTCAAAATAAGATCAATTTCATAAAAATCGAAGCTCGTATGTGAAACTTGGGTTTTGGTCCCCTATTGTATATCGTACATACTAACTAAAATACCCTTCATTTTTTTTATTTATTATTAAATAATCTAAAAAATAGATTAAGTTGTAAATATTTCTTTCATATTTTCTCTAACTTTATTTTGATATTTCTCTTATTTAAAATTGATAAAAATTGCAAAAGATAAAATTTCGGTAATTTATACATATAAGATACCACCTAAAAATACACTTTGTATATATGATTTATTTTGGTTTTTGATCCTTCACAAAAGTTGTAGATCTCGTTGAGATGAACAACTTTTGTGTTGACTACTTTTTGATCTGACCTCTTTTGTTATTCCTTTTTTATTTTTATTTATATTTAATTTTTGAATTTTCTGGGAGGGAGACGTGACAGCTCCTGTAGCCGCCACGTGTAACCCTATTTATTATTATTATTACTACTACTTTCGTAATTTAATTTATTTAATTTTTCCATTTATTATTTTTAATTTTGTATTTTAAATTATTTATTTATTTACATTCATTATTTATTTTCTTGTTAATATTTTTCTTCTACTTTTATTTTCTCTTCATTATTTTTAGTAGTCTACTTATATTACTTTATTTTTTATTTTATTTTTAACCCCTTTTACTTCTTCTCTACTTGCCACCCAAGTCACCAACTCCCCATTCTCCTCACTTTATCCACCTCTTTTCTAAGTTCCCATCCTCCTTTTTATCCCCTTCTCTTCTTCATTTTTCATCATCCGTCGTTTCGAGAGAAGAGAGGTCGAGCCCCTTTAACCTTCAGGTGACATCTGTAGGAGACGAGTTGAGCCATGACAACCTCAATGTGAGATCCGGTGGTATGCACTACCATCATGAGCTTCACAATGCTTGTTGACTTCGGAGCACCCGCCATCTCCTTGAAGCAACGACAGAAGTTAAGGTCCACCTCCTCTGATATCCGACGAATTACAGGTAAGTATCTCTCTATCTTCACTTCATCATTTTTTTATCTAACCTTTTTTGTCTCTCTATCTTCACTTCATCATTTTTTATCTAACATTTTTTGTTGTTATTTTACACCGTATCACTATAAACCGTCACAGTCATTTTCATTACTATCAAACACCACCACCACCATCATCATAAACCACCACCATAATCATCAACATTACCTCTCCATTATCATTAAATCACAACCATTTTCATTCCCTATTGAAAAAAAAACAGAAAAAAATCGCAGCTCTCCACACGGTCGTCCTCCTTAGCGCCATCGTGTACAGGCCCCGCAGCCCTCCACCACTCCAGTCGCACCTTCCCTCCATGCGTAGCTCCCAGCACGCAGGGTGCCCATGCACCCTTCTCACCGACCTCCGCCGACCTGCGGTCCCAACTCATGGGCGTACGCCACCGCTCCTCACCAGATGCCAGAAGCAGCCTGCTCAGACACCCTCGAGCGGTCCAGCCATGTGCCACCTCCGCGTGTGCCCACACCTCCGCCGTCGCGATCCGACGTCCTAGATGCTCCACCAAGCCGCCACCCATCTGCGACCACATATCTTCATACGCTCCTGCAGCCCTCTCTGCCTCCAGGCTGTCGCGCATGGCCACTGCGGCTGCACCTCCACGTCTGTGTCTGCACTGCCCCGCCAGCCACCGCACCTAAGCGCTCCCCCTGATGAATCCACGATTCATCATCTCAATATCTTGATCTTAGCAAAATCCCCGAGTAAAATCCCAGAAAAATATCCATAAAATCCATAAATTAACAAAATGACTCTTGTAAATAAAACACACTAATTATTGTATATTAGATTGTACAAAATAAATTACGCATAAAAAGCCGCAAAAATAAAGGAGTTTTATACTTGTAAATAGCCCAAAACTTCATGGATTTTTAATAATTTCAGTTCAACTCCTTTTTGCCTAATTCTTTCTCTAACTTGTTTATAAAAATGTAAATAAAAATACAAAAATACAAAATAAATTTTACCTCAAATAAATGCTCCTAGATCCCAAAGAGAAAAAGCCGTAAAGTCCAACTTCCAAGCTAAATTACCGCTCCGTATGAACTCCAAATTCACCAAACTCACTTTTAAAGTTCAAGTTAGAAAATTATCTATCCAACGGAAGTGGTTTCATTAAAATCGGAGCTCGTTTGAAAAAGTTGGGTTTTGGGACCTAGACGTACATTGTATACCATGTATATATTCATTCTTTCTTTAATTTTTTATTTTTCTTAATTATTAAAAATACGAAAAAATCATACTTGTGTTGTATTTTAATTGTACTATTTTATTGTATTTTTCTGTTGTAAATGTCTCTTATTAAAAAGACAAAAAAATAATACATATTAGAAAAGTAAAAAAAATGTGTGCATGTTGTTTGTCTTCCATTGTAAATTCTCCACTACTTCTCTTCTCTTTTTATTTTATTGTATTTAAAGTAGACAACTTTATTTATTTATTTATTTATTATTTAATTTCCATTCTCTACAATAACCACCAATTCAACTCCATTATTCCACCATTTTTTCCCAACTTCCCATTCAACTCCATTAATAAATCAACCTCCCATTCAACTCCACCACTTTAATAACCTCTCCTTCCATTCTCTTTATATACCTCTCATTCTCCTCAATTTTGCTTTTGATCCATCTTTATGTGAGGAGAGCCTAGTTCCCTGAGTTGAATCGGTGACAGCGACGCAACCGCGGTCGAGCGACGATGGCCCTCTCTCCGGTGTGATCCGTTGGCTTTTTGACCAACATCGCAGCCGCAACCGCGCGCTGCTCGAGCTCATCGCACGCCGGCGATTTGAGCGAAGACCGTGCTCACGAGAGCACTCCATAGGCATCCGCGTTCATCGTAGGTAATTTTAGTTTATCTGGTCTTTTTGCAAATTTTTTAACACAAACATATCATCCCTTCCTCCACCACCAACACACCATTGCCCCCCCCCCCCATTTGTTTAGTTTATCATCCTCACCATCATCATATTTTTTATCATGTTTATTCCATGTCTAATCAAAATTAAAAAATATATATATATAAGAAATTAAACAAAAAAAGGGTTTTTATTACAGCAGAAAAAAAAGAAATAAAAAAATCAAAAAAAAATCAAAAAAAAGAAGTAACGCAGCAGTAGTGGGGGAAGCACCCACCGCCGCCGCCCCCTCTCCTTCTTCCCACCGCCGCCCGCCGGCGGTGCCACCGCCCAGCCACACAGTCGGCCGCCGCGCGCGGCCCCTCCAGTGCAGCACCGCCGGTCCTCCTCCGCGCCCACGCGCGGCACTCGTAGGCGGCGCCGTCCCCCCAGCGTCCCTCCTCCGTTGGTGCCGCCCGCGACCTCGCCGCGCCGCCCTCTCCACTTCCCAGCGACCCGCCGCGCCGCCCTCCACCGCGTGGCCGCGCGATGGCCCGCCGACGACCCCGTGCCCGCCGCCGTTGACCTCCCCCGTTGGGTTCTTCCATCGCCCAGCAAAAGGAAGGAGAAGGTGATTTTCCCCCCTTTTTATTGTAAAAATTATGTAAATATTTCATATAATTTCCGTAATTACAAAATAGTTCCTGTGCATATGTTTGAACTTTCTTTTTAATTTCAGATTTGCACTGATACCCCTCTGTTTGGGTGTTAATTTGGACATCAATCTTGCATCGTTTTACTCAATAAAAAAATGGCATTGTGTTGAGCAGCTAATTCTCTACATTGTGGACAATTATTTATATTTTTGTGGTCCTTGGCTAATTAAATTAAATTGTTCAACTGAAATATTACATATTTTACCCAGTTTCGACTCTTAAAATTATATCTCACACATGGTTGCTCTAAAAATTTCACAAAAATTAGGAATGATGTCTTGAAATGTGATAAACGTACTATCCAAATTTCATCTAAAATGGAGATGTCTTGTGCCTGAAATAAATTGTAGAGTGAATTTAGTGTTTGATTTTTAATTAAATCCTCGAATATCCTATTTAAGAAATTTCAAGTCTTCTGGATTGCTCATCTAAATATCTTTCTGAGATAAATCGCACTCTGATTAATTTGATAATATGGATTTATTAGGAATTATTTACTCACTGTCACTCTGTTTTCATTAAAAAATCTATAAAAAATTCATATCTTGTCAAAAAAATTCTAAAAAAAATACTGTAGTCTCCTTGCATCATGTTTTAGTTCCAGTAATTTTTTCATAATTTTTGCTTACTGTTTGTGTGAGAAATTGTGAAAAAACCCATAAAAAGTGTGTATTTTTATTTGTGCATTTTAACTCCTAAAATTCTAAAAAAATATATTTTGTGTTCCTCACTGGATTAAGACTCTAAGAAAAATATAATTTGGCTAAATTGGACTAATTTGACATTAAAATTAATTTGGCCTTGTTGTGTGTTTTCTGAGTGTTGTAATTCACTTGCATTTGCATTCTATTTGCATAAAAAAATCTAAAAAAACGCATTGAAATCTAGACCTAAGTTTTTGAATTAAACCCAAGTTGTTCCTTTGCCTCCCTGAGTTCGACCCCGGACTTGTCCGGGATATAAATTAAAGCCGAGACACTCTTCACGGAGATCTTCTCTCGGTTATAACCGAATCGTTAAGTACACGTATTACAACGTGACCAAATTAAATATCGTATTTAGCGACTCGTCAGATGGCGTCGTTGCCGGGGAGGCAAACGGCTTAGGTATTAGTTTAAAATTTTGGATTTAGTTTTCCATTTACCCGGGTAGTCTGACCCCCGAGCCACTTGTATTTATTCCATTTTTTTGCAATTATTTCTCTTCATATTTTTGTATATATTTTGTTTTTATCTCTCTAACATAAATCTTATTTTCCTTGCAAGGGCCCGGTGGACTTGGAGTGCATCGGAGGTCGACGGACGCGACGCGCGCCGACTGCTGAAGTGCGAGGATAAAGCAATTTATTTTCGAGAGAATTTTTTGTAAATTATTGTAATTATTTATCTTGCTCATTTATAGCGGCTCTTGTTTGAGAGCTCGCGCATGTAAAAAGACTTAGACATTATTTGTGGTGTGTCGAGCCTGTTTCACTCTCCGGCGAGGGTGGGGCTTGACTCGAGTGGCGAAATTAAGGATTAGGCACACAGTAGTTTAGAATCAAATTTGCTTGTGCCCATCGTAATTTGCGCCACACATATCTTAGAAGATTCACATATCTTATAAGATTCATAATGAGACGCACATAGACACGTACTACTTAGCTCAAATTCAATTAATTCTTCCCCGCTAATAGTATACTGTTTAGGTGCGGCTTTCTCGAGCTGCATGCATTTAGTGTAATATTTATAAATTCTGTTCTGCATAAACGCATGAAGAGTGCTGGGATTCACTATAAGTATACCTTCTTCTGAGCATGCATCATAGTTTCTCGTTTGCATTCTGATTTCTGATTCCCCTCTTGTTTTACAACTTAAGGTCAAAAGGAAATTGGGACTGAACGGTAGACGTGCTTGTGTGTTCACATAAATTTCAAGTGAAAACCTAACTCTAAAATTGGGACTGAATTGAGCAGGTCGATCTAATTAATTGGAATAAAAAGAACCCTTGTTCTCGGGTGCATAAAGCCCTCATTGTTTGTTTAAATTGCAAGTGAGAGAGAGACGACCCTAGGATAGAGCCAAGTCTGGATTTCTTACTTACTACTGATTCTTTATTTTTAGGCGATTAGCTACTTTTCAGTGAGGATTTACGGGTAGCCGGTAAACGGTCCGGACTTCCTTAGCAGAGTGGGAGGTTTAGAGGACGTCTTAGTCCTCAAGGAACGGGTAGCCGTATTTATACGGTCCGTACTTACTCCTATACTGGCTGAAAGTAGGTCAAACTAGTCGTAAGAACCGGGCCAGTCTGTAGGAAAATACGGGCACCTAACAGCTCGTTAATCTTTCCAAGATTGTATTCTCGCCAACTAAAATTGACCAGATAAATCGGCCGAACTCTTACGGCCATCACGTGTTGAGTTGGTAAAATTGGGGGTTTGAATTGCGTTTGTATTGTGTGAGTTCACTCCGCACATTTACGTGCACCGTAGAACTAGCGCCTCATTGATTATCGTGATCTAATCGGTTCTTTTGAAATCGAAGATGACTGATTGGGGGGATATTTATTTGGACTTTGCGAATCTCTCGTTGAACCCTTCAAAAAGTACGTCTTCAAAGGTCCAAGCGCAACTTGGACCAACCTGGACTCATGACCCTCTTGAGCCCAGGATCACTCACTCTCGGGATGGTTACCCTCAAACCATTCCCTTTCTCTCTTCCCACCTCACCGAGGAAGACCATCGCCTTGGTGAGAATATCATGATTCATAAATCCTCTTCTAATCAAGAAAACCTTGCTGATTCAGGACATAAAGAAGATTCGAGTAAAATGCCAAAGAAGAAAGAAGAGGAAGAAGAGAACCATGAAGACCCGATGAAAATGATACTTGCTCGATTAGCTGCATCTGAGCAGCAACAAGCATTACTGAGAGCTCAGTTGGGACAGTTAAATGTTGGGGTCCAACTACCAATGGATGCGGCTTATAACCCCGGACAATATCAAATTCATAACTACTTGAGTCCGGCCGAACCCACTGTTGACTTTGAGTTGAAGCCGCACTTTCTGAACCTGCTGCCACATTTTGATGGGAATGCTTCTGAGGAGCCATATGCATTCCTAAGGGACTTTGAGCTCATCTGTGCTAACCTCAAACATAATAATGTTAGCCAGGATTATATTAGGCTCAAAGCCCTTCCATTTGCCTTGGGTGGAAAAGCCGATTACTGGGTGAAGAATCTTGGAATCATCGTCACCACTTATGCCCAGTTCAAGGACCTATTCCTAAAGAAGTTCTACCCGTTGAGTAGAACTAACATGATTAGGACGCGAATTACGAGTTTTTCCCAATTACCCAATGAAGCCTTCTGTGATGCTTGGGAAAGATTCAAGGACATCCTGCAAAAGTGTCCTTGTCATAGACTAGATGACAACATCTTGGTCCAATCCTTCTTCACTGGTCTCAACCCTGAGATGCAGGGTTTAGTGGGCGCTGCCTGTGGAGGCAGCTATACATCACGAGGAGCGGATACCGTCTGGAGGGTATTTGAGCAGATGGCTGAAACTAGCCGCTCACAGATGGCCAGCAGGGCCTATACACCATCCCCCAGTTCACTCTCATCTGGAGGGGGGAAATCAGCTGTAGTCGATCTCTCTCAGGACGTGATCCCTAACATGGGAATTCTGGCTGGCAAGCTTACTGTAGTCGAGAGGATCGACAGGAGGATTGATGAGTTAGACCGGAGCGTCTCCAAACTTCCAAAACAGATGGAGGAGTTGACTGAGAAGGTATCTAAGATAAAGATACCTGCCGTGACTACACCTGCTGCTCCCATTTACCGAGTTCACCATGTTCAGGAGCAGTTGGTGTCAGGGAAACCCCAGCCGTGGGAGCAGGACCAATCCTACACCCACTCTTTCCAGCAGCCACCTCCAGTAGCAGAGACAGTCCAGGAGGAGCCTCCACCAGTTTGGGAGGTGAATGGGATATGGTATACTCAGGACCCTGCCAGGCAGGGAAGTACGGGAGACCGACATACCTATCAGCGTCCCCCGACCTTTCACAACACCGCATTCACCTCCGTACCACCTCCGTCACAGCAGAGCCCTGGATTCCATCCACCCCAGCAGCAGAGGCAGCAGTACCAGCAGTATGGCCAACAGGGCCATTACCAGACGGGCCAGCAGGGCCCGCAACCCCAGCAACAGCAGCAGCAGAGGCAGTACACTGGCCAGCAGGGCCAGTCTTCCCGTTCTTCTTCTCAATCTTATCCACTTCCTTCATCGTCTAGTCCCGTGGATATTCAGCAGCAGATACTCGACGAGCTACGTTCCTACAGGAATGAGGTTCAGGACTTACGGATGGATGTCAACCGCCTGTCAAGATGGTGAGACGAGCAGACTGCACCCTCTACCTCGATCCCAACCCAAGTTCAGGCTAACCCCAATAGCATGAACTGTTCTAGTTCTCAGCAGCACTTTGGTCAGGTATACTATTCAGCATCTCCTAAATCTGAACATGAGATTCTTTCGTGTGACGAGGCTAACCACATGTCACTCATGAGCGGAAGGACCGTGGTCGTACCTGACCGGGTGAGGGACACGAGGAGGGGCATCTCTGGAGCTCTACCTGAGGAGTCTTCAGAGGACGAGGAGGAGAGGCATCATATTTCAGAGCCCCATCAGCACCATTCGAGGATTTCTACTCAGGGAGCCGAGAGGAGGAGGAGAGCACGTATGCAGCATCGTCAGCATGGATATTCTTCTGAATCTACGGAGGACCTTGCATCTCCGGTTGTGGCGGATACCACTCCAGCTTCTATTCCACAACCTATAGTAGATAGTTTAGACTTTGAGTCCATGTTGCATCAAAAAGATTCTTGTATGAAGAACTCTGTTTCCGTTAATGCAAAGAATGATCTTTCAGTTCATGATTCAGATTCTTCATCCTCTGTTTCCCTAGCTTCAATCCCTTTCCCCCGTGCTCTTACGGCAGGAAAGCGCATCAAAAAGATTCAGAAAGATGACCCTGACATGGCACGGTTTTGTAAAGAAAACATCATAGTTAAGGTGCCATTTGATGAATATGTGGCTAACCATCCTGCCTTCCAAAAATACCTTAAGGTGAGATGCACACCTACAAGGGTTAGCAGGAAGAAAGATAATCGAAATATAAAGACACATGTCTTATCAGTAGCCACAACCTATTGTCTCAAGAATCAGACTTTGCCAAAGAAAAAGAGAGACATGGGTGCTCACTATGTGGAGAGTCGTATTGACGACATTGCGTTTGCACGCACACTCTTAGATAATGGTTCTTCGATCAACTTACTTCCCTTAGCATTATATCAGAAATTGGAGTTGGGACCACTTCGCAAATCTAGAGCTTTACTCCAATTCGCAGATCGTTCAATGAAGAGACCTAAGGGAGAAGTGAAGAACGTCGTTATCTTGATTGAGGGGCAGAACTATCAGGTGGACTTCACAGTCTTGGACATGGAGACCCCCGATCATTGGAGAGAATCTCAGATCATTCTCGGGCGACCCTTCCTTAGGACCGCAGGCACAGCTTTCGATTATGGTACGGGAATGATGAAGTTCCGTTCTCCAGGCAGAGAAGTGAACCTTGAGATGAAGCAAACCAAGTGTCAGCGACCCGATTCAGAGAGTAGCACAGAGTACTCATCTTCAGAGGCAGACTGCAGTTTGATTAGCACAGTTGGGATTTGGGGACAGATTCCTTCAGGACAGAGCGAGACCCTTTCATCTGGAGAGGATATAGTGCATGATGCAGTTTGCCAGGCGTTGTCTGATCTTACTAGAGATGCATCAACCTATTCTCATGATGACATAGAGATCCATCCGGATCTGTCAGTTCCATCCTCTTCGGAACAATCATGGGACATAGATGACGAGTCGGACGTGGCTTTTGCCGATTGTTTGGATACTTTTGACGATCCGACTCCCGATACTTCTGATTTGGTGGCGAGTACAACTCATCTTAGCACACCTTCATGCAGCACGGAACCAGATTCAGATTCAGATTCAGTTCAGCCAGATCTGCTTGATGATACCACATTGCCAGAACTGAAATCACTACCTCCTACACTTAAGTATGCCTTTCTTGCAGGACCCAAAGAGAGATACCCTGTCATCATTAGCTCAAACTTGACTTTAGAACAGGAGTCTAGGTTGTTAGAGGTCTTAGAGAGGAACCACAAAGCAATAGGCTGGACAGTGTCGGATCTCGTGGGCATCAACCCCGCTCTCTGCTCGCACCACATTTTTATTGAGGATAACGTGAGACCTTCCCGTGAGTTTCAGAGGAGACTTAACCCCAATCTACGGGAAGTAGTAAAGAAAGAAATTGAGAAATGGTGCAAGGCAGGGTTCATATACCCTATTTCTGACTCCAAGTGGGTGGCCCCACTTCATGTTGTCCCGAAGAAGTCGGGAATTCAGATGGTCACCAACGAGGAGGGGGTAGAGATCGCGACACGAGTACCTACGTCGTGGCGCGTCTGTGTCGACTACAGGCGCCTGAATGCTGCGACCAAGAAAGATCACTTTCCCTTACCTTTTATTGATCAGATCTTGGAGAGACTTGCAGGGAAAGAGTTCTTCTGTTTTCTTGATGGGTACTCAGGCTACAACCAGGTGGCCATAGCCCCTGAGGACCAGGAAAAGACCACATTCACATGTCCATTCGGTACTTATGCTTTCAGGCGCATGCCATTTGGGCTCTGCAATGCCCCGGGCACATTTCAGCGGTGCATGATAGCCATATTTGCCGAGATGGTGGGAGATTTCCTGGAAGTGTTCATGGATGACTTATCGGTCCATGGTGATTCTTTTGATACATGTTTAGCGCACTTGGATCGAGTCCTCACGAGGTGTAGAGAGGTGAATCTGGTACTCTCCTGGGAGAAGAGTCACTTTATGGTGACGGAGGATATCGTGTTGGGGCATGTCATCTCCAAAAGGGGAATGGAGGTTGTCCCTGCCAAGGTGGAGGTGATAAAGAAACTCGATCCACCTACCAACGTAAAGTCAGTGCGGTCATTTTTAGGGCATGTTGGATTCTATAGGAGATTCATTCAGGATTTTTCAAAGATCGCCCGCCCACTGACTGAGCTCTTAGGGAAAGACACAGAGTTCGTTGTAGATCACAAGTGTCTGGAGGCCTTTGAGCTCTTGAAGAGGAAGATTTGTGCCTCGCCTATCCTACAAGCTCCTGACTGGTCTCTCCCCTTTGAGATCATGACTGACGCTTCAGATTTCGCTATAGGAGCTGTGTTAGGACAACGGCGAGAGGGGATTCCGTTTGCGATTCACTATGCGAGCAAAGTTTTAGATCCTACACAGAAAAGTTATACAGTGACTGAAAAGGAAATGCTCGCGGTAGTATGGGCCCTCGAGAAGTTCAGATCATATATTTTGGTCTCTAAGGTGACAATTTATACTGATCACACAGCCATTCGATACTTAATGGAAAAGAAGGACGCGAAGGCGCGTCTTCTTAGGTGGATTTTACTCCTCCAGGAATTTGATTTGGAGATAAAAGATAAACCTGGAGTGAAGAATGTTGTGGCTGATCACCTTTCTCGGATTGAACTTAAGGATTCTCCTGATCATGAGCGGATTAGAGAGACCTTCCCAGATGAGTCAATTTGTGTTATCGACTCCCTCCCGTGGTATGCCAACATGGTGAACTATCTTGTCTCCAAGCAGGTTCCCCATGGTTGGACTAGGAGCAGCATTGATCGACTGAAGTCGGATTCGAGGAGATACCACTGGGACGATCCTTTCCTTTTCTTCGAAGGACCGGATTGTATTTGGAGAAGGTGTATTCCTCAGGAGGAATACCATAGTGTCCTCACATATTGTCATTCATTTGAGGCTGGAGGACACCATTCGGGAAAGAGAACCGCTCACAAAGTACTTCAATGTGGATTGTATTGGCCGACCTTGTTTAGAGATGCCATTGATTTTGTGCGGTCGTGTCCGATTTGTCAAAGGATGGGAGGGACAGTTGGACAGAGAGATGAGATGCCCATGTAACCGATGATTATTTGTGATGTTTTTGATGCATGGGGCATAGATTTTATGGGTCCCTTTCCCAACAGCCAAGGACATGAGTACATTTTGTTGGCGGTTGATTATTTATCTAGGTGGGTGGAGGCTATCCCAACCCGAACCGCAGACAGCAAGACTGTCTGTAAGTTTGTGAGAGACCATATTATTGCTAGGTTCGGGGTGCCAAAAGTTTTGATATCTGATGGGGGTAGCCATTTTGTGAACCGAGATATGAGATCTTTAGCTAAGGACTATGGATTTGAGCATAGAGTTACTAGTCCTTACCACCCACAGTCCAACGGCATGGTAGAAGTTTCGAACAGAGAGGTGAAGAGTATTTTACAGAAATTGGTTCGTCCTGATAGGAAGAACTGGTCTCAGCTTTTGGACCAAGTTCTGTGGGCCTATAGGACAGCCTACAAGACACCATTGGGTACTTCACCATTTAGAATGATCTATGGCAAGCCATGCCATTTGCCCGCAGAATTGATTCATAAATCCTAATGGGCAATTAAGAAGATTAATTGGAGTTGTCACCTAGGGAAACTTTGTCGAGACTTGAACTTGAACGAGCTCGTGGAAATCCGAAACAGGGCATATGACAACAGTTTGATTTATAAGGACAAAGTAAAGAGATGGCATGATCAGCACATTAGGTGCAAAGACTTTGTCCCTGGACAAAAGGTATGGTTGTTCAATGCCAGGTTGAAGATGTTCCATGGGAAGCTCAAATCTAAATAGACGGGTCCCTTTGTGGTTAAGAAAGTGCACGAGAATGGAAGTGTAGAGATAGCTGATCTCACAGATGGTGCACAATCTCATGTGGTGAATGAACAACTGTTGAAGCATTTTGTTGATTCCAAAGAGCAGTTAGTCCAAGTCGAGTTCATCAACTTCATACAGAGTGAGCACAGAGCAGATACATCTTATTACTCTTCATGAAGATGCAGCATCAAGATTCAACATCTTAGAAGATTCCATCACTCTTGTACATATTCTCCCTTCTTTGTATATTCTCGAGATCACGTCGGTTCTCACACTTACTCTTGTCCTATACTTAGGCTGACCAAAGCCTAAGTATAGGGGGGACCGATGCCCGCCATGTGTATTTACTCATCATTTCTCCTCTTGACCTCGTCCGCCCCATTTTTGCTCTTCTTCTACACTTAGGCTGTCCAGAGCCTAAGTATAGGGGGGGCGGATCGACTTCTATACTTTCTATTATTTTAGCTTTCCTACGCTTAGTACGAGCTATGTCTTTTTGTCACCTAGTGCCATGAGGACATAGCACAAGCTAAGTATAGGGGGGCGTGTATATATTACATATATACTTTACCCATACCTCGTACTTTCACGTATTTTTTATATATATTATACAATAATTATGGGGTGGGTAAAACAAAACAAAACAAAAGTAAAAAAAACTTTTTTCTAAAAAAACTCTTTTTCTTTATTTGCTTAAAAAAACTTTTCAAAAAAAAGTCTTTTCTTATTCACCTATCTTTTTCAAAAAAAACTTCTTTGCCTTTGCTTGTCAAAAAAAACAACAAAAAACAAAAAAAAACCTTTTTGAAAAAAAAACTTTTTCTTAAAAAAACAAAAACACTTTTTCCAAAACTTTAAAAAAACAACAAAAAAACAACAAAAAACATTCATAAAAAACTAAAAAAACAAAAACTAAAAAAAACTAACTAATAAGTTGGTTTAATCCCTGACACAATTCACTTTCACACAAGACTAGTGATGTTCAAGAACACTTGGTTTATGAGGTCTTGAGATTTTGAGTTAACCAGCCTTAGTCATTAGGATCCTTGACTTAATTATTCACATTTCCCTAGTTTGAAAGATGTGTGTGCTATATTGCATGCTTAGTCTCTACCTTAAGAATATGATCTGCACCTCACATACATGACTGCAGTTATGATGAGATGAGTTGAAATTTCACTTGAGGAACTGGGATGAGGGATTTGAGTTTGGACTTGATTTAATGATGCTCGAGGATGGGATAAAATCAATGAAGGCTTCATGAAACCTGAGTGTCAGCATCTTTAGCCAGTATGAGAACATGGTTCTTGTACTATCTCTTGACATTTACCTATGTGCCAGGGTGTGATAAAATAAAAAAATGTTGATCAGTGTGCGCCAACTCTTGGTAAAAGCAGTGGAGCTAGCCAAAAATACTACAAAGCAATGAAATGTCAAAGAAAAGCTCTCATTCCACAAAGTCAATTATCAAAAGAGCTTCCACCAAAGGCGAGCGCTCCCAACCATTTCAAAGTGTCCACTTGGACCACCGCTATTAGGACCAGGAGTCGGGCTTGCACCAAAAAAGGGCTCTGCATCGTAAATGCTACAAGTCTGGGTGTAGAAGGTACGATAGGTACTCAAAAAAGGCACACCCCGGTTTACTCCCAGGAAAACAAGTGCAGACAGCTCCAACTTCTCTTGACGGACGCACTGATCAACACCAAAAAAATGTGTTGCGTAATAAGGCACTTGAGAGGATCCTTGTTCCAATGAGAGGGAGAGAAGAAATGACACAATCCTATACCCTCCATCAACTGGCCTGCCATCTACACTTTCAAGTCTGACAACTAAAGAGACGGTGGATTGGATGCAAGAAATGATTTATTCCCTAGTGTTGAGGATCGGGTCCATAGGAGAGTCTCTTGGACTAGAATCTTGGGTGACGTTGTGACTCTACTCTTATAACTGCAGTCCACACTTAAAGTCATCTCCCTTATATATATGTATACAAAGAGAGTCTGATGATTAGGGAATTGGGTACCTTTTTGACTAGAGCTTGGTTCAGCTTAGAATTTTAGGATCTCTAAAACCAAGAGTTCTTGAACGGATCAAGTCTTGTATTCACATGCACAGTCAGGGATTAACCCAACTTATTCATTCTTTATTTGCTCGAGGACTAGCAAAGTTTAAGTATAGGGGGTGATGAATCCACGATTCATCATCTCAATATCTTGATCTTAGCAAAATCCCCGAGTAAATCCCAGAAAAATGTCCATAAAATCCATAAATTAACAAAATGACTCTTGTAAATAAAACACACTAATTATTGTATATTAGATTGTACAAAATAAATTACGCATAAAAAGCCGCAAAAATAAAGGAGTTTTATACTTGTAAATAGCCCAAAACTACATGGATTTTTAATAATTTCAGTCAACTCCTTTTGCCTAATTCTTTCTCTAACTTGTTTTATAAAAATGTATATAAAAATACAAAAATACAAAATAAATTTTACCTCAAATAAATGCTCTTAGATCCAAAGAGAAAAAGCCGTAAAGTCCAAATTCCAAGCTAAATTCCCGCTCCGTATGAACTTCAATTCACTAAACTCACTTTTAAAGTTCAAGTTAGAAAATTATCTATCCAACGGAAGTGGTTTCATTAAAATCGGAGCTCGTTTGAAAAAGTTGGGTTTTGGGACCTAGACGTACATTGTATACCATGTATATATTCATTCTTTCTTTAATTTTTTATTTTTCTTAAATATTAAAAATACAAAAAATCGTACTTGTGTTGTATTTAATTGTACTATTTTATTGTATTTTTCTGTTGTAAATGTCTCTTATTAAAAAGACAAAAAAAAATAATACATATTAGAAAAGTAAAAAAAATGTGTACATGTTGTTTGTCTTCCATTGTAAATTCTCACTATTTCTCTTCTCTTTTTATTTTATTGTATTTAAATAGACAACTTTATTTATTTATTTGTTTATTATTTAATTTCTATTCTCTACAATAACCACCAATTCAACTCCATTATTCCACCATTTTTTCCCAACTTCCCATTCAACTCCATTAATAAATCAACCTCCCATTCAACTCCACCACTTTAATAACCTCTCCTTCCATTCTCTTTAATACCTCTCATTCTCCTCAATTTTGCTTTTGATCCATCTTTATGTGAGGAGAGCCTAGTTCCCTGAGTTGAATCGGTGACAGCGACGCAACACGGTCGACGACGACGGCCTCTCTCCGGTGTGATCCGTGGCTTTTTGGCCAACATCGCAGCCGCAACCGCGCGCTGCTCGAGCTCATCGCCACCGGCGATTTGAGCGAAGACCGTGCTCACGAGAGCACTCCATAGGCATCCACGTTCATCGTAGGTAATTTTAGTTTATCTGGTCTTTTGTAAATTTTTTAGCACAAACATATCATCCCTTCCACCACCACCATCACACCATTTCTCCCCATTTGTTTAGTTTATCATCCTCACCATCATCATATTTTTTTTATCATGTTTATTCCCTGTCTAATCAAAATTAAAAAAAATATATAAAAAGAAATTAAACAAAAAAGGGTTTTTATTACCAGCAGAGAAAAAAGAAATCAAAAAAAATTAAAAAAAACTCAAAAAAAAAAAAGAAGGACGCAGCAGCAGTGGGGGAAGCACCCACCGCCCGCGCCCCCTTCCTTCTTCCCACCGCCGCCCGCCGGCGGCGCCACCGCCCAGCCACACAGTCGGCCGCCGCGCGCGGCCCCCTCCAGTGCAGCACCGCCGGTCCTCCTCCGCGCCCACGCGCGGCACTCGTAGGCGGCGCCGTCCCCCAGCTTCCCTCTTCCGTTGGTGCCGCCCGCGACCTCGCCGCGCTGCCCTCTCCACTTCCCAGCGACCCGTCGCGCCGCCCTCCCACCGCGCGGCCGCGCGGTGGCCCGCCGACGACCCCGTGCCCGCCGTCGTTGACCTCCCCCGTTGGGTTCTTCCATCGCCCAGCAAAAGGAAGGAGAAGGTGATTTTCCCCCTTTTTTATTGTAAAAATTATGTAAATATTTCATATAGTTCCGTAATTACAAAATAGTCCTTGTGCATATGTTTGAACTTTCTTTTTAATTTCAGATTTGCACTGATACCCCTCTGTTTGGGTGTTAATTTGGACATCAATCTTGCATCGTTTTACTCAATAAAAAATGGCATTGTGTTGAGCAGCTAATTCTCTACATTGTGGACAATTATTTATATTTTTGTGTCCTTGGGTAATTAAATTAAATTGTTCAACTGAAATATTGCATATTTTACCCAGTTTTGACTCTTAAAATTATATCTCACACATGGTTGCTCTAAAATTTCACAAAAATTAGGAATGATGTCTTGAAATCTGATAAACATACTGTCCAAATTTCATCTAAAATGGAGATGTCTTGTGCCTGAAATAAATTGTAGAGTGAATTTAGTGTTTGATTTTTAATTAAATCCATGAATATCCTTTTAAGAAATTTCAAGTCTTCTGGATTGCTCATCTAAATATCTTTCTGAGATAAATCGCACTCTGATTAATCTGATAACGTGGATTTATTAGGAATTATTTACTCACTGTCACTCTGTTTCATTAAAAAAATCCATAAAAAAATCATATCTTGTCAAAAAATTCTAAAAAAATTACTGTAGTCTCCTTGCATCATGTTTTAGTTCCAGTAATTTTTTCATAATTTTTTCTTACTATTTGTGTGAGAAATTGCAAAAAAACCATAAAAAGTGTGTATTTTTAGTTTGTGCATTTTAACTCCTAAAATTCTAAAAAAATATGTTTTGTGTTCCTCACTGGATTAAGACTCTAGGAAAAAATCTAATTTGGCTAAATTGGACTAATTTGACATTAAAATTAATTTGGCCTTGTTGTGAGTTTTCTGAGTGTTGTAATTCACTTGCATTTGCATTCTATTTGCCTAAAAAATCTAAAAAAAAACCGCATTGAAATCTAGAACCTAAGTTTTTGAATTAAACCCAAGTTGTTCCTTTGCCTCCCTGAGTTCGACCCCGGACTTGCCGGGATATAAATTAAAGCCGAGACACTCTTCACGGAGATCTTCTCTCGGTTCTGACCGAATCGCTAAGTACACGTATTACAACGTGACCAAATTAAATATCGTATTTAGCGACTCATCACCCCCGCGCCACCTTCAGAACATGCCTGCGGCCCTCGCTGCCTCCCTCGCTCCAGCTGCGTGTGGCCCCTACAGCCCACAAGCACCATGACACACCTCCAGCCATGACCTCCAATGCCTCTGCGTACCCATCGTTGTCGTTCACCGTCTCTACCGTGTCTCCCGCGCCTCTGCCTCGTCGTGCCCCTGCGCGGTCCAATGCCGCCCCGTCTACCTCCTCGTGTTGTCAAGAACCCACGTTTTCCACTATGGTCATCCTTGTATTTTTTTATTTTATTTTTTTGAAAAATTTGCATTTTAGCCCATCATATTTCTTTAATTGCAAAAGTGCACTACTGCACATTTTTGTCAAGTCTTTAATTTGTGCATTGCAAAGACACCTCTATGTTTCTGCTCTAATTTGGACATCGATTCTGCATCATTTTTTAATCAAAATTACATGTTGAAGATCATTTGATTCTATATCGTATCTATTTATTCAAAATTTTATGAGCATTAGATACTTTAATAAAATCAGAGTTTAAAATTCAGTATTATTTTGCCCATTTATGCTTTGAAATTCGTACATACTTATTTATTGCTCCAAAAAAAATATGTAAAATCGTAGATGATGCCTCTTGTTGCATTTTAATTACTTTCCAAATTTTATCAAAAATGGATGTGTCTTGCACCTAGAATAAATTCTTGAGTGATTTAAGTAAATAATTTTTAATAAATACATAAATATTGTTTTTTCAAAATTTCAACTTCCTAGATTGTTAATTAAAATATGCTTTTGAGATAATTCGCTCTCTAGGTAATTTGATTTTGTGGATTTATTAGAAATTAAATACTCATAGTCATTTTATTTCCAGTAAAAAATTCATAAAAAATCATAAATTGTCAGAAAATTCCAAAAATATCGTTGTAACTTAATTTCATCTTATTTAATTTTCAAAAAAAATCATTAATTTTGCATTCTATTTCTTGTGTAAAATTGCTTAAAATCCCCTAAAAAGTTTGCATTTTTCATTGTTGGATTTTAACCCCGAAGGTTCCAAAAAATACATTTGCATTCATCGTTGGATTAGGTTTCCAGAAAAAATATAACTTCACTAATTTGGATTAATTTCAAATTAAAATTAAATTTGGCTAAGTTGCTTATTTTCTTAATAACCTAGTTCAATCGCTTATTGCATTTGCATTTTATTGCGTAAAAAAAATCTGCTTGGAAATTCATGAGCTCATTCATCTAACTTGATCCGATGTTGTTTACTTTGCCTCCTTGGGTCGACCCTGGGAGGACTTGCCCAGGTTAAAAATATATTAAACGTACATTAATTAATTCATTGATTCATTTATTAATGTGGTTAATTTTTGATCAATCATGATTGTCCAACTACAACAAATAGACACGATAAACATAGGGAGATTTTGGATTAATCAAATGGCAGCATTGTCGCGGAGGCAAATGGCTTAGGATCGTTTTAGTTTATGTTTTCCATTCATTCGGGTAGTCTGACCCCCGAACCACCTTGTAATTATTTCATTTTTTCAATTATTTTTCTATTAATTTTTTTTCTATTTTTTGTATTTCTCTCTGATATAATTTGTATCTATATGTGTGAGGACCCAGTGGACTTGGAGCGGCTTTCTTGAAGTTGGCGCATCTCGAAGTACATCGGAGGCCGATGATTCGTGGATCGAGTTGGCTATTGAGATGCCAAGATGATTTTTGAAGAGAGATTTTAGTTTCCATTTTTTAAAAATAATTTGTAATAATTGCTTGATTTCCAACGGATTCCGTTCGGAATCTCGTGCGTGTATCAGGACTGGACATTGGACCCTTCGTGGTCATTTGGTTGATTAACGTAGACTAGGACCTGCACTCGCGGCTCTCAGAGAAATTTTTTTAACTTGTGCTCATAGTCTATAGGACCACACATCACACTTAACGAGACGCACTTAGACCACAGAATTATTGGTCAAAATTAAATTGTTCGTCATTCGCTAATAGAATTGTCTATCTAGGAACGGTCTTCTCGTTTGCATTTCATATAGTATAAAATTTCAATTCAGTATTGCATCCTGCATTGTAGAGAGCTGGAGGCACTGTAAGTCTTCTTACTAAGGCATGCATCATCGTTTTCTCGATCGCATCGGCTTTTTCCGATTCCCTCTCTTGGTTTTTCTAACTTAGGATAAAGGAATTAGGACTGGACGATAGACGTGATTGCTTGTGTGGATTAACCACAGTGATAACTTATCTATAAAATCGGGACTGCTACTTGAATTGGACCAAAAAATTTGTCTAAAATAACCCTTGTTTGCTGGAGAGCAACTCCGTCATTGTCTGATTTACTTGCAAGTGAGAGAGAGAGAGAGAGAGAGAGAGAGACGACACTAGGATAGAGCGAAAGCCAGGATTTTCATATAGGCTATTGGTTCAAAATGATTAGCCTCTTTTCAGTGAGGATTTGCGGGTAGTCGGTAAGCGGTCCAGATTTCCTTAGCAAAGTGGGAGGTTTAGAGTATGCCTTATAAGGCTTTGTCCTCAAGAAACGGGTAGCTGTATTTATACGGTGCGCACTTACTCCTATACTGGTTGAAAATGGGTTTTGTGAGAATCTAGATAGTCTGTAGGGAAGTACATGCACCTAACAACTCGTTAATCTTTCAAGACTTGCATTTATCACCAACTAAAACTGACAAGATAATTCGGCTGAACCTTTACGGCCCTCACACGTAGAGTTAGTGAATTTGGGGTTTGCTCTTGCATTTGTTTTGTGTCTATTCACGTGTATTTGTGTGTGTTATCATGTTTACTTGCATGTTTTCTACTTCGAGTCGCTTACATCCATCTATTCCTCTTCAAGATGTCGGGATATTGGTCATCATATCCAGGTCACTTCTCTTCGACCATAATCCGATCATCTTCATCTTCTTATTCCTCCTCATACCCCCATCAAGACCGTGAAGTCAGAACTTCGACTGACTTCCCCACTTCTTCGTACTTCTCACCTACCCCACCTTCTTACACCCCTGATCCACTTCCAACCTGAGCTAACTCACCTTATAGTCGGTCTCTTGTTGGAATCAATGAACAATTCGAAGAGCAAGCCAGTGCTGAGACAAATGATTGGCAGAATTATTTACCCCCACCTCAAGTTAGGATCGGACAACAATTTATATATACACATCCCGACTTGAACTTAGGACATAACATGGTCGATCGAACAAACTGAATGGAGAGGCATGCACCATATGATCATCCTGACTTGATTGAACCTAGTTCTCAAGCCCACATTGACTAGTCTTCATTTGGAGAGCCTACACATTCAAGGGCTTGGACTCATGAGCTAGACGTACCAGCCCCCCGTTCACCGACTCTATTATTCTAGGCTCCGACCAATATCTGTCATTCGGATGGTCCATACTTGACCCAGTATTACATGCCAGAGTCTAGGCATGTTGAGTATGAGACTTCAAGATCCCAGCAGTATCCTCCGAGTAGACAAACTGCTTCGATGATTTGCTATGAGCACTCTTTGGATGGTAACATTTCTAGGGTTATGAAGAGATATGAATTTATTGAGGATAAACTTAGAAATGTCATCGACCAAATCACTTCAATTTATTCCAGCTCAGGTATGGAGGTAGAGAATGGAATAAGTGGATTCAATGTTGAAAACTTAGAGGATACAAGGAAACACACACTCTGTACAGTTGGAGTCCATTTTACCTCCCTCTTCTACTAACACTGACCTTCTAATCTAGAGTTTGTTTATCCTCCCGCTCCTCCTTCACCTATTCAAAATAACAAAAAGTCGAAAATCCAAAAAAGACCAAAAACATTGTAAAATCAGAAATTTCATAAAAATAGAAAATGAAAAAGACCTAAAAAATTTGGATCCTACCCTAAGGGAAGCACTCGATGAAGAATTGATTTTTAATCTTCCCTTAATAAAGGCCATAGATCACTTCCCCGACCTCAAAAGATTTGTGAGAAGTAAATTGATGCCTAAGAGGTCGAGCAATAAGAGGACAAGGACTGAGAGACACAGTGTCTATGGCCACCTCCTTGATGATGACGAGAAAGACCAAGAGTAACGGAGTGAAGCGGTTACCTAGGGTTGAATGTGAAATCAAAGACATTACCTTCACCCATGCTAGAATCGATAATGACTCATCGATAAATATCCTCCCGACCTCTGTGTTTGACAAGCTCAAACTCAGGCCAATCAGAAAGTCAAGAGAGATAGTTCAGTTGGTTGATCGATCTATAAAACGGCCGAGACGAACCATTTCAATCATCATTACTTTCCAGGGTGCTATACTCCAGGTAGACTTCACAGTCATTACATTGGAGAATAGAGAGAGTTTACCTAGTCTCGTATTATTCTCGGGAAGCTGCTCTTAGACTCGGCTAAGGCGACTATAGATTGTGAGACTGGGGAGATTGATTTTACAGCATTGGGAGCACTCTGACCGCATCCATTCTTGACACACTCTACTCTAAGGTAACCAACAGAGCTGCTGACAGTCGTGGCCATCGAGAGGTAGATGAGTCCACCTCTTTGTTACACCTGAGATACCGGTTGTTGAGCCAACCATTGGAACAGAGACTCCCCACGCATCATTGACTCCCACTGCTTGCATTCACTCCTAATGCCAAGCCTAATGAGATCACTGGCACCTCACTGAGACGCGTGCTAGCCCTTCAGGATTATTACAATTTATATGGTGACTCGTCTGATGAGGAACCCATGGTCAGCACCGCACCACATCCCGAACCTTCAAAGGAGACAACCAAGACTAAATTGACCCCATTTAAAGACATGGTTGCTCCCTCCTTTAATCGGTTATCTAGTGATAGGAAGTCGAGAATTAATTCCTCTTAGGTGTTCCTTCGAACCCCTCAAGTTGTGTCGCTCTCCGCTCACTCTCAATGATTCAGAATCTATAAAGCTGACTAAGAAAGTTTCTTTCAACATACCGAAGAAGGAATTTTCAGAGAATCCTCATCAGGTCCGGATGAGGTGGTTTATATGAGTGAGCTCAGTTCATTTGTTCTTAAACCATATCTGAGCAAGCATCCGTGTGTCAACCCTCATTGGACGATCCCTACACCTCAATATTATTCAACTGAGGACGATTCTGACAGCGAGACATATGTATATTACCCACCCCCACGCTCCCACAAGAAGGTTCGCCACAAACCTTCTTAATCCGTGTATATTCTCACTCCTCTTTGTATATATTTTCTTTCCCTCCCTCCCCAGTGATTCGAATCACTCACCCTGGCTCCATATCGTTTCATTTTATGGCTATACTTAGGATGACCAGATCCTAAGTATAGGGGGGAGAGTGACCCGAGTCTACTCATCATTCTATGTACATTCTCCAGATCTCATCGGTTCTTACAATCACTCTTGTCCTAGACTTATGGTGACCAGAGCCTAAGAATTGGGGGAACCTATGCCCATCATGTATATATACACATTCATTTCCCCTCTTAACCTCACCCGTACCATTTTTTTTCTTCTTCTACACTTAGGCTACCAGAGCCTAAGTATAGGGGGGCAAAGTGACTTCTATACATTTTGTTATTTTAGCTCTCCTACGCTTAGTGTGTGCTATGTCTTTTTCCTCGCTTCTCATGCTCTGAGGACACAACACACGCTAAGTATAGGGGGCATGTATATATTGCATATATACTTTACCCATAGCCCGTACTTTCGTGTATTTTGTATATATTATGCAATAATTACGAGGTTGGTAAAAATTGAAAAAAAAATAAAATACATGTATACTTGTATAATGTGTATATTGTATAACACTTATATAGTTTGTATATAAGCTTTGAAAATAATACTTTTGTAAATTTTGTTGTGAAGTAGGAGGTATACAAAAAATGAAAAAAAATTGAAAAAAAGAGAGGCTTCTTATTTACTATTGCATGTCATCTTTTCATTTCAAAAAAATAGTGTCTTGCACTTCATCTACATTGCATGTCATCTACATCTCATCTGCATATCTAGCATACGCAAAGTGAAAAGTTAGTGGGTTCTAAACCAAATTATGAATAGATGTTGAGGATGGATTTGATTTGACCTTAATCTACCTAATTTCAGAGGAATTTTATAGGAACTTGAGTTAAGATTTTTCAGGTCAAGTGACTTAATTCTTTGAGTCAGTAAGTCTATGTTCACATGTCATCTTGATTGGTCTAAATAGAATATTTCATACACACGCACGATTCTTTTACACAATGACCTAACTTGGACAAGCACCATGCACATAGCTCTTCATTGAGGAGGTGGTGAGGAGGTAGAATCCTTTGGCTTGGAGTAGCACACGGGTGGAAACATCCGTCCTCCTCTAGGGAGGGTAGTGCATCTCTACCTAGTCTAGTGGTATTGACGTCTAACGACGGGATGCTGTGGGTTGCAATAATGCTTCAAAAGAGGGATAGTCTACTAGCTCAAGAAGAAAAACTCCTTATGTACATGTTGTACCTTGTATATATGTCAAAAAAAGGAAAAGAGAGAAAGAGAAAGAAAAATGTAGAATCTCCAAAAGTGGACAAACCTGATTGAAAAGTAAAATGAATGACGGAGTGACAAGTATAGAAAAATAAGAAGAGCTACAGAGTTTTTGTAAGCTTGCAGCTGGATGACTTGGCTACACTGGTCAAGCATCCTAGGATAGGTAGCTACATTGGCTACCGTCCATTCTTCTCTCCCCCCCCCCCCTCTTCTTGAGCTGGTTGCACTTGAACTTAGAAGGGAATACCCCGCTCCTCGAGGAAAGAGTTGCTAGACCAGAGAATTAGAGTTACCTTGTTAGAGGAGGTTGTTTCTTTGTCATTTCTGATGTGGAGATCTATATTTCTTTTACACCATACAAGTAAGATTCATAGTCATCAGAATTTACGTATGAGGATCTGTTCTGACCTAATTGTTGAGGTGTCTTGAATAGAAACTTCTGGAACTTAAAGGTTGTTAGGTCTTAAATTCAATTCCCAATAAGGTTCTGCCACATTATTAATCCAAAGGTCGAGTCAAGATCTATTTTCACCTTTTGTTCATGACCTTGGTATGGAACCCAAAGTCATTTCACTTTTACATTATATTTTAGTTGCTCAAGGACGAGCAAGGTTTAAGTATACGGGGTTGATGAATCTGTGATTCATCAGTATAAAAGTCGAAAATAGAGCTTTGTTCTCGAGTAATTAGATGCATATTTCCACTTATATTGTATAATTAGCATCCATGCATGTGTAAATAATATGTGCATTTTAGCATTCATATTAGCATAAATAAGAAGCCTGAAATTCTCTTGTAAATATTCACATGTATATTAGCTAAATTCACTTATTTGTATCTATTTTATACTAACTCCAAATCTAATTAAGTCAACTCTATAGTGTATATATTACTAACACTAATAAAGAAAAAATATCAAAAAAATACTAACTTGTAAAATTGACCAATAAAACCCAATCCCTAGTTTGAGACTAAGAACCTTAAAACACACATATCTCTCTCATACAGTGTCTGATTTAAGATCTCTAACTTTTAAAGGAATATACATTCAAAGACCTTAAAAACAAGATCAGTTTTATAAAAATCAGAGTTCGTATGTGAAACTTGGGTTTTAGGCCCCTATTGTATATTGTACGTACTGACTAAAAAACCTTTCATTTTTATCTTTTTATTTTTCTTAATTACTAAAATCTAAAAAAATAGATTAAGTTGTAAATATTTCTTTCATAATTTCTCTAACTTTATTTTAATTTTTCTCTTATTTAAAAATGACAAAAAAATGTAAAAGATAAAAAATTGGTATTTTATACAAATAAGATACCACCTAAAAATACACTTTGTACATATTATTTATTTTGGTTTTCAGTTCTTTACAAAAGTTGTAGATCTCATCGAGGCGAACAACTTTCATGTTGACTACTTTTTGATTTTACCTCTTTTGTTATTTATTTTTTATTTTTATTTACATTTATTTTTTGAATTTTCTGGGAGCGACACGTGGCCTCTCATGGAGCCGCCACGTGTCACCTCATTTTTATTATTATTTCCGTAATTTAATTTAATTTATTCAGTTGTTATTTTTATTCTTATTTTTATTTATTTTAATTATTTATTTAGTTGCATTTATTTATTTATTTTCTTTTTTAATATTTTCTTCTACTTTTCTCTTCATTATTTTTAGTAGGCTACTTATATTATTTTATTTTTTATTTTATTTTTGTTCCCTTTTACTTCTTCTCTACTTGCCACCCAAGTCACCAACTCCCCATTCTGCCCACTTTCTCCATCTCTTTTCTAACTTCCCCTCCTCCTTTTTATTCCCTTCTCTTCATTTTTCATCTCCGACATTTCGAGATAAGAGAGGTCGAGTCCCTTTAACCTTTAGGTGACAGTTGTAGGAGATGAGTTGAGCCACGACAATATCAAGGCAAGATCCAGTGGTATGCACTACCATCACAAGCTTCACAATGCCCGTTGAGCTTCGGAGCACCAGCTATCTCCTTGAAGCGGTGATAGGAGTTGAGGTCCACCTCCTTCGATATCCGACGAATTACAGCTAAGTATCTCTCTATCTTCACTTCATCATTTTTTTATCCAACATTTTTTGTTGTTATTTTATACCATATCACTATAAATCGTCACAATCATTTTCATTACTATCAAACACCACCACCACCACCATCATCACAAACCACCACCATAATCATCAACATTACCTCTCCATTATCATTAAATCACTACCATTTTCATTCTTTGTTGAAAAAAATTTAAAAAAAAAAGGAAAAAACATTGCATCTCTCCACGCGACCGTCCTCCTCAATGCCATCGCGTTCAGGCCCCCAGACCCTCCACCACTCCATCCGCACCTTCCCTCCCTACGCAGCCCCCAGTATGCAGGGTGCCCACGCGCCGTCCTTACTGACCTCCGCCGACCTACAGCCCAGCCTGCACGTGTGTGCCACCGCTCCTCACCAGACGCCAGAATCAGCCTACTCAGCTACCCTCGCACGGTCCAGCCACGCACCACCGCCGCGCATGCCCACGCCTCCGCCACCGTGATTCGACATCACAGGTGCTCTTCCAAGCCATCGCCCATCTACGACCACAAATCTTCAGACGTGCCTGTGGCCCTCCCCACCTCTAGTTCATCACGCATGGCCACTTCGGTCGGGCCTCCATGTTGGCGTCTGCACCGCCCCCGCCAGCCGTTGCACCTTTATGCTCCCCCCGCACCTCCTTCAAACGCGCCTGCGGCCCTTACCGCCTCCCGCGCTCTAGCAATGTGTGGCCCCCGCAAGCCCACAAGCGTCGTTGCACGCCTCCAGTCGCGACCTCCACTGCATCCCGCGCGCGCCCACCGCCACCGTTCACCCGCCTCTGCTGCATCTCCTGCGCCTCCGCCTCGTCATGCCCCCGTGCAGTCCAGCGTCGCCCCATCCGCCTCCTCGTGCCATAACATGGATGTCAAGAACCAACGTTTTCCACTAAGGTCATCTTTGTATTTTTTATTTTATTTTTTGGAAAATTTACATTTTAGCCCATCATGTTTCTTTAATCGTAAAAGTCCCCTAGTGCATATTTTTTGTTAAGTCTTTTATTTCTGTATTGCAAAGACACCCTATGTTTCTACTCTAATTTGGACATCAATACTACATCATTTTTTAATCAAAATAGCTCGTTGAAGATCATTTGATTCTCTATCACGTGTTTATTTATTCAGATTTTTGTGAGCATTAGACAATTGAATAAAAATCAGAGTTTGAAATTCAGTATTAGCTTGCCCATTTATGCTCTGAAATTCACAAATACTTATTTATTGCTCCAAAAAAAATATGCAAAAATTGTAAATGATGCCTCTAGTTGTGCTTTAATTCCTATTCAAATTTTATAAGAAAAATGATGTGTCTTGTGCCTAGAGTAAATTCTTGATTGGTTTCAATTAATGATTTTTAGTTAAATCCATAGATATTGTTTTTGCATAATTTCAACTCTCATAGATTGGTAATTAAAATATCTTTTTGAGATAATGCGCTCTCTGGATAATTTGATTTTGTAGATTTATTCGAAATTAAATAGTCACAGTTACTCTGTTTCCAGAAACAAATCACAAACAAATCATAAATTATCAGAAAATTCCAAAAATATGACTATAACTTAATTTCATCATGTTTAACTTTCATAAAAATTTCATTAATTTTGCATTTTATTTGTGTGTAAAATTGCATAAAAACCCCTAAAAAGTTTACATTTTCACTGTTGTATTTTAACCCTGAAAGTTCCAAAAAATACATTTTGCATTCATCATTGGATTAGGTTTCCAGAAAAATTATAACTTCATTAATTTGGATTAATTTTTTAAAATTAAATTTGGCTAAGTTGCTTATTTTCTTAATAACCTAGTTCAATTGCTTATTTGCATTTGCATTTTTATTGCATAAAAAAATTCTGCTTGGAAAACCGTGAGCTAATTTATCTAACTTGATCCAACATTGTTCCTTTACCTCCTTGAGTCAACCCTGGGGCTTACCTGAGTTAAAAAATACATAAAACCGCACATTAATTAATTCATTGATTCATCTATTAGTGTGGTTAATTTTTGATCGATCTTGATTTCCCAACTACAACAAATAGACATGATTAACATATGGTGATTTCGAATTAATCAGCCATGCACTTTTGAGGAGGCACAAGAGCATAAGGAGAGAGATCATTGGCAGAATACAATGAATTAATAGATGTAGTCTCTGAAGAAAAATCATACCTATGATCTTGTTGAGCTTCCTGTTGGAAAGAGAGCGCTGAAGAACAAGTGGGTCTACAAGCTGAAGTCAGATGATGGTGGCAAGCAACTGAAGAACAAGGCCAGATTAGTTGTGAAGGGATTCAACCGGAAAGAGGTCGTGGACTACGATGAGATCTTCTCACCAATTGTGAAGATGAATTCTGTGAGAGTGGTATGTTTCAAGCCTAGACCTTGAGCTAGAGCAGATAGGCGTGAAGATGACTTTTCTTCACGGTGACCTGAAGAAAGAGATCTACATGGAGCAGCCACGGAGATACCTTGAGAAAGAGAAAGAGCACATGGTTTGCATACTGAGAAAGAGTCTCTATGGCTTGAAGCAAGCCCCTAGACAATTGTACTTTAAGTTTGATGCCTTCATGACGAAGCAGAACTTCAAGAGTACTACAACATATCTATGTGTGTACGTTCTATGTCTTCCCAATGGCAGGTTCATTATCCTATTGATCTATGTGGATGACATTATGATAGTTGGTCATGATTCTGGATTGATTGCAAAGCTCAAAAGGGAACTCTCCAGGGAATTTGAGATGAAGGACTTGGGAAAGGCGAGCAACATGCTTGGGATGCAGATCACTCGCGATAGGAAGAAGCATAGGTTGTGGTTGTCATAAGAGAAGTATGTTGAATGCATTCTGGAGTAGTTCAACATGAAGAATGTGAAGCCTGTCAGCACGTCCCTTGCCGCTCATTTCAAGTTGAAGAAAGATACAAGTTCGTTTACTTTTGAGGAGGAAGTTGAGATGATCAAGATTCCTTACCAGTCCGTAGTTAGTAGCCTTATGTACGACATGGTTTGCACCAAACCTAACATTTATCATGATGTGGGTGTAGTGAGAAGATTCATGTCAAATCCAGAGAAGGATCACTGGGAATCAATGAAGTAGATTCTGAGATACTTGAGATTAACCTCAAGAAAGTGTCTGATGTTTGGGAGTTCAGATCCCAAGCTCTGTGGATACATAGATGTTGACATGGTAGGAGATGTGGATCAGAGGAAATTGACTTTCGGGTACATTTTCACTTTCGCAGGTGGAGCGATTATGTGGCAATCCAAGTTGCAAAAATGCATTGCACTCTCAACAACTGAAGCCGAGTACATTGTAGCAGTAGAAACAAGAAAAGAAGTGTTGTGGTTACATCGATTCCTTGGTGAACTTGGATGCAAAGACAGTGAAGAGATTGTTTTCTGTGATAGCTAGAGTGCCATTGATCTGAGCAAGAGCGCGATGAACCATGCTCGCACAAAGCATATATACTTGCGATATCATTGGCTGAGAGATTCTATTTACAAGAAGTATCTCATTTTGAAGGAGGTCCATACAGATGAAAATTCATCAGATATGCTGACAAAGGTCGTGAATCGTGACAAGCTATAGCTCTGTAGAGAGCTGAGCAGCGTCACCTCTCAGTGATCATCTTCTTGGAGACACCTCTGCATTGGGAATAGAGGGGGAGGTTGTTGACAATATTATCTGTTCCCAATAATTTCAAAAAAAGGAAAAAGTTTGATTATTCCTTTGGGAACTCCTATTCCAAATAGGAGTAGGAGAGAGAGAGAGGAGGTGGAAACTCATATAAATAAGACCCTACGCATGGCTTTGGAGATCATACCAACTCAATCATCTCTCCCTCTCTTGTCTCTTAGTTCTCTCTCTTCAAGCAAGGAGAGAAGTAGCCTACGCAAGGTGTGAGGAGCAAGCTCGCGCAAGGCGCGAAGAGTTAGCCCGCATGGGCATGAAGAGAAGTCGTGTCCGTGAGGAGCATCTACGCTGGAGGTGCGAGGAGTAGCCGCCAGGGAGGTCTGTTCTCGAGTAGGGGCACCACATGACAAGGCAACGATATCATGTTCTTCAAGTACAAAGTGATAGTTATCTGATTTTATTCTTGTAACTAAGCCTCAGTTTTGTTGGGCAACAAAACTGAGAAGACATTGTGCCCTCTCATTTTTCCGCCCTAGTGGATTTTGTTACGGGTCGTCGTGTCCCATGAGTTTTTCCCCTCTTTCACATCGAGGAGGGTTTCCCCGGCCTAGTGGATTTTGTTGCGGGTCGTCGTGCCCCTTTGTCTCCTTGAGTCGACCCTGGGGCTCGCCCAAATTTTTCATCTCTCTATGGTTGCTTGATTATTGTGCTACGATTATTTTTTCTTAGTTCCCGTATGAGGAACGTTCTGCTGTTGGTCATCCTTTGCAGGACAAGTTAAGGGAACCCCTCGATTTCCCAACAAAGTGTTAATATAGACCCAGCTTGTTATAGTAAGTTATTATTTTAAATGAAGTGGTCATTGATTGATCTGATAATTATATACAACGTGGAGATGGTTTCACGTTGGTTGAAATTTGTGACAAAACAACAAAGCATTCTCCCACATTAAGTAAGGTTGGTCACATGGATTATTTGGCTCCATTCAGACATATTTTTGGGTCGTTCTCAAACATAGATCCAAGTAATTATGATCCCGTTGGATAGTCTCCTTCCAAAATTTCTTGGGTCTTCCTCGCCCTCTCTTAGCCAGTTCAACATCCCAAATCTCGTATCTTCTGGTGCATCAGCAGATCTCCTTTGCAAATGGCAAAATCACTTTAAGTGCTTCTTTGCTGTCTTATCCTCAATCAGAGCTATTACCAACTTTCCATCTGTTTACGTCATTTCGAATCCAATCTTTTCGTGTATATACATCCAATCTAGAATTTTCCTTTCTGCTAATGTCATCATATACACAAATCTATGGTTCATAGGCCAACATTCAGATCCATAAGCATATCAGGTGTTAAGACTGCATTGTAACACTTATCTTTGTTTTTCAAAGGAATTTATCATAGAATAGTGGAGGCTTCTCTCCCTTTAAGCAAACATGCATTTATTCTTTAAGTAACATCTCCATCGATTTCTCAATCATATTGTAAAAAGATCCCAAGTATCTAAAAGAATCGTTCTTTTGAATATTATCCTCTTCAATCTTCACTTTGATTCCTTCACTACATCTTCCATAAAAAGTGCACTCCATATATTTAATCTTAGCACTGCTTATATGAAATCATTTAGTATCTAAAACATTTCTCCACGCCTCAAGCTTTTCATTTACTACATCTCTAGTCTCATCGACCAACACAACATCATCGGCAAACAACATACACCAAGGTACTCTTCCTAAATGTGACTAGTCAACTCATCCATAATCAAAGTAAAAAGGAAAGGACTCGAAGTTGAACCTTGATGTAGAGCGATACTAATGTCAAAATAGATATTGTTTTGGATATTTTGATGTATTTTGATTTTTGTGACTAGTCAACATACATCTTTGTATATTTTAATTTTTGTGAGAAATACTTTTGTATGTTTTTAGAGCATTCATTTGCATATTGACTGGTTTTTTTCTTTTCGACCATCCATATTTATTTTATTTCTCATTTCATTTGTTTCTCTATAAATATTACGCATTTATTTTCTTGATAGGATATCCAGTGACTTGAGCGGCGATCAAGGAAGCCGAGGCAACTCAACACAATTGGAGGCGAGCATTTTGTGGACCAATCTTACTTAGAGAAGCTGAGAATTTGTTTTTTTTGTTTTATTGAGTCATAGATAGAGAGAGACTTAGGTTATAGGCCTATTTTTCTATGTTGCATTTTATCATTACTTATACATTTACGGCATATCCTATGTGGGATCTCACACTTGTAGATACAAAAACTTGGATTTGGCTTGTTTCAGCCCTAGCTAGGTGTTTGTGTCCTCATTTTTGTGGTGTGTGATGTACTTTTAGGTCCACATCATCTATTAGAGCTTCTTAGGTTTTATTTGTTCTCATAAAACTAGGACCACTCAACTTTTCACTTAATAAATACACACGTAGTCCGATCTTCACTTAACCAAATCTGTTCATCCTCGCTAAAACAAATTTATGTTTAGATGTGGCTTTCCCTCTACATTTCAAATAATTTAGGATTTAACAACTCCTCTTGTATCCAACATGGAGATTGCAAGGAAGAGTTGTAAGTTCCTCTAACTGCACATACATCATTATTTCTCACATTGCACGGATTTTTCAATTCTCCCCTTAGTTTTTCCTTCTCTTAGGATAATTTGAGAATACTTCAAAGATGGTACATATTTATGAACTACGATCAAATCAAGTGATAACATATGAATAAAACTAGGAAACTGCTAAGCATACTGATCTTAATTAGAAAGAAAAAAATAACTAAGCTTCCTTATATATATGGGAGAGAAACCCTAACGTTGTTAGCAATTATGCTCCAGACAGAGCGAGGCCAAAGCCCTAAGGAAACGAGTCCAAATATCTAAAATATTGCATTAGTTCTTGTTCCTTGACCCTCTAGGTGCATATATCGACGATACTTGTTCCTTCGACCTAAATGGTGGTTCAGGTGTAAGGTTATTATATTTGGATGCTCAAGATTCCGATTGTTGGACACTTCTAAAACATGGTAGACATGCAAAGAGGGTAGCCTTTAGTGGAATCATATGCATACGAACACTTATCATCATCGAAGACTTCACCGGTCAGATTGCTAACAAACATTCTTTGAAGAATTAAACTTAAAATTGAAAAGATCTAAGTAAGTTCAACTCTTACTGCTTTCATTATATCGACTGTGAAATTTGGGGTTTGATCTTATGTATTATTCTATGTATGTTTATTCGGATACTTGCACGTTTGCTACCTTGATTTACTTATGTTACTGCCCTCCTCTTCAAAGATGTCAGAATATTGGTATCCATACATGTATTTTGGGGGTCATACCACTCTACCATGTAATGATTGTCTTTGGTTTATTCCGCATTCACATCTCATCCACCGATTCAAATTGATCCTTGCTTGGAGTTGGCTCATTTCCATTCACCATTTGAGGTAGAAACTCTGTTCGACATCTTCGCTTCTTCACCTTTCATTCCTACTCATTCACCTTCATAAATGTGACAAAGAAAGAAAAAGAGCTCATCAAGATCAAGATGATTAAGAAATATTTGGGTAAACTAGAGCGAGCAAGTATTGAGGTAGAAAGAAAAATAACTGAGTTAAAAAATAAAAAACACAATCACTAGGTATAAAGGAAGATCGTGATTATTTTTACCAGATAAATTCGATCATGATCCAAGAATCAAAACTATCAAGGATGACAACCCAACCCTTATGGATATTCGAACCACAATATAATGATAGATTCTAATGATGATATACCCCAATGACATAGTTTGAGAACTTATTCAATCGGAGATTCTTCCCCGAGCTACACTATTAAGGAGACTGGACCTATGAGTCTATTCCATAGTTACCCTTTGTGCTCTCACCGAGATATGAAGCTCCAATTAGTGATATCCAAATGGGACTACTAGCATTCACCTCAAGATGTCACACCAAACTCATGGAGAGAAGAATTTGTACTTCCACAAGCTCAGCCATCTATTGTAGATTACCCATGATCTCAATGATTTGTCAGGAGAATTCTGTTTAGAACATAATATCCATTGTATCGGGAGAGAAAATGAGTCATACAGCACCGAGATCAGACACCTAGACCAGATGCTTGAATCTTATGTCGTATGCCAAGAAGAAGAAATGAATAAAGAATGTAACTCATAGTTTAAACCTATGGAAGCCATTGTTGGTAACACAAGAACTGTACAACTGGAGTAACCTATTCTACTTACCTCTTCTATTTACCCTCTACCCTCCAGTCAAGTTCGAGTCAAGTTTATGGATTTATGCATCCACTCGTTTCACATCCTCTTCCTTTTAATAAGAGACAAAAAACTTAAAAAAACAAAAAGCTGTTGAAATAGATAGCTAGGAGAAATCGATGTATTACATATTTTGTCAGCTTCCACTAACTACTTGCCCGACCTCGAGAAAAATGTGCAAGTACCCTAAAGAGGAAGAGCATGAAGAGCAGGAAGAGCGAAGACCATAGACCACTTGCCTGGACTCGATAAATAAATGAAGAATTTGTGCAAGCGAAAGAGGAAGAGCAGGAAGAGGACCCGAACTGAGAGATACGTCATGTCTATCGCCAGTTCATTGGCTTTAAGGAGATACACCAACATTTATAGAGCCTGAAGGATGCCAGGGATTGAATGTGATATCATGTACCATCCATTTTCTTATGATCTAATAGATGATGCCTTGGATATCAATATCCACCAGACCATCGTGTTTAACAAGCTCAAACTCGATCCTCTTAGGAAACCTTGAGCGATCGTAACCTGATCCATCAAGAGATCATGAGGACTATTGGAATACATCATCGTAACTTTCTAATGTGCACATCACAACATGAGCTTTGTTGTCCTAGACATGTAATACCTTGGCAAGTTTTCCCTATCTTCTGTCATACTTGGGAAGTTGTTATTAGCATCCACTAAGGCAATGATTGATTATGAGATAAGGAAATCCAAATTTCTTGAGAATGGCAAATATACGCCAATTGTGACCATTAATAACACTATCTATACCAAGACACCTGACCATGCCATTGACATCCACAATTTCTGAGTGGTAGATAAATCCTACTTTTATACTTCCCTTGATCGAGTCCTTTTGGACTGACTATTAGTAGGAGCCATGTTTTATCATGATGTGACATTAGGAAAGTCACCTAAAGCCGTAGTTACTGGGTCAATCTCTGGTGTCGAGGATCTCCAAGGTAAGAACTTCACCCACCATCAAGGAAAAAAGATACCCTTACAACAAATATCATCAATCTTTGAAGGAATCACTACATGTCACCAAGACTCATGTGGTGATACCTTCTACCGCTTCCTCTACCACTTAGACAGTGCTTCTGTGGACTCATATAAAAGCAAGACCTAAACTTCCACACCAAAGCCCAATTGACTATACGAGAAAATCATCCCAAAAATACCTCTCTCAAGTTAGTTTGATTTTCCATCAGTCATATTTGAGCAAGCACCAAGTGTGTCGACCATGATCAGGAGTCCTCTCTTTTCGATACCTAGTATTTCACATACGGTTCTTATGTTGACACACACCTTGTGCATTTTTATCTGAGCTCGGTCCTACAAGAAGATTTATCGTTAATTTTCTTGAATTTATGCATCCTACTTCAGCCTTGTATAAGTTTTCTTTTTGTCCATCTATCTCCTACTCTTCACATCACTCACCCTATTTGGTCTCGTTTTTATTTGTGGTTGTACTTATATTAACCAGATCCTATATATAGAGGGGTGAGTGACTTGATAATTTATATTCCTCTCTCCTTTCATTATTTCCTTTTTCTTGTGTACATTCTCCTAGCAACACGCTAATCCCCAGTCATGATTTTTTTCCTACTCTTAGGATAATAAAACCCTAAGTATGGGCATTGGTATCCTACTGTATATAATCATTTACCATTCATTCATTGCCCTATAATGTTCTACTTTCATCTTCTTCTGCATTTAGGCTAACCAGAGCATGTGTAGTTCAACTTCTATACTTTCATTCTTTTGCACTCACTTATTTTAATATGAACTACATCATCCTTTTTATCTACATCATGAGGGCATAGCAAAAGTTAAGTATAGAGTGATATCGTATATATTGTATGTATACTTTATCCTCAACTCGTACTTTCGCATATTTTCTATACATAATACTCAATAAAGTATGAGAGATATAAGTAAACGCTTATAAAAAAATAAAATGTGTATAATAATGTGTAATTTTGTAAAATGTGTAAAATATTTTTCTAAACTTGTAAATAATGTCTGATGTTGTAAAGAAATGTAGTAAAATAGAGTACATACCAAAAAATAAAAATTTGATAATTTAAAAAAATCATAAAAAATAGATTCTTGATTCTATGCATACATTTAAGACTTATTGTACATCAGGCTATTTGTTTCAAAGTAACGTTCAACTTCAAGAACCATCACTCTTATTCATTTGGATCTTAGGACTTACAGTACTCAAAAAAATCTAGATTTAGGATATGCATGCTATATTACATGTAGAATCTCTGAGAAAAAGTGAGTATGACCGTCACTAAACTTCACACGATTGCATGTATTTGGTGATGAGTCATCGTTTCACCCAAGGATCGAGGATGTGAGAGATTAACCAAAGACTTGATTTTATTATTCCTGAGGATAGGAAAGAGGTTAAAGTGTCTCATGAAACATGTGCATCATCATGTAGCCAGTATGAAGGTGGGGATCCATATACTAACTTGAGATGTGGAAGTGTATGTGATTGTTTATGGACTATTAGAATGTAAATCAACAAACACCAACTTGATAAGCACTGAGAATTTAACATGTTATCATTCCAAAATTCTAGAAAATTCCAGCAAAAAAGAGTTTCAGTGCAATAAAATTGAAAGCTCTCCCAACCTTTTGGGTGTCTAGTTGTACCAAGGAAAATAGACCATAATATCACCATTTTCTAATCTACATTAATTCCACCGAATAAAGGCCGTGCAAAAATGAAAAAAGGGTCATGCAACATAAATGCTACAAGCTTGGATGTGGAAGTGTATAATGTACTTGCGAAAGGTGCATCCTGGTGCACTCTCTGAAAAACAAGTGCAGACAATCCAAAATTATTAACGGACATATTGATTCCACAATTAAAAAATGACTTATTTATATTGTAGTGTGTGTAAGGCACACACTACAATGACCTCTTCTTCAATGAGATGATAGAAAATAAGGGCACAATACCGCTTATTCCATACTTGTCCTTTCATGGTCAACCATTTTGAGTCTTACAATTAAAGAATAGTAGATCGAGTTAAGGCGGATCCTAAAAACTAAAGTTGAGAAGTAAGTCTATTATCAAGCCTCGCATACTTAGATGTTGGGTGAAATACTGGATGTACATTGAGTGTTGCAATCAGCACATGAAGTTGTACCCATTACCTATATTATACATAAAGAGTCTGGAAATCTGAGAGTTTCAGTTCCTTTTCGGTGAGTGTGGTTTGGTACTCAGTTTTGGCGAGTTACCAAAATGAGAGGAATGATCGATAAGTCTTGTTACCACTTGTAATGTCAGGAATTTAGTGAAAATTTTCTCCCTGCCTTATTCTTCAAATAAGTGTTTACTAAGGGACTCGTAAAGCTCACGTTTAGGGTGTTGTTGAATCTGAGATTCATCCGCTTTAGACTTAAATTTTCTCGTTGATTTCTAAGTAAAAACACAACAAAATTATGTAAAATAATAAAATTTGACTCAAGAAAAAAAATAGACTAATTGTATACTATTAGCCTATAAATTAGTTTAAGAAATAGAATCAACAAAATATCCTAAAAAGTAAGGAATTGAAACCACATATATTGTCATCTACATAAAAGTACAAACTTCTTCATTTTTTTATAAATCATGTTAAATCCAAATGACATGAAACCAATTACATTGTGTAAATATTATTAATTTAAATAAAAAAAATTATAAACATGTATTTGTGTATGTATTGCAAATAAAACCAAACCCTATTTGAAGAACAAAACAAATGAAAAGTCGATTTTCTCCCTCATAGTCTCCTATGAAACCCTACTCATCTTTGAATAATGTACATAAATTTTCTACAAAACAAGATCAAATTCAATGGAGTCAAAGTTAAACTTGGATTGAGGACCTAATTATATATTGCATGATTATGTTGTATGCACCTATTATATTATGTACAGATTCTTGCCTTTTTTTCATTTTCTTTCTTTTTATTAATTAGTGTTTTAACTAGCTAGATAAAAATTAGAATCCAATAAAAATCACAAATGCATAGAAAATGACCTATTCTGGTTGTGTACATATAGGCATAATGTACTTGTATGTAATCTATTTTTCTATTTTTATCTAGTTTTTTTCCATTATATAATGCAAAAACTTATTTAAATTTGTAAATATTTGATGAATATTTTATTCTAATATAATATGTATATAATGTTGAGTAAAAACTAAAGAAAAAAAGTATACAATAGAAAAATACAGGTGTTGTAAACATATAAAATACCTCAAAAATTCTTATTTTTGTACGGACGACCTCTTATTAGCTTAAGGTCTTCATAAATCTTGGTAGATGTCATTTAAATATATAATACTCATTTAGACCACTTTTTCATTTAATTTCATGTTATACTTTATTTTTATTTATTTATTCATTCTTGTATATTTGATCAGTTTTAGCCTAGTCGACTCTACATGGCAGCTACCCATTAGACACTTATCACCATAGTCGACCCACGATCAACTAGACCAGTGTCGATCAATGATCCCCTAAAGCTTGTTCCCCTCTATTCAGCACCCACCATGTAGGCAAAGCGGTTTACCTTGAGTCAAATTCTCCTCTCCCACATCTCACATTAATCTGAAGTCGTTCATTAAGTCCTCTTTACCTCATGATCTTCATCCCATGATGCACCCGTCTCATGATGTGAGTCCAACCAGTTCCCTTCTCCAACCACTCATCTCTCTACCCATCAATCCCCATATCGCCTATCTTCTTCATCGTAAACAACCTTATTAAAAAAATCTCAAGGATCCCCACTTTACCAATCATTTGCAATTGCGACAGAACCTTCTTGTCCCTCATCAAGTCTCTAGTGACACTGCTGACATGGAAAGTTAAACAATAACGAGGAACACCTTCTCTGACATGATCCAAAGTTCTCTTAAGCACCTTGCTGCAGCAGAGCCTTCCTCCATTATCAAGTCTCTCACTAATTTCAGCCGCAATAATCGAGGTGAAGTTCTACCTAGCTCTCCAAGCATGTATACTGATGAATCCTCATTTCATTACCTTTATTCTTTCATTTCAGCCTTAAATCCCTAGCTAAATGCATATATATATGTCATTAATTTTTAAATTAAACACTCAATAATTCACGTAAAATACTATGCAAATACTGTATAAATAATGTATTTAATAAAAACAATAAAAGAACAAAGAAAAGAAAAGAAAAAAAATGAAGTTTCAAAGACACTAAGTGACCAAAGACCTCGAGATCCAGTCATCATGATTACTTGGTCGATAAGGAATAATGTAGGGGAGATAAGGGAGAGAAAGTGTATAGAAAATACATAGAAACCCTAATTTTTAATTAATCAATAATTGCATTTTGGAACCTATTTATTTTATTATTCTTATACCTCAAATCAATAAACTTTGAACATGAATATTGTACATAAAAATACAAAACT
The DNA here is from genome assembly GCA_037367405.1 of Ottelia alismoides. Classification (NCBI taxonomy): domain Eukaryota; kingdom Viridiplantae; phylum Streptophyta; class Magnoliopsida; order Alismatales; family Hydrocharitaceae; genus Ottelia; species Ottelia alismoides. The sequence goes on along the minus strand of JAZKJV010010937.1, from coordinate 220,113 downwards.
ACACAATTAATTTCATTGAAAAATGCACAGTATGCCTGAGACACACAAAATAAAAAGGCGCAAAGAAAACTTTGTAGACATGTGTCTTCTCCATACATATTCAAAATTGATCAAACTCGCTTTTATTGTTCATAAAATAAAATTAGCTATTTAACTGGAGTTAAGATGCAAAAGTTAGGTTTTGGGCCCTCATTGTGCACTTTACATGTATAAAATATTCAATTTATTTATTCTTAAATTTTTTTCTTTCTTTTATTTTTATAGATATGTGAATATTATTTTAAAACACATGTACATTAGTAAAATAAAATAAAACCATCAAAAATTAAATAAAATAAATAAAGTGCTTCAATATATAGATAAATTATTCCTATATAGACCTACATAATAAGTATACATAATAATTCAAGTGTTTAAATAAATTCAAAAAAATATAATAAAAATACCCAAATATAAATTTAAATAAATTAAAAATATATAAAATTCATGTATATAATAATAAAATACAAAATATAAATTAAAAACAAAATACATATAATACATGTATATTTACCTATTGAAATAGCGGAAGGAGTCATAAGAGAAAGTTGTACGATCTCACAAGGCAAGATTGAAGTCTCTGAAGTGAACTCTCATAAAGATCCAAAGCTAAATTCAATAATCAACCCACACAAATAATTATTCAATCAAAAGCAAGTGTGAATCAAAATTTGGTATAAACCCTACATTGTATGTATATAACGAACAAGTAGGTAGGGTGTCGAACTCAGGGAACAAGTCGGTGTGGCAGGTGAATTATTTATAAATAAATATATTGGTATCTATGCACAATATTCGCTTACTTACTTACTCAATGTTTTTGTGGGTTTAAATAAAATTAAAAATTTTTAAATTTATTTTCTTTTTTAAAAAATCATTTTCTTTTTATATTTTTCAAAATTTTAATTTATTTTTCTTTTTAATATATAATAAAGGTATATATAATAGTATATATTTGTAATATGTATATTATAAGTGAGATATATGTAAATATATAATCAATATAGAAAAAACCAAAAATACCTAAAAGTACGGTCCTTTTTTATTTTTTAAGGGATTTAAAATATTTATAGGGCATTTATGGTAATGAATAATATTATTGTTTATATATATCTATATATAAATATATAATACAATATGGAGTATTATAATTATAAATATAGATATATATAATCAAAATTTATAAAATAATTTTTTATGTTTTTTATGTTTTTTTTATATTTTTCTTCTGTTTTTGTGATTTTAGGGTATTTTTGCTAATTTTTTAGGTATTTGTAAAGTCCAAAATATATAAAATTAGGATCTTAATATATTGTTCGAATTGTCTTGAGATTGAAAAATACTAAATAGGGTAAAAAAATTTCAAAACTAATTTTAGTATGTAGTAAATGATATATAGGAAAATATAGGACAGAAAACTAATGTGTTTGGGTTTTGAAAATATTTTGCAATGGGTTAGAAATGGTTCTTTATTTTTAGGTTTTTCTTTTTGTTATTTTTTGTGATTTTTGGTCTTGAGTAAGAAAGTAAGCCTATTAGATAGTAGGTTTTTTTTTTTGGAATTTTAATTGAGGTTTTATAATTTTTTTATTTTTCAAGCCAAACAGGGAATAAACATGCACTTTTTATTTTTGATAAATGGGAAATGCGTGAAAAATGCAACAAAATATATGACGTGAATGAGCATGTGATCAGACACATAATTATATTTTGTCATGAGTGGTACTGCCCCCATCTGAGGATCACAATAGATGTTTGAAAAGAGGATTCTCTTCCGTACTAAAGGCCATCCCAAGTCTCTACCAACTAATCGCTCTACAAACTACTCACCCCGCCATTGCTACTAACTAGAGTCATTTTTTAAGCACGGTTGCTATTTTGGAAAATAGAAAGGCAATAATAAAAAAATCAAGCTAGCAGGGGCATTTATGCAATATAAATTAAAGTCAAGGTTACATGCAAAAACACCAATACTTTTAAACGTCAACTTGATTTTTATATATTAAAATGAAATACAAAGTTGTGAGGATATACAAGCAAATTACCCAGCTTACGTGGGGGGCCACGTGAGCTAAGCTGGCAGTGAACCTACTTGCAAAGCAAGTTTGGGGGCTTTACTACAACTTTCCAATTAATTTTACATCTAAAAAATATTTACAATATTGTTTGGGAAACTCAAAAAGGAAGGAGGGTTTACTTGCAAATTTTACCACTTAAGCCCCACTTATCGAGTCATCGCTCGCTTGATACGTGGAGGATCAAATGTTCCTCGATGCACATCATTTTGCTTGAAATGGAGGGTTGCAATTGGATTTAGCATATGTTCTTAATCAGACAGTGCCAGGAGGGTCTACAAGAACTCGGATGAACTTCATCGGCTCGATATTTGATTCGTGATTCTGGGCGACTTCGATGGTCCTTCTTTGATCTGAAGACGACCTCTCGTTGTTGGGGCTCCTACGTGCATGTAGGATGGCTTGGATGATGTCGAGTGAGTCTTGGTGGCTCTGACGGGTCCTGGTCACCTAGAGAAACTCCACATATTCTAGACGGGTCCAAAGGGGTCCTCGAGCGTTATTTCCTACACTAAAAGATTAGGATGCACGAGGGCTACTCCCTCATCCGGTCCTTGAAGATGGAGCACACATGGGGCAGAAGGGGGATGAAGCTCCAATGAGGGGTGACAGATGGAACTTGGTTCCCAGACCCACGATGGATCTGGGTTGAACAAATGGAGGATTCGTGGAGAAAACATAGGGGAAAGTAATAAGAGGGAAATGGAGTTGATTGGAATCTCGAATCATGGGAATTTATCCTAGATCTCGAGCTCCAGTTCAATTAGGGATTTTGAAATTACATCTATTAACGTAATTAAAATTAAAAATAAAGGCAGGAATTGAAACTACAAGCTAAGATTTATGTATCGAGAGAAAGAGGGGGGGCTCGATCGAGTTGGAAACCCAGGTGGTTGAACCTCACGGCAGAGCACCGAAGATGGCTTGGATCTCCTCCTCCTTGATTTCTCCTCGTTGCAAACCTCTAGAACCATCTCTTGTCACGAGATGGATGATGCACACAAGATCTGAGGGGCCAAAGACCGAAGAAGAGGGATCAAAGGAAAAATTGGAGATAGAGGAGGTTTTTTATAGATGAAAGGTGAAGGCACTGGATTAGTGAAGTTGGAAAGGAAGGTTGGATGATCAGAAGAGATGGCGAGGTGCAGGAAGGTGAGGGCTCCAACTCTAGTGAAGAAACTGAGGCCCCCCGATTCTTAGTTCTTCGCCAAAAAATCAGAGAAAGAAGGGGTGTCCAAGGTCTAACAAAAGCTGGTTGATGGGGAAGTACAGTTGACCCAAGGTCAAAAAACGGAACCCTTGGTTGGTTCATGTGGACCAACCAGGAAATTCCAGGGTAAAAATACCTTCAAAAATGAACATAAACTAATAAATAATTTTAATTATTTTTTCCCTAAATATAAGAAATATTTCTAATTTTATGTAGTTTTTAATACATATTTTTATTTATTTTTTCGAAGTCATTTATTATGAGTTGCTTTTTACATGTACAATATAGGTATAAATATCTATATTTTGATAATTTTATTTTTATTTTGCATTATACATTTTATTATTCTATGTAGGTATTTTTTTATATTTTAATTTATTTAATTACAATTTAGGTATTTTTGTTGTATTTTTATGAGTTTATTTTTACACTTTATTAATTATGTATATATTCTATACATGTATACATAGGTATATTTCATCTATGTATAAAGGTAAGTGATTTATTTTAATGGTTTTAATTTATTTTATTTATTGGTATGTATTTCAAAAAATTATTTGCAATTGTATAAAATTATAATAAATTGAAAAATATAAAAAAAGCAAATATATTGAATATGATATACATGTATATTGCACAATGGAGGCCCAAAACCTAACGTTTGCATATTAACTCCAAATTGAATGAAACCATCTTCATTAAATATCTTATTAAAAGTTATATACAATTAAAGTGATTTTGGTCAATTTTTATACAGTGTGGAGAAGATACAAGTCTGTGAAATTTTTTATCTAGCTTTTTATTTTGCGTATCCTAGGCACACTATGCATTATTTTTCTGTGAACTCAATTTTGTATTTTTTTTCTTTGTATTTTTATCTACAATATTCATGTTGAGGATTTTGTTATTTGATGTGTAAAAATAATAAAATAAAATAGATTCCAAAAAGCAATATTTGGTCAATTAAATTAGGATTTTGTGTGTGGTTTTTTGTATGCTTCTGTACAGTTTCTCTATCTGATCTCCCACTACTTTATTCCTTGTCGACCAAGTCATCATGATAACTGGGTCTCTGGGTCTAGGGTCACTCAACACCTATGGTGTTTCATTTCTTTTTTTCTTCCTTTATTCTTTTATTTTGGAATTAAATACATTAAATAAACAATATTTTATACAATATTTTATACATTATACAGAGTGTTTATTATGATAAATGAATGATACATGCATGCATTTGGCTAGGGATTTAAGGCCAAAATGAAATAAAAAAGGTCATGAAATGGAGAATGATTACCTTCTATACTTGCCTTTGTTATTCCCTAGAAAATACTTATGCCTATAAGTGTAGAAAGAGAATAAAGAAAAGAAAAGTAAAGAACTTGGAATATTTTTCAACTTTTCAACTTGTCTTAATAAAGTCAAAGTTTGGAGCTCATAGAAGGCCTTTGGATTATTAGTGTGTTCGGAATCGCATTTAGGTGAGCAATTGTGACACGCCTACCCTTAGGTTCCATAATCCTATATTCAATCTAATTCAAAGTCATGTCAGAATCATCCTCTCAGTCGCATACTCTTGCTATCTTGAAGTGATAGAACCATGTGTATGAATTATCCAACTCTTCCCAGACAAACCATTGAACCAAAAAGGAGTCTGCTCTTCTTGTAACTCATCCTTATGGAGACAGATATTCCCTTCTAAGGTCAGGTATCATCGGTCTTTGCAACTGACTCGGGTAGGAAGATTGAAGAAGGGGAAAAGAAGTGGGAATGGACCAGTGTAGTCTTCATTCCCTTGTGAAGCTCGGTCACTGTAACCAAGTTTTCACCAAGAAGCAGGCTTTTTTTTAAGATTCAAATTTTTGGTGGCATTTTTGGTATATGCTTCATCTTTGATATATTCTTTGACTTTGACAGCTTCTGCATTCTCGTTTGTGCCCCGACAGATAGCATCTTTTTAGTCTGCCCATTTTTTGGGATCTTGGAAAAGTTGCACCGGCAGAACATTCCTCATCCGAAGCATAATCTCAATCCATCTCCAGACTTTAGATATCATTGTTACCAAAAGAAGTGGGTTAGAGTACTAATTTCGACAATCCCCAAGAATGGTTCCTGAGCCACTCTTGATGAAGTGGCTTAACATCGTCCCAACTTACACTCTAAGATTTTTCAATAACCTATCTAGGTTGAGCTAAGTGTTAAGTGTGAGGTTTCTGATCAAGCCATTGTCTCAAGTCTTATGGATGATATGAAGGTTTTATTTAGATACATTGAATTGACTCTTGATCATAGTCTCATGGAACCTAAAGAATTAAGTCAAGGCAACCTAAAGTATCCCAATTCCAACCCTCAATGGAATCCAATCTTAAGACGGTATTTTAACTTGTTCTGTCTTAGTTATTATGAAAAATGCAAATGACATGTACAACACAAAAAATATTTTTGTGAAGCAGTTTTCTGATTTTGAACTTTTTGTGAAATTTTGGAAAAGCAAATTTTTGTGCTAGTTTTTGAAAACTTTTTGCAATTTTTATGGAATTTTAATTTTGCAAACTTTTAGTGGTTTTTAAAAAGCAAAAGAGTTAGTCAAACAATTATGTGCATATATTTACACGGGAGTGTGTTTTATTATATACAAGAATTAGGTTAGTTAATTACATATTTTTATACACAAGTTGTAAAGAAGTTTTATTTTCTTGAATAACTTATATGGTTCTCAAAATAATCTGAAAATATTTTGACAAACATTTTGAAACTTTATTTTGAAAATAATTTTGACATATAATTTTTACAAATATTTACAAAATTTGAAAATCATTTTGTAAAGATTTTTAAATTAGTATGTTTAGATTTTTCAAAGTATTTTTGCAACCATTTTCAAAACCAGTTGCAAAAAGATTTTCAAAACATTTTTATTCAAACAAAGAAAAATTTTTTACAAACAAATTATTTTTACAAAAGGTTTGAAGATATTTTACAAAATATTTTTCAAATAATTTTACAAAAGATTTTTCAAAGAAATTTTCCAAACATTTTTCAAACATTTTGCAAAATATTTTTATCCAGTTTATTAATAGTATTTACAATGAATTTTGGTGTGTTTGTTAAGTTTTATTAATTATCCATATTATTGAAAATACACAAGTATGAGTTATGGCTAAAGTATGTGCAAAGTATATACAACCCCCTATACTTAGCTTGAGTTATGTCCTCATAGATCGGAGAGAAAAGGATGACATAACTCTACTAAGTATAGGAAAGTTAATACTACAATGACTGAATAATAAATGAGAAGTCAACCATCCCCCATACTTAGGATTAATTAATCCTAAGTATAGCAGACTGTATACAAAGCAGGGAGGGTCGAGGGTGGGAACGAGTAAAATCAATGGTTTGGCATGTCTCCTGCTATACTTAGGGTAAAATATCCCTAAGTATACTCAAAGAATGATGAAGCATATCCTAAGTACAGAAATGATGAATGGGGTGAGTGCAACTTTTTGGAAGAATGAAATAATGAAAAATGAAAAGAAGAAAATAATAATCAATCAAAAATGTTTTTCTGAGCCTTGTATGATGTAGCTGATGCTGCGATGTTGAGCTCTTCATGGTAAACCACTTGAATTGAATCAACCACGGACAGGAACGTATCATGTCAAGATAAGGCTTCAGTAGATGTTCATTAATCATGAATGGTTGTGCGCCAACTGACAAATCGGATATGACAATACTTCCATTGTCATGCACATGCTTCACTATAAAAGTCGGTCCACTTGCTCTTCAACTTTTCTGGGAATACTTTGAGCTTTGCATCAAACAACCAAACCCTTTTAACCCGGTTTGAAAGTCTCATGGCGGATGTGCTTGTCGTGCCACTTCTTAACCTTCTCCTTGTACATTAGGTTGTTGTCATATGCATAGTCACGGAATTCAAGGAATCTATTTAGATCCAGCTTTATGTTCTTTCCGACCTTCTTGGAATCCAAATTACAGACATTTATTGCCCATAAAGATGTGTGAATAAGTTCCATGGGCAAATGGCATGGCTTGTCGTATACCATGTGGTAGGGAGACATTCCCAAAGGTGACTTGTATGCAGTCTAATAGGCCCAGAGAATTGAAGAAGTTGAGACCAGTTCTTTCTGTTTGGACGTACAGGTTTCTGAAGAATTGTCATAATCTACTTATTAGAACATTCGACTAGGCCATTAGATTGTGGGTGGTATGGAGAAGCGACTCAATGTCCAATGTAGTATTCTTCAGTCAGCTTATTCACTTCTCTGTTTAAGAAATGGATACTCCCATCAGATATCAGAATTTTGGAGATCCTGAACCTTGCAATAATGTCATCTTTAAAAAAACAGCAGATGGTGCGATTATCGGTGGCTCGGGTTATGATAGCCTCCATCCAACGACTTACATAATCGACAGCTAGCAGAATATACTCATAACCCTGACTGTTGGGAAATGGGCCCATGAAGTCAATGCCTCACACATCAAAAATATCTGAGATATGAATGTACTTCAGGGGCATATTATATCTCTCATTCCTATGGTGCCACCCATCTTCTGATAGTCAGTGCAACGTTTCACAAAATCTCCTGCATCTTTGAATAGAGTCGGCCACCAAAGGCCGCATTGTAGCACTTTAGTTGTCATTCTTCTTTCAGAGTGGTATCCTCTTGATTCTCTAGCATGGCAATGTTCGAGGACACTGTGGACTTCCTCCTGAAGAATGCACCTTCTCCATATGCAATATACCCCTTCACTAAAGAGATATGGATCGTCCCACTGATAGAAATCAATATCTGGCAAAATTTTGTCAACTTTCAGCTTCGGCCAATTTTGTGGAGTTCTCTTGGACACAAGATAGTTCCCAATATCAGCGAACCAGGGGAGCGAGTTGACTGACAAAATTGCTTCATCTGGGAAAGTCTCTATAATGGGCAATAAGCTCTGCTCAGGAGTATCTGGCATAGGAAATCTTGACAAATGATCTGCCACCACATTCTTAGCCTCAAGTTTGTCACGGATTTCAATATCTAATTCCTAGAGTAGAATGATCCATATGATAAGTCTTAGTTTGGCATCCTTCTTGGCTTGTAGGTACTTCATGGAAGAGTGATCTATATAAAAAGTTACTTTGGATCCACGTAGATGGGATCTGAATTTCTCCAAGGTGAAGGCTACTGCTAGCATCTCTTTTTCAGTGACAGTGTAATTTTTTTAGCTTCATCGAGAGTTCCGCTAGCATAGTGAATATAAAATGGTAAACCGTCTCTTCGTTGTCCAAAAACCACTCCAATGCATAATCTGATGTGTTTGTCATGATCTTAAATGGTAAGACCAGTCTGGTGGTTGAAGGACAGGGGCATGGGTGATCAATTCTTTCAGTTGATTAAAGGCTTGGAGGACTCTAGCATCAATAATGAAATATGTCTCCTTTACGAGAAGCTCAATCAATGGGCAGGAAATTTTGTTGAAGTCTTTCATAAATCTTCAGTAGAAACTGCCATGCTCAAGGAATGATCAAACTTGCTCAAGTTTGTAGGTGGCTCAAGTTTGGAAATGATGTCCACCTTCGCGGGGTCTACCTCCATGCCACATTTTAATATGATATGGCCTAGCACAATCCCCTCTATCATCATGAAATGGCTCTTTTCCCATAAGAGCACCAGGCTCACTTCGCAACATCTTTTTAAGACTTGGTCTAGATAAGATAAGCACCGATAAAAACTATCATCGTAAACCAAGAAATCGTCCATAAAAACCTTGAGATGACTGCCAACCATATATGTGAATACGACCAACATGCATCATTGAATTGTTGTTGGAGCATTACACAAATCAAATGGCATTCTACAAAAGGCGTATGTCCCAAATGGATAGGTGAATGTTGTTTTCTCTTAATCTTAAGGTCTCTTAATCTTAAGGGGCTAAAGAAACTTGGTTATAACCAGAGTATCCATCCAAGAAGTAGAAGTACTCCTTTGTGACCAGTATTTCAACTATTTTGTCATTGAAGGGGAGCGGAAAATGGTCCTACTTGGTCACTAAATTCAGGCATCTATAATCCACATAGACGTATCAAAATGTTGGAATATGATCTCATCTCCTTAGTTGTTCTTCATGGATGTAATCCCTTATTTCTTTGGCACGACATGTAAAGGACCCACCCATTTCGAGTCGGAGATGAGATAAATGAATCTTGCATCACACCATTTGGTTATTTCATTCATCACAACATCCCGAAGATTTAGATTCAATACACTCTATAATCCTCAGGAAATCCTCAGGACGATCTTCAAGGTATATGTGATGTGAGAACAATGATGGATTGATTCCATGGAGATCTGAAATTTTCCAACTTATTGCCTTGCATTTCTTTATAGAACCACAAGCAGGCAAGATTATTGTTCCATGTCAGCTGGGAATTGATGATCAAGGGAAACATGTTCTGCAGTCCTCCAAGGAAGGTGTATTTCATGTTTGCTGGAAGTGGTTTGAGCTCAGGTGGTTTCTGAATCATTTCAGTGGTGACTTCAGCATCTGTGCAGGGTAGTGGCGACAGATCTTTCAATTGTAATGTGTCCACCATTGGCACTATAAGCTTTGAATCCAATGATACATAGATTTCTTCAATTGCAGAATCTTGTTCACAAAAAAATTCAATGATTTCCTCTGCTCTACCAAGGACATATGGCCAAAAATAAATTCATCTGGCACATCAGCAAAGATCTCATATTCGAAGACATTTGGGAACTCGATTGTTTTGTCAACTACTTCCTCCGAGAGGAATTTGTGGGTTTCGATGTCATTCATAAATAGATTTGTATAGTGGGTTTCAGCTAAGAAGCCACAGTCTTCTGTTGGATGCTCTATAGGCTCGCTCTCATCTGATGCGGATTCCATCGATTTCAACACTTGGACCATCTTGATAGGCACCTTATTGTTGCTAGAATGAAAGGTGATCTGTCTGGAGCCATAGTCCACTACTGCTTCGGTTGTTTGAAGGAATGGTCGTCCAAGTATTATCAGGGTATGAAGTAGAGGAGCTAAGGTGTCCTTGTCGAGCACAATGAAGTCCACTAGGATTTGCATTCCCTGGATGGTGACGATGACATGCTTCAAAGTTCCTCGAGGTCTCTTGATGGATATATCCGTGAACTGCAAAATCATTCAAGTAGACTTGAGCTGTCCCAACCCAAATTCTTTGGGCAATGAAGTAGCCATCAGGTTGATTGATGACCGACTATCAAGGATTGTTCGATCAAACTCATGGTCGAACATCTGGCATCTGACAAGAGGGGCTCCCCTGTCTTTCTTTTTGCTCGGGAGATTAGTGATTGCAGTCACAGTAGACATGGTCAAAATGTGCTTCACATTACTTTCTCTGTCTCTTTGTGGATGTCTCTTGTAAGTGCATGCTTCATTCAATCCTTTCTTGATGTTTGTCATGTATTTATTGGCCTTAAGTAGAGGCATTTCTAGAATAAGATTTTGAATTATTTTGACCACATCAAGGTCGGACAAGGAAGTTTTTAAATTTCTATTTTTTTTTTGGATTTTGGCAAAGCGTCTAGAAATAGAATATTTAAAGAACCAAAAAAATTATTCTTATTTACATCAAAATCAATGCCCACATCAGTTATATAAATGGATGACAAGCAGGAGTGCACTCACCATAGTTTACGGGGCATCCCAAAAATGCAGGCCGGGCTCCATCAGCTAGCATTGAGTCGTTTGTTGGTGTGGTCTCCTCCGTTGCTGTCACGATGGTACTTCGATTGTAGCTGCTTTCTTTTTGTTGTTTTTTATTTTGCATATTTTTTGCTTTTTATTTATAGTGCTTCTCCTCCATCTTCTTCTTCATCACCTGGTTGGACTGTTGAAGCGGCTGATGCAAGAGAGGATGATTCGCCAGGTGAAGCTTTATTCTTCCCTTTCACGGTGGCAGAAGGCTGCAAAGTCATATCGCTCCTAAGAGTACCTTCATTAGATAAAAATAAATCATGCACATCTGACTCTATTAGACCAGAACGAACATCACAGATTACCTGCTCTTTCTTCCTAAAATTATTGGGGGTGGCCTCCACCTATGCTGGAATTGTTGTTTTGGCAGCAATGAGGTCATCGAGCTTCTGATTCATTTCAGTAAGGCTCTTCACAAACTGAGCCAAGAAATCCAAGGTGGGGTTCACAGGAGCAATCTCGGATGGTTCAGCGTGTTGTCCACGCTGAGACTGGGAATGGTGTGGAGGCTGCGCGTAGGAACACTGATTATGGTATTGAGGAGAAGGGTGGTGATGCTAATAGTATTGAGGAGGTTGGTGTTGATATGTAATAACCGAGTATTGATGATTTAGTTGATACTACTGGTAATGTGGTTGTTGGTACTGGTTTTGTCTCCAATTGCCTTGATACGGCGGAGACTGATTGTGGTGTTGAGGCTAGTTCTAGACAAATATCCCTCCTTGCTGTTGAGGGAATGGACAACTACTTGTAGACTGGCCCTGTTGTTGTCTGCCAGGATGGGCCAGTTGTGCATCGTTGCTACATACATCATTCACCTCCAGAATGAGAGGTGGTGGAGGAGAGCATGGATCTGGTAAGATCTGGAGCTCGGGCTGGTAAACCACAAGCTACTGCTATGACTGTTGGGGTTATGTATGCTTGACGACCTACATGTAATACACATGCTACACCGTCAGTTAAGATGGACTCTACTAAGGAGGCTGAGGCGATGAGGGCTCCTTCGTCTCAGCAGGAGTTGAAGCCGATGCAGAATAGACTGGCATGCCCTAATGGTACTCACCAACATCTCCAACTGCTTGGTGATATGATCCAACTTATCCAAATGTTGGGTCCTTTGTTCGATCACAGATAATTTCTCTAGGTCATGTGATTGTTTCTTGATTATGTCCACTTTAGATAGGTGGCTCCCTGTGATGCTCAGGTTGGAGCTCTCATCCATGTCCAACTAATGTGATGTCGCCTTGTGAACTAACTTCTGAATATTGTGTGGTTGACACTAATATGCGTAGGACAAAGATAAGGCGACCTCTCCTTCGACCATTTTCTCGAAGATCTGTTAGACGACGTCCTCATCCTTTTTGAAATGTGAACTATCACAAGTGACATCTACAAGCTTCTGGATCTCAATAGTTAGTCCCCTAAAGAAGTGCTGGAACAAGTTGGTCCGCAAGATGTCATGATGGGGTTACTTTTCTTACAAATTAGTAAACCTCTCCCAAGCCTCATGAATAGACTCATGGGAGGCTTGGGTGAAGTTCGCAATACGGGCACGCATCCGATTCAACCGCCCGAGAGGGTAGAACTTGTGCTGAAAGACTGACTTCAGCTCCTCCTGGGTGGTGATGACTTTCCAAGATGGTTTATCGAATGAAGCGCCTTGTCCTGAAGCCTAAATGGAAATGCTGACATTTTTACTATACCTGATGGTATGTTAGGGCAGTGTAGTATTCCGCAGATGCGAACAAACTGTTGCAAATGGATCTAAGGATCCCCGTTCACATTCTCATGGAAGGTGGAAGGAAGCGTCAAGAGCTGGGGCTTTAGCACAAAGTGTACATGGACCACTGGGATCTGGATGGTCATCTGTCCCGCTCCAGGGTTGTACGTCTCCTTGAGCGTAGGCTTGGGCCTCTCTCTTCACTCATCTTCTAAACCTCCACTAGCTCCATTTGCTCTCTATCTCTTCATCTTCTCCTCCTCCTCCTGGATTTTCTCTCCTCCTCAAATCATTGAGAATGTCTTGAAAGGCGACTCAGCCAATGCCCGATTGGTGAGATGCTACTGAATTTCTTGAATAGAGGCAAGAAGCTAGGCATTCACTGTATTCTGGTCTGATTGGCCCTGCTCTGGATGTGGAGGATGTTGTGGGTGTTGTGGTCACTTCCCTTTTCTTGTAGGAGCCATGCATGTATCTGAAGTGGAATCTGATAGAATCTCTGGTTCCAGATTGGGCTCATTATTTGCATATGGAATGATGTCCCGATCAGTCTAAATAGAAGCACTAGATGAGAAAATTTGTTCTATGTTAAGGTCAACAAAGTATTTCATTAAGGATGGAGAAGTATATGGAGTGAAATCAACTTCCATCTAAAATTGAAAGATTTCAGGACAAGAGTGATCTTAGTTTATTAAAGAAGGAAGTGAGTCTAGAAACTGATTCACGGAGTTCAAACCGGGTTCTCGGGAATCGCCCCGAATTATTGGAGAAGGAAAGCGCATGGAATTGATATTGGTGTCAGCGGAGTCCTGACCAAGCCATCCATGAGTCGTCATCTAGAGGTTGAAGAGGGAGATCGAGAAAGGATGAAGGATATAGTGATAAACAAGGAATAAAAGGAATGTCAAACAGCGGAAGGATCAAAGTGAGTGGGGGTTAAATGAGGAATAAAACAGATTAAAGTGAAAAGGGCACAAATGTGCGGGACTGATCTTTAAACTTAACTAAAATCAAACAAACACCATGCAACTTTTAGGTTCACCAACTCAACATAAGTGAAGCTGTAAGAGTTCAGCTATTTTATCTTTTCAATTTAATTTTTGTTTTGCATGCAAATTCTTATAACAAGTCATTATGAGTGATATCCCTATAGGAGTGTGCGTACTGCCGGAAAATTATCGCATACTTCTTCTACCTCCTTTGTAACATGTGATCTGCGCACTTTGAGGTCCTTGATCTCATGCATGGGTGGCTCCTCAACCAAAGAACAGAGAAAGTACGCCAATAGGTGAAACTAATATTTCCCTCGCAAGCGAGGTACTTGGTAGTAGGATAATGAGATAGACACCCTCGTGAAGGCATGGCCTATGCTCAATACTTCAGACCAAGTAGGATTCTCCACACAAGGCGGGAACACCGTCGTCTACAAGGCCTTACTCGTCCATATACATAGAAGCGCCAATACTTCTCCAACCCAGGTGTTAATCAAGGTTGCCACAAATTGGGTTTTTCTCTCTAATCCTTAGGGGGTCGTGCCTCACTCAGTCTGGAATATACCTGAAAACAAGGAGGGCTTTACGAACCCAAAACATTGATGTCCATTACAAATTTTATTTAAGGTCAAAGTTTTATTAGCAATCCCGTATTTTAATTTTTGGATTTTCAATTTTTTATATTTTTTCAAATAAAGCACCTAACGAATTTTTTTATTTTCTTTGAGTCCTAATATACACGAAAACAAAGGGGGAGAAGGTGGAAAAAGCAATGCAAGCGGATACTAGAGTGGGAATCTCACTCTCGTATCAAATGATGCATGCAAAGTAAGGAGACTTACAATGCTTCCCATCTCTCTCCATGCGGGATGCAAGACAGAATTTATAAATATCTATGATGCATGCACAGTATGCTAGCAATAAAGCATCCTAAATAGGAATTGCTATTATCAGGAAGAATGAAATGCTAATCACTCGAAAATGGATCATAAGTGTTCGGTCTGGGAGACTCCTCGGTGCCCGCCACAATGGGTCATGCAAGCACTGTATGGAGTCTCTCACGATGGGTGGTTCTAAATTCAAGCAATTAACAATTAATTTTTGACTAAATCCAAGCGTAATAGACTATAGGTACATGCTTCTATTAGAGTTTTGGAGCTATCTTACCGAATCAAACAATCCTAAATATAAGAGCTCAATCACATAAAATAAATGAAAAGAAAGGTAGAAAGCTCAAAACACGAGAAACAAAATAAAATAAAAAGCAACAAAACACGAAATATCACGTCGAGTCTCCCAGGTGAACAAACACCCAGGCAATGGACATCGTGAAGTGTGGTAGTGTCCAAGTCCAAATTTATTATAATTTGATTTACAAAAAATAAAATAAACTCTCCTCACAAAAAAATAAAAATCTATGCTAATGTCTGCTCTTATCCCTCTCTCTCTCTATGTTTCTCTCTCCTGCTCTCTCCTGGTTGGCTCACAAGTAGAAGAGCCATCCTCCTCGCATCTCGGGTGTGTCCACCTCCTAAGAAGCAGCCTTTGTCGCACGGTCCCTTCCAAGAAAGATCAACAAAGAAACAAGTGGTCAGAACAGTCAAATAATTATCAAAAATAAATAGCAAAAAATAAAAGAAAAAATAAGCAGTGTAATGTACAAAAATGCTACACTCTATTGCTCCCCGGTAATGGCACCATTTGAAATAACGGATGAGTCAGAGGAGAAAGTCGTACGATCTCACAAGGTGAGATCGGAGTCGCTAAAGTGGTATCTCACAAAGATCCCAGGCTAAATTCAAAAATCAACCCACATAAACAATTAATCAATCAAAAGCAGGTGTGAATCTAAATTTATTATAAACCTTACAATGTATGTGTATAGCGAACAAGCAGGTAGGGTGTCGAACTCAAGTAATAGGTCGGTGTGGCAGATATGTTATTTATAAATAAAAATTATAGGTATCTATGCACAATGTTCACTCATTTATTTACTCGATATTTTTATGGGTTTTAATTAAATAATTAATTTTTTATACCTATTTTCTTTTTTAAAATTTTATTTTATTTTTATATTTTTTGATTCTTGAATTCTTTTTCTTTTAATAGATAATAAAGGTACATATAAAGGTATACATATGTAATATGTATACTATAAGAGATATATATATAATATATAATCAACATAGAAAAATTAGAAAATGCCTAAAAGTACAGTACTTTTTATTTTTTAAGGGATTTAAAATACTTATAGGGTATTTATAATAATGAATAATATTATTATTTATATGTAATTATATATAGATATATAAGATAATATAGAGTATTATAATTGTAAATATAGATATATATAATCAAAATTTATAAAATGATTTTTTTTATGTTTTTATATTTTTCTATTATTTTTTATTTTTTGGGTATTTTTGCTAATTTTAGGAATTTTAAGTTTAAAATAAACAAAATCAGGGACTTAATAAATAGGCTAAATTGTTTTGAGAGTTAAAAATACTAAATAGGGTCAAAATTTCTCAAAACTAATAGAAAAAGATATAGGGTAGAAAAATAATTTTTGAGGTTTTTGAAAATATTTTGCATTTTTAGGGTTATCAAGGGGTTTTTTATTTTTAGGTTTTTCTTTTGTATTTTTGTGACTTTTGGCCTGGAGTAAGAAAATAGCTAATAGACGTTAGGTAATTTTTTGGAAATTTTAGTTAAGGTTTTATATTTTTTATATTTTTCAAGCCAAATAGGGAATAAACATGCTCTTTTATTTTTAATAAATAGGAAATGCGTGAAAAATAAAGAAAAATTATATGGCATGAATGGGCAATTAATCAGGCACATAATCTTATTTTTATCATGATTTTTAGAGCACGTTTGCTATTTTTGGAAAATAGAAAAGAAATAATAAAAATAAATCAAGCTAGCAGGGCATTTATGCAATATAAGTTAAAGATAGGGGGTATATGCAAAAACACCAATAATTTTTAATGTCAACTTGATTTTTATATATTAAAATGAAATGCATAAAACTGTGATGGTATACAACCAAATTACCCAGCTCACGTGGGGGGCTACACAAATTAGTTTAAAAGTATGGGGGCTTTACTGTAATTTTCCCAATTAATTTTACACAAACGAAAATATTTATAGTATTATTTGGGAAATGAAAAAAGGTAGAAAGTTTACTTGCAAATTTTACCATGTAAGCCAGTTGATGGGGTTGTCGCTCGCTTGACACGTGGAGGATCGAAGGGTCCTCGATGCACACCATTTCGCTTGAAATGAAGGGCGACGGTTAGATCTGGCATATGTTCTTCATTCGATGATGCTTGGAGGGTCCACAAGAACTTGGATGAACTCCACTGGCCCGAGCTTTGATTCATGACCCTGGGCGACTCATGTGGTCCTTCTTCGATCTGACGCTAGCCTCTTGTTGTTGGGGCTCCTCTGTACACGTAAGATGGCTCGAGTGACGTCGAGGGAGCCCCGATGGCTCTGACGGGTCCTGATCACTTGGAGAAACTCCAGGTATTCCAGTTGGGTCCAAAGGGGTCCTCGAGCGCTATTTCCTGCACCAAAAAGTTAGGAGGATTGAGGGCTACTCCCTCGACCAGTCCTTGAAGCTAGAGAGCACATGGGGCGGAAGGGGGATGAAGCTCTGATGAGGGGCGATGGATGAAGCTTTGTTCCCATATCCACGATGGATCTGGTTGAACAAATGGAGGGATTTATGGAGAAAACGTAAGGGAATGTAATGAGAGGGAAATGGAGTTGATTGGACAATCGAACCACGGGAATTTTGGCCTAGAGCTCGAGCTCCAGGTGAATTATGGCTTTTAAAATTACAATCACAAACTTAATTAAAATTTAAATTAAAGGCAGGAATTGAAAGCGCAAGCTAATATTTACCTATTGAGCAAAAGAAGGGGGCCTTGACTAGGTTGGAGACCTGGGTGGTTGAACCTCATGACGGGGCACCAGAGATGGCTTGGATCTCCTCCTCCTCGATTTCTCCTAGTAGCAGACCTCCAGAACCACCTCATGTCACCGGATGGATGTTGCACACAAGATCTGAGGGGCCAAGGATCAAAAAAGAGGGATCAAAGGCAAAAATGGAGATAAAGGAGGTTTTTTTATAAATGAAGGAGTGGTAGGTAAATGTCTCAGGACTGGCGGAGTTGAAGTGGAAGGTTGGATGATCAGAAGAGATGGCAAGGTGCAGGAAGGTGAGGGCTCCAACTCTTGTGAAGAAACCGAAGCTCCTGAAGCCTTGGTTCTTCGCCCAAAAATAGAAGAAAGAAGGGGTGTCCAAGTTCTGACAGAAGGTGGTTGGCGGGGAAGTACAGTTGACCCAAGGTCAACGAACAAACGCCCTTGGTTGGTCCACGTGGACGAACCACGAAATTCCAAGGCAAAAAATCCTTCAAAATGAATATTAATTAATTAATTAATTAATTAATTTTTGCTAAAATGTAAGAAATGTTTATAATTTTATACATATTTTTATTTATTTTTCGAAGCCATTTATTATGAGTTACTTTTTTACATATAAAATGTAGGCATAAATACCTATATTTTGATATTTTTATTTTATATCATACATTTTATTATTTTATGTAGGTATTTTATATATTTTTAATTTATTTAATTGCATATTTAGGTATTTTTTTGTATTTTTATGAGTTTATATGTATACTTTATTAATTATGTATATATTCTTTACAGGTATACACAGGTACATTTCATCTATATATAAAGGTAATTGATTTAATGGTTTCAATTTATTTTAATTATGGGTATGTGTTCCAAATAATATTTACAATTTTATAAAATATAAGAAATTGAAAAATATAAAAGTAAATATATTGAATATAGTATATTGCTCAATGGGGGCCCAAAACCTATTTTTTACATCTTAACTATAAATTGAATGAAACCACCTTTATTAAATAGATTATTAAAATTTATATACAATTTTAGTAATTTTGGATAATTTTGGTACAGTATGGAGAAGATACAGGTCTGCGAAGTTTTTATTCTGTCTTTTTATTGTGTGCATCCTAGGCATACTGTGCATTATTTTTCTGTGAACTCAATTATGTATTTTTCTTTGTATTTTTATCTACAATATTCATATTGAGGGTTTTGTTATTTGAGGTGTAAAAATAATAAAATAAAATAGGTCCTGAAAATCAATATTTGGGCAATTAAATTAGGATTTTTGTGTGTTGTTTTCTGTGTGCTATTGTATAATTTATTAGCCCTATATCCCCCTACTTTATTCCTTGTCGTCCAAGTCATCATGATGGCTGGGTCTCGAGGTCTAGGGTCACTTTACACCTATGGTATTTTATTTCTTTTTCTTTTCTATCTTATACTTTTATTTTGGAATTAAATACATTGAATAAATAGTATTCTATACAGTATTTTATACAATATACAAAGTGATAATTTTCACAAATTAATGATATATATACACGCATTTGGCTAGAGATTTAAGTCAAAATGAAAGAATAAAGGTGATGGAATGGAAATTCATCGCCTATATGTATACATGTAAATACTAGCATGTTATAAATAGCCCTGAAAAAATAAATAAAAATGGCATAAAATACTACATAAAATTATAAATTGTTTTGTGTTTTTACTAAAAATTAATCAATTCATTTACTAATTTTATCGATTTTGCAAAGATTTTTTTCCTTTTTTCTGGTTGGTCCACATGGACCAACCAAAACTTAGGAAAAGTTGGCCTAGGTCAACTGTACACCACTCACCAACCACCTTATTAGACCTCTGTACCCCACCAATTTTCTTTGATTTTTTGGCAAAGATCCAAGGCTCAAGGAGCCTCAATTCCTTCATCGACCATGCACCCCTCACCTTCCTCCATTATGCCATGCCAATGGATCGAGTGCACGACCACGCTAGATCCACCCATCTCGTGACCAACTCCATTTACCCATATGTCTATAAAATTCGCCCCTCTACCATTTTGTTAATTTGATCATCCTTGGGAGGTTCTTATCCCCTCAGATTGGCCCTAAAGCTTGTGGCTTGTGACAAAAGCATGTGATCGTCGTTTGTAGTGCGGAGTAGCCGCTCTTAGGCTCAATCCGCCCATCGGAGCTATCTCTGTCGGTTCAGCTTCCTTGGCCTCCCAGACAAGTCAAGGCCATTCTCCAGCTTTTTTAGGTAACCTTTAGGTCTAAGTTTCATTTCCTTCCTTTAATTTTGGTTATTAGTTGTTAATCTAGGTTTAATTTAATATCCCCTTTTTACCTCGAACTCGAGCTCCAGGTTAAAATCATCGAGTTTCTAACCATTATTTGCCCTGACATCCATCTCATTTCCATCCCTACATCTGCTCCACATGTGGCTCATCAAACCAACAAAGATCTTGCTTAGATCCGATAATCGAGGCTCGACCCTCCTCCTATCGTCGAATCCTCGCCATTCATCCGTTCCATGTTGCGACTAGCTTCATCAACTGGTCGAGGAGGAAGCCCTCAAGCCATGGAACCTTTTGGTGCAGGGACTAGGACTTAAAGCCGCCTAGAGCCTCGAATCGAGGCCTGAATAGACTCTAGGTCTTCTGAAGCAGACCGAGTTTTAGATCGACCATAGTCGCATCTGGGCATCATCGGAGACCCCTCCTGCATATGCAGAGTAAGCCCGGGAAGCCAAAGCAGTCACCGGATCGAGGAGATTATGTCGGAGTGATGAGAAATTACAGATCGAAGGAGCCCCTTCTCCTTGTTCTTGGTTGTTCTTCGTGAGTACCCAAGAGCCGTTGGATCACCTTCAATGCTGATCTAATAACTAATGTCCGTTCAAGTGGAAACAACACCCGCCATCGTCCATGTGTTATCCAAAATCATAAAAAATACAAAAGAAATTTCAAAAAAAATAGAAAACCCTTTCTAACCCTAAAAAATTAGAAAACAATCCCAAAAAATCCAAAAAAAATAATTTCTAGTTTATATTTATATAGAACTATTATTATTAAAAATAGTTTTGGGAAATTTTGAACTTATTTGATATTTTTAATTCTTAAAACAATTCAGTCTATTTAATTATTCCTTGATTTGGAATATTTTAGACTTTAAAAACATAAAAATATTTAGCAAAAATCACTACACAAAAATAAAAGAAAGTACAAAAACATAAAAATATTTTATTTTATAAATCTTGACCATATATAGTTATATTCATAAATAGAATACCTATATAGTATTTATATACATATATATAGTTACATATATTTCTTGTTATTATTAATTATTATTAATTATTAAGAATTTTTTATATCTGGAAAAAAATAAAAAGGTTTTTTTATTTGTATTTACTGATTTTTACATATTTATTATATTATATATATTACTTATATTATACATATTACATTATATAGATACACACACTTATATATACTTATTATATATTCTAAAAAGAAAAAGAAATTAAAAATCGGAAAAATATAAAAAGAAAATAAAACATAGAAATCCAAAAAAATACATAATTGAAAACTCACAAAAAACACAAAGTACATAGCAGATATCTACATACATACACTATTTAGAAATATATAATATTACTACACCTGTATGTTCCTTGTGTCCAACACCCTACACATACTTGGCCACTATACACATTTATTTGCAGGGTTTATAATAAATTTTTACCATGCATTGCTCTGCATTGTTTGACTATTCATACTATGGGTTGATTGTTGTTTGAATTCGGATTTCGTGACCGATCGCCTCAGTGACAGTGTTCTCTTCTTGTGTAGAACACTATACCGGCTCAGAATATCTGATTCAAAAAATGGTGTTGTTGTCGCGTAGTAACGGATAGTGTAGCATTGCTTGTAGATACTTGGTGTACGTTATTTCTCTTTTATTTCTCTTTTACTTTTGATAATTGTTTATCTGTGTGTTACCATTCTTCTTTGTTGACTTTCTTATGAGGGATCGTGTGGCGACGGTGACTTCTTAAGAGGTTGGCGCACTCGAGCTGTGAGGATATTGGCTTATTCTCTTGTTGAGCCAATTCGAGAGAGCATGAGAGAGAGAAGAAGAAGAACAGATAGCATAGCATTTTCCTTTATTTTTTGTGTAAGAGATTTAATTTTTAGTTTTGTATATTAATTTGTAATAATTCTAGACGTTGTTGGGTATTCACACTTTACAAGGTCCAATGCCTGGATGATTGTTCATTTTGGGGGCCTTGTCAGTTTTTTTGTGTTTTCTCGCCTTTATTTATTTGTTTCATGTGTTTTGAGTTTTTCGCCTTATTTTTCTTTGTTTTCTGTGAGTGAGCCCTTGCTTAGGATTTGCTTGCTCAGTAATCTAAGGTCCACAACCCTAAAACACTTCATGTATCTACAGATTATTTCGCTTGGACTTAGATCAAATTAATTATTGATTACTTAGACTTGGGACCGAGAGCCATGAGAGGCTACATAGCCCTGGCAGGATCAGTTGTGGCAGACACAGAAGAGTCTCTAAGATGGGATATTTGGGTTCCAATTTGAGTAGTTGACATTTGATTCTTCATGTTTAATAGCAATTCGTGTTTAGGGTGATTTCACCCTTTTGCATATCGTTCATGTAGTGTAAATATTTCAATTTTGTTTTGCATCCCGTACGGAGAGATCTGGGAAGCACTATGAGTCTCCTTACTTTGCATGCATCATTTGATATGGGGGTGATATTTCCACCCTAGTATCTACTTGCACGGCTTTTCCGCTATCTCCCTCTATTTTTGCTAACCTAGGATTAAAAAGAAAATAAAAAAATCATTAGGAACTCCTTATTGAAAAATACTCAAAAAACTGAAAATCAAAAACTAAACAAGGGGATTGATAATAACACTTTGACCTTAATAAAATTCTTCATGGATATCATTATATTGAATTCATAAAGCCCTCATTATTTTTAGGTACATTTCAGACAGAGTGAGGTGTGGCCCTTAAGAATTAGAGCCTACATCTTGATCTATGGCAACCTTTATAATTACCTAGGATGGCGAAGTATTGTTGCTTATGTAGTACGTAGACGAGTATGGCCTTGTTGACGATGATGTTGCCTTGTGTGGAGCATACGACTTGATATGAAGTATTGACCATAGACCACACCCTCATGGCTGTGTTTGTCTCATCATCTTGCATCTGAGTACCTCACTTGTGATGAAAGTATTGGTTTCACCTATTAGCTTCCTCTCTCTCTCTCTCTATTTCTTTGGTTGAGTAGCCCCCAAGCATGAGATCAAGGACCTCTAAGAGCGTAGATCACATGTTACAAAGGAAGTGGAAAGTACGGTATCCTTTTCTGGCAATACTCACTCTCCTATAGGGTTAGACCTCCAAGGAATTGTGAAAATATTTTACCAGAATAACAAAATTAAAATTGAAAAGATAAAAATAGCCATATCTTTACAGCTTCATCTTTGTTGAGTTGGAGAAGCCCAATTATTTGATGTTTGTTTATATTAGATTAAGTTCAAAAACCAGTCCCGCACATTTGTGCCATTTTTCATTTCATCTGTTTTATTCTCTTTTGACCCTTACTCACTTTGAGCCTTCTACTCTTTTGCACTCCTTTTATTCCTCGTTCATCATCCTATCTTTCATCCATTCTCGATCTTCCTCTTGACCTTCGAGATGGTGACTCATGAATGGCTTGGTTGGGGCCCCACCGACACCCACATTAATTCCATGCAGCCGACATCTCCAATAATTTAGTGGGATTCTCAAGAACCCGATTTAGACTTTGTGAATCGCTCTCCAAACTCCTTGCCTTCTTCAATAATCCGAGATAACTCTTGTCCCGAGATGTGCCCCTTCTGGATGGAGATAGACTTCACTCCATGCACTTCTCCATCCTTAGTAAAGTTATGTTTTGACCTTAACACAGAACACTTCTCTACATCTGGTGCTTTTATCCAGATTGATCGAGGCATTATTCTATTTGCAGACTAAGAACCTGATCTGGAGCCTGAGATACTTTTAGATTATGAATCAGACATGGCTCTTACAAGACAACAGAAGGGACCTCAGCACTCACCACAGCCAAAACAGGGCTAGCCACACCAGAATGCCATAAATGTCCAGTTGCTCGCATCAATTCAAGCCATTCAGCAGTAGCTGGCAGACCAAGCATTGGCCCAAGTTGCCTTCCAAGAGATGCTTAATGATTTGAGGAGAAGAAGAGAGAATCCAGGAGGAGGATAAGATGAAGAATTGAGAGATGGACCCTGTGGAGGACCAAGGATGAGCTGAGAGGAGAGAGGCCCAAGCCTACTCTCAAGGAGACGTACAACCCTGACGTAGACCAAGATGACCAAGTGGATTCAAATCCCACTTGTCCATGCACATTTTGAGCTGAAGCCTCAACTCTTAACTCTTATTTCCACATTCCATGGGAATGAAAATGAAAAACCTTACATCCATCTACAACAGTTTGCTCGCATCTGCGGTACCACGCACTACCCTAACAAACGGTTAGGCATAGTCAAGATGACTACATTCCCATTCAGCCTTCAAGATAAGGCACTCTACTGGATTAATCATCTGGGGAAGGTCATCATGACCTGAGAGGAGCTCAAGTCAACATTTCTCCATAAATTTTACCCCCTCGATCGGCTCAATCAGATGCGAGCCGGAATTGCAATTTCTCCCAAGCCATGCACGAGTCTATCCATGAAGCTTGGGAGCGTTCCAGATATTTACATGAGAATTGTCCCCACCATGATATCCCATGGACCAGCTTGGTCCAACACTTCTTTGGGGACTTACTCTTGAGAGCTAGAGGCTCGTAGGTGCTGCTTGTGGTGGGTCGTACTTCAACAAAGATGAAGACATCATTTGGCAGATCTTCGAGGAAATTGTCGAATGAGAGGCTGCCTTATCGTCCTCTCACATCAATTAGCATCAGCCACAGATCTAATAGAAGCTGGTTCATATGGCAGTAGCACATGAACTGGACATGGATGAGAGCTCCAACCTGAGCATCATTGGGAGCCACTTGTCCAAAGTGGACATAATTGAAAAGAGATCACATGACCTTTAAATTTTAGTTGTGATCGAACAGATGACTCAAAATCTGGAAAAACCGAATCAAATCACTAAGCAGCTGGAGCTACTGTTGAGCACAATTAATTCCTGCCAGCCGGTATCATCATCAGTCATGACTCCTGCCAAGACAAAGGAGCCAACATCGCCTTAAACTCCTCAGTAGAGTCCAGCGTAGTTAGTGGTCATCACGTATACTACATGCAAGCTCTTGAGCCAACATCACCCCAGCAGCAATTAGTTGTCTACCATCATGATCTTCGAATTCTTCCAAATCTATTTTATCCACCTCCATCTCTAATTCAGGAGGTGAATGGTGTATGGTCCAATGATGCACAGCTGGCTTGTCCAGGCAAACATTAGCAGGGCCGGTCTTCAGCTTCTCACCCATTCCCTTAACATCAAGGAGGGAGATTTGTCCAGAATATCAGCCTCGGCACCAACAGTTTCCACCATAACAGAACAATTGGAGTCACAATTCTTACCAGTATCCATCATACCATCAACATCAGTTGTATCACCAGTACACGAATGCTTCGTATCAGCAATACCATCCTCAATTCTCCTCAGTATAATTCTCATTATTCTTACCAGTAGTCCCCACACCTTTCCCAGTCTTAGTATGTCAAGCATGTTGAACCATCCGAGGTTGCTCCTATGAACCCCGCCCTTGACTGCTTGTCTCAACTGGTAAAGATCTTGGTAAATGAGCCAGAAGCTAGTGATGAATCTCGTATTCATCATGCTAAAAACTCCTTATTAAAATCCCTGCTTAAACAAGCCAATAAAAATATCCTTTAAAACTCTATTTTTATCATGTACAATATTGTGTATAATTAGCCTTTAATTATTTGTATTACCCTTATTTTTCTGTAATTATTCTATCACTCAAAAACCCCTAAAAATTAGATAGATAAGTTGCCTATAATTCACTGACCTTTAAAACCACTAAAAAATACAAAAACAAATCAAAACCACAAAATCGGTGTTTTTATCCCCTTAAAAATACCCCCAAAAATAGCTTTTGTACAGATGACCTCTTTTGGCTTTTTGACCAACATGAAAGTTGTAGATCTCATCGAGACGAACAACTTTCATGTTTTGACTTTTTCCAAATTCGGCCTCTAACTATTTCTTTTACATTTTTCTTTGTTTTTATTTCTGAATTAATCTGATTGGGCCACGTGGCGCCCTCTGGAGCGGCCACGTGGCCCGCTCTCCTTCCCGCCACCCGGCGGCCTCCTGGGCCGTTGGATCACATCAATCTCGCCTTCATCTGAGCCGTCCACCCCGCCCCATTTCTCAGCCGCCCGATCTGATCTTAGATCAGATCAGGACCGCCCACTCACGCCCCATCTACAGTCGTCCGATCATCTCCCCATCCAAAGCCCCTCAACCTGCCACGTATTCCCTCCATCTCCACCGTCAGATCTTCGAACCATCCAACGCCCATCCTTGCGCCACGTCGCCCTTCTATCCACTACCGTTGGATCTCACCCATCTCCTCATCTGGACCGCCACGTGTCAGCATCAGAACCGTCCACGCCTCAATCCCAGCCGTTGGATCGCAAGCGATCCAACGGCTGCCACCCATCGTCAACCTCCAGCCCCGGCCGTTACTCCTTGCAACGCCCCCGGCCCCTTCCATTTTTAGCCACCGTCCCAGCCACCCAACCCCTCTCGTAACGCCTCCCTCTCAAAGCCCAATCTTCCGCCACCCTCGCGAACCCCATCAAATGGCGCCGTTGCCGGGGATACGGCTTTGCTTAATTTTTGAATTTTGATTTGTAATTTCTTGGTCCTAATTTCATGCATCATTTCTTTGCATTATTTTGCTGATTTAATTTCTCGGAGTTCTAACTTTTCTCTTTTGTGGCAAGGGCCCATGAAAATCGGGGACGCCTGATCGTCATGGAGGCGCGAAGTCGGGAGCTTCAGCTGAAGAGGCCGCAAAAGAAGCCGTGAAGATTTCTAAGATTTTTATCAGTCAAATTTTGCATTGCATATTGTAAAAAAAAAAATATTGCATCTGCATATTTATTTCCAGTATTGCATTTTGTAAAAAAAAAAAATCCCCCCCCCCCGCACACACACACACACCTACACTGCACATATTCACCCCCACCCCCCCCTGTATATTTCTCTCTCTCTCTCTCTCTCTCTCTCTCTCTCTCTGTATATCTACTCTTCACGAACCCCCTCCCCCTCTCCCTTGTATCATAGAACCCCCCCCTAATGCAGACCTTACTTAGGCTATTTGTAGCCTAAGTATAGGGGGGACCTGCCTGCCCTTCCTTCCCTCGTCTCGTCTTCTTGTACTTAGGCCAATTTTGGCCTAAGTATAGGGGGACCCTCCTCCTCAGTTCCGCTATATCACCCTGTACTTGAACCGAGCCTTGGCTTCATGGCACTTGTGCTATGAGGACATAGCAAATTTTAAGTATAGGGGGGTATACCGTATATTACTGTATATTACTTTAGCCTTAGCTCGCGTTTTTAAAACTTTTTAAAAATTTATTTTTTCGGGCTGGGTTTTGGTAACCTTGGAACTGAGTAAAAAACCTGTAAAAATTAAAATTGAGGGATTAATCTTTGTAAATAACCCTTTTTCAAAAAGAAAAAAAAATTGAAAAATTAAAAATGTTTTTCGGAATTTAGCTCTGACTACTAGGCTTAGTAGACATTTTCAGTGAGGGAACTTCGGTCTCCCTTAGCAGAGTGGGTGGTTTAAAGGACTCCGCATATGGCACCGTCCTTAAGGATCACGGGTCTCGACCCGCACTTACACCCATACTGGCTGAGAGTGGATACTTTTATTTATTTGAGCCTGGGTCAGTCATTGTCTCTCCGACAAAAAAAAACTATAAAACCCATAAAAATCTGCAAAAAAAAAATCAAAAATCACACAAAAATTCACTAACCCGTGGAGTTGGTGTATTCCTGACACAATCACACTCACGCAAGGCTTGAGGATTTTTGAGGAAACTGGATCTCTGGGATTTTGAGAGTCTGAGTTAACATGCCTTAGTCATTAGGGTTTTTCATGACTTAAATATCCATACTCCTCTGGTTTGAAAGATTTGAGTGCTATATTGCACTCTTAATCTCTACCTTCAAGAAAATATGATCA
This sequence comes from Ottelia alismoides, assembly GCA_037367405.1. Classification (NCBI taxonomy): domain Eukaryota; kingdom Viridiplantae; phylum Streptophyta; class Magnoliopsida; order Alismatales; family Hydrocharitaceae; genus Ottelia; species Ottelia alismoides. The sequence continues at coordinate 192,124 of JAZKJV010010937.1, read as the reverse complement.
GCACAGTCACTTCCACAACTGCATGATTGATGAGCTGAGATGAGATATCACTTGAGGAACTAGGACTAGAGATTTGAGTTTAGACCAGATCTGATGATATTCGAGGATGGGATAAAGTTAATGAAGGCTTCAGAAAACCTGAGTGTCAGCAAAAACCCTAGCCAGTATGTGAACAAGATTCATATGCTATCTCTTGATATTTACCTAAAAGTGCCAGGGTGTGATGAAACTTAAAGAACTTGTTGATCAGTGTGCGCCAATCTCTTGGTAAAAGCAGTGGAGCTAGCCAACAAAAGAAATGAAATGTCAAAGAAAAGCTCTAAAATCAAAGTCAATTCCAAATGAGCTTCCACCAATGGCGAGCGCTCCCAAAATTTTCAAAGTGTCCACTTGGACCAAGCGCTAATTAGGACCAAGGAGTCGGGCTGACACCACAAAAAGGGCCCTACATCGTAAGCGATACAAGTCTGGGTGTCGAAGGTATCTTAGATACTCAGAAAAGACACACCCCGGTGTATTCCCAGAAAAACAAGTGCAGACGACTCCAACTCTCTTGACGGACACATTGATCAACAAGATAATAATTTACAAGTGTTGAGTAAAAGGCACTCGAGAGGCCCCTTGTTCCAATGTGAGGGTGAGAAAATTAGACACAATCCCATGTCCCTCCATCATCTGGCCGTCCATCTACATTTTAAAGTCTGACAAACTAAAGAGATGGTTGACTAAAGCAAGAGTAGACTTCTTCTCTAGTATTGAGGATTAGGTCTAGAGGAGAGTCTTTGGGACTGGAACCTTGGGTGATGCTTCAACTTGGTTCTCATGAAATGCAGTACACTAAATGTCATATCCTTATATTATATGTACAAAAAGAGAGTCTGATAATCAGAGAAGTTGGATTCCTTCTGACTAAGGTGTGGATAAACCCAGAATTTTAGGATCACTTAGGTCAAGGGTCTTCGAAAGATCAAGCCTTGAATTTTTCACGCGCACTGTCAGGAATTAATCCGACTCCTTCATTCTTTAGATGCTCGAGGACGAGCATGGTTTAAGTATAGGGGTATGATGAATCTCGTATTCATCATGCTAAAAACTCCTTATTAAAATCCCTGCTTAAACAAGCCAATAAAAATATCCTTTAAAACTCTATTTTTATCATGTACAATATTGTGTATAATTAGCCTTTAATTATTTGTATTACCCTTATTTTTCTGTAATTATTCTATCACTCAAAAACCCCTAAAAATTAGATAGATAAGTTGCCTATAATTCACTGACCTTTAAAACCACTAAAAAATACAAAAACAAATCAAAACCACAAAATCGGTGTTTTTATCCCCTTAAAAATACCCCCAAAAATAGCTTTTGTACAGATGACCTCTTTTGGCTTTTTGACCAACATGAAAGTTGTAGATCTCATCGAGACGAACAACTTTCATGTTTTGACTTATTCCAAATTCGGCCTCTAACTATTTCTTTTACATTTTTCTTTGTTTTTATTTCTGAATTAATCTGATTGGGCCACGTGGCGCCCTCTGGAGCGGCCACGTGGCCCGCTCTCCTTCCCGCCACCCGGCGGCCTCCTGGGCCATTGGATCACATCAATCTCGCCTTCATCTGAGCCGTCCACCCCGCCCCATTTCTCAGCCGCCCGATCTGATCTTAGATCAGATCAGGACCGCCCACTCACGCCCCATCTACAGTCGTCCGATCATCTCCCCATCCAAAGCCCCTCAACCTGCCATGTATTCCCTCCATCTCCACCGTCAGATCTTCGAACCATCCAACGCCCATCCTTGCGCCACGTCGCCCTTCTATCCACTACCGTTGGATCTCACCCATCTCCTCATTACCAGTAGTCCCCACACCTTTCCCAGTCTTAGTATGTCAAGCATGTTGAACCATCCGAGGTTGCTCCTATGAACCCCGCCCTTGACTGCTTGTCTCAACTGGTAAAGATCTTGGTAAATGAGCCAGAAGCTAGAAGACCTCAATGCTTCTAAAACTCTTATTCTGGCACAGGTGGAGGCAAACCCCAATAATTTGAAGAAGAGAGTGCGCGTAGTTTGTGATAGTCCATCCAATCTCACAGAGTCAGATGTTCATGATATGTTTTTATATAATGTTGTCACTCTCAGGAGTGGTAGGACTTTGCAGCCTTTTTCCATAGCAAATGGGAAGAATAAAGCTTCTATTAACGAATCATCATCTCCTTCATTAATTGATCCAATGGTTGGGCTGGGTGAGGAATAAGATGGTGGAGAAGCACCAAAACCAATTCAAAAAACATACAAAATTAAAAAATACCAAAAAGAAGGCAATAACTGAAGCGACATCGTGCTGGCAATGGAGAAGAGTGCACCAGCATCCGATCCAGTGTCAGTCGATGGAGCCCGGCCTGCAATTTTTGGATGTCCACCTCTCATGGATGATGCACTCTATTTTGTCATCCATTTATACAACAACATGTGGATGATAATTTTGATGTAAATAAGAATACTGCTTTTTATTTTGGTTCTGTAGATTTCATTTCCTGATGCTATGCAAAATCCAAAAAATTAGAAAATTAAACCAGTTTTGTGTGACCCTGATATTGTGGAAATCATTCAAAATCTTGTTCTTAAAATTCGTCTGCTCAAGGCCATCAAATACATGCCTAATATCAAGAAAGGACTGAAGGAGGCATGTACTTCAAAGCGACAGTCGTGTCGGGTCCAAGAAAGAAATGTTAATCACATCTTGATCGCGGCTACTGTCAATGCAATCAGCAATCTCCCAAGCAACATGGGAGTTCCTCTCGTCAGATGTCAGATGTTCGACCAAGAGTTCAACATAACACTTCTTGATAACGAATCATCCATCAATTTGATGCCTACTTCACTTCTCAAAGAATTTAGGTTGGGACGGCTCAAGTCTATCAAAATTATTCTACAGTTTCCAAATACATCAATCAAGCGGCCAAGGGGCATTTTGGAGGATGTCATCGTCACTATTCAAGGGATGTAGTTCTTTGTGAACTTCATTGTATTAGACATGGACACCTCAGCTCCTTTACTCCATACCCCGATCATACTCAGACAAACGTTCCTTCGAATAACAGAAGACTACAACATGGACAGATCACTTTTTGCTCTGCCAGAGACAAGTGCCCATTGAGATGATCGAAGTGCCAACACTGACAGAGTCTACATCAATGAGAGTGAGCCTACACAATAGAGAACAGAGGACTGTGCCTTTCTAGCTAACATTAGAGCCACAAATCTATTCAAGGACGAGATTGAGATGCACAAATTCCTCTCCATGGAGGGAGGAATGTACAGCATAGTCAAGTTCCCCGATGTCTTCAAAGATGAGATTTTTGCTAATTTTCCAAATGAATTCATTGTTGGCTACTTGTCCATAGTAAAGCAAGAAGAAATTATTAAACATTCCCATGAACAAGATGAAATTATTGAATTTTTTTGTGAATCATTGAATTCAGAGTCAGCACTGCCAATGGTTGACAATTCACAACTAATGGATCTGACACCACCACCTTGCACAGTTGCTGAAGTTGCCATTGAACTGGTTCAGACCCCACCAGAGATTAAACCATTTCTAGCAAATATGAAGTACGCCTTCCTTGTGGGTGAGCAGGATATGTACCCAGTCATAATAAATTCACAACTGACCAAGAAACAAGAATCTCATCTGCTCGAGTTCAAGAAAAAACAACAATACCACATGCTGGAAAATTTCAGATCTCCATGGGATTAATCCTTCATTGTGTTCGCATCACATCTACCTTGAAGAAGACAACAAGCCTTCCTGAGAATTTCAACGCAGATTGAACCCTAATCTCCATGAGGTTGTCATGAATGAAATTACTAAATGGTATGATGTGGGTTTCATATATCACATCTCCGACTCCAAATGGGTGATTCCCCTGCATGTAGTGCTGAAGAAATTTGAGATCACCATTGTAAAGAATAACAAATGAGTGGAGATCCCAACCATAGTTCCAATTTCTTGGAGCATCTATGTAGATTACAGGCGCTTGAATCAAGCGACCAAGAAAGATCATTTTACTCCCCCCCTTCATTGATAAGATAGTCAAAAGATTGGTTGTGAAGGAGTATTTTTATTTCTTGGATGGATAATCTTGTTATAATCAAGTTTCCATTGCTCTAGAAGATCAAGATAATACCACCTTCACATGTCCATTTGGGACATATGCCTTCTGTAGAATGCCTTTGGCTTATGTAACACTCATTCCAGATGTGCATGTTGGTAGTTTTCTCGAGATTTTCATGGATGGGATCTCGGTCTATAGAGGCAGTTTTGATCAATGCCTTGCATATCTAGACCAAGTATTGAAAAGATGTTACAAAGTAAACTTGGTGCTCTCATGGGAGAAGAGTCACTTCATGGTGATCGAAGGAATCATGTTACGCCATATCATATCTAAGCACGGCATGGAGGTAGATCCCTAAAAGGTGGAAGTCATTTCCAAGCTTGAGACACCTACAAATTTGAAGCAAGTCCGGTCATTCCTTGGGCATGTTGGATTTTATCGAATATTCATAAAAGACTTCAGCAAAATTTTCCGACCACTAACTGAGCTTCTTGGCAAGGAGACATATTTAATTGTAGATGCCAGAGTTCTCCAAGCCTTTGATCTGCTAAAAGAATTAATCACTCAAGCCCCTGTCCTACAGCTGTCAGATTGGTCTATACCATTTGATATCATGACAGATGCATCAGACTATGCCATTGGAGCGGTTTTAGGATAGAGGAGATATAGATTATCATTTTCCATTCACTATGCTAGCAGGACATTAGACAAAGCACAGAAGAATTATATCGTCAATGAAAAAGAGATGCTAGCAGTTATTTTTTCCCTGGAAAAGTTCAGATCACATTTATTGGGATCCAAAGTCATTGTTTATACTGATCATTTTGCCATCAAGTACTTACAAAGCAAGAAGGATGCCACACCAAGACTGATCAGATGGATACTTCTACTCTAGGAGTTTGATCTTGAAATCAGAGACAAGCCTGGAATAAAAAATTATGGTGTCAGATCATCTTTCAAGACTACCAGAGTCAGACACTCCTGGGTAGAGCATGTTACCAATTACAGAAACCTTACCAGATGAGGCAATTCTATCAGTTACCTCGCTCCTTTGGTCCGCCAATATTGTGAATTATCTTGTTTCCAAGAGAACTCCACAATATTTATAGAATTTGAAAATTGACAAATTCTTGTCAAATATTCATTTCTACCAATGGGAGGATCATTGTTTGTTTTGTGAGGGGGTAGATTGCATCTGGAGAAGGTGCATTCCTCGGGAGGAATATCACAATGTCCTCGAGCATTGTCACAACCGAGAATCGGGAGGACACCACTCTGGGAAAAGAACGATAGCGAAAGTACTCCAATGTGGCCTCTGATGGTCGACTCTTTTCAAAGACGTAGAAGACTTTGTGAAATGATGCACTGACTGTTAGAAGATGGGCAGAACTATTGGATTGATAGATACAATGCCCTTGAAATGCATTCTGATTTCAGATGTTTTGGTGCATGGGGCATTGACTTCATGGGTCCATTTCCTAATAGACATGGATTTAAATACATTCTGCTCACTGTCGATTATGTAAGTCGTTAGGTGGAGGCTATCCCTACCCAAGCCACTAACAGTCGCATTGTTTGTCAATTTCTGAAAGAAAATATCATTACAAAGCTCGAGATTCCTAAAATTCGGATAGCCGATGGTGGTAGCTATTTTATCAATAGAGAAGTGAAGAAGCTAGCTCAAGAATACTATATTGAACATCGATTCTCTTCTCCATACCACCTACAGTCCAATGGCCTGGTAGAATGTTCAAATAGGGAGATCAAGAAAATTCTTCATAAGCATGTACGCCCCGATAGGAAGAACTTGTCACAATTGCTCGACTTGGTTCTTTGGGCTTATCACATCGTGTACAAGTCACTTTTGGGAATGTCTCCCTGCCCCCTAGTCTATGGCAAGCCATGACATTTTCCTGTGGATTTAATTCACAAATCTTTATGAGAAATGTATGCAATTTGGATTCCAAGAAGGCATGTAAAAACAAAAAGCTTGATCTAAATAGATTGCTTGAATACAAAGACCATGCACACGACAACAGCATGATGTACAAGGAGAAAGTCAAGAAGTGGCACAACAAGCACATCCTCAGAAAGACTTTCGAGCCTGGTTAGAAGGTATGGTTGTTTGATGTAAAGTTGAAGCTTTTTTCAGTGAAGTTGAAGAGCAAGTGGATAGGGCCTTTTGTAGTGAAACGTGTACGTCTCATTGGAAGTATTGTGATATCTGGTTTGTCAGCCGATGTACAACCCTTTGTGATTAAAGGATAGTTGCTTAAGCCATACTTAGAGTACAATACATTCATGTCCATTATTAACTCTATACAAGCGGTTTATCAAGAATAATTCGAAACTGTGGCATCAACAGAGTCAACCAAGACTCACAAAAACATTTTTGATTAAGTATCTTTTTTCTTTTCTTCTTTTCCTTTTTTCCAATTCCATTCTTTCATTCTTCCGATAAGTTCACTCGTTCCATTCATTATTACTATACTTAGGATATGCTTCATCCTAAGTATAGGTTGGATGAGTGTATACGGGTGCTTATTCTTTGATCCCTTGCATGTTTCCTCAACTCTTGATATTTTGTCTATACTTAGGGATATTTTACCCTAAGTATAGGGGGAGACATGCCGAGCCAATGATTTATTCATTCCCACACTCGATCCTCCCTACTTTGCACAAAATATGATGTACTTAGGATTAATTGATTCTAAGTATAGGGGAGACTGTCAACTTCTCATTCTTTATTATTATTTAGTTGTTAGAGTATAAACTTTTATTTACTTAGCATTAGTTATGTCTTCCATTCTCTCTCCGATAAATGAGGATATAGCATAAGCAAAGTATAGGGAGTCGTATATACATTATATATACTTTTGCCATAACTCATACTTTTGTATTTTCAATAATATGGCTAATTAGTAAAATTTAAATACACATCAAATTCTTTTTAAATATGCATAATAAATCGATTGAAAATATTTTGCAAAATATTTGAAAAATAGTTAGAAAATTCTTTGAAAAATCTTTTGGAGACCGTTTGGAAAATATTTTGTAAAATATTTTCAAATCTTTGAAAAATGTTTTGTTTCTAAATATTCATTTTGTTTGTGTGAATAAATGTTTTGAAAATCTATTTGAAAATGATTTGAAAAATGGTTGTAAAAATATTTTGAAAAAACTATACATAGTATTTGAAAAATCTTTGCAAAATAATTTTCAAATTTTATAAATATTTGTAAAAAAATTTTGTTAAAATTATTTGCAAAAATAAGTTTTCAAATTATTTGCAAAATTGCCTCCAAACTATTTTGAGAATCGTGTGTATAATCATAGCAAATAAAATTCTTTACAAGCCTTGTATGTAAAAATCTGTAAATAACCACAAACTAAATTCCTGTAAATACCTAGAGTAAATTCTTTAACATATTTTTGTAAATATAGAAGAACTCCAGTGTAAATATATGTACATAATTCTTTCACTAACCTTTATTCAAAAATCCCTAAAAATGCAAAGTTCAAAAACTCATAAATTTTTCAAAATTTCCAAAACTAAAAAAGTTGCAAAGTGTTTTCAAAATTACATAAAAATTTGCAAAACTTTTTCAAAGTTCCATAAAAAAGTTCAAAATCAGAAAATTGCATCACAAAAATATTTTCTTGCATTATACATATCATTTGCATTTTTCTGAATAATCAAGACAAGTGAACAATTCTAAGTAAAGTCGAAAGATTGGAGCTTGGTATAGACCTTAATACACTTAATTTCATAGTAACCCATTAAGGTATGGAATTGGGGATACTTCATGTCACCTTTACTTAATTCTTTAGGTTCCATGAGACTATGTTCATCAGTCGATTCAACGTGTCTAACAAGAACCATTCATATCATCCGTACGACTCTTAAGACAGTGGCTTGACTAGAAATCATGCACTTAGCACTTAGCTCAACCCAGATGGATTGTTGAATATCTTTAAGTCTAAGTTGGGATGATGCAAGGCTGCTTCATCAAGGGTGGCTTAGGAACCATTCTCGGGGATTGTTGAAATCGATACTCTAACCCACTTCTTTTGGTAACAATGATATCTAAAGGCTGGAGACTAGATAGAGACGATGCTTCGGATGAGGAATGGTCTGTTGGCATAAACTTTTCCAAGACCACAAAACATGAACGGACCAAAAGATTTTATATCAATCAGGGCACAAACAAGAATGCAGAGTAATGTAAAGTCTAATGAAAATATCCAAAGCTGAAGCCTATACCAAAAATTACACAAAATTTGAGATTTTGGAAAAAGCCTGCTTCTTGGTGAAGACTCGGTTACAGTGACTGAGCTTCATAAGGGATCGAAGACTACACTAGTACATTCCCACTTCTTTTTCCATTCTTCTAGCTTATCACCCATTCAGTTGTAAAGACCGACAGCACCCGTCCTTAGAAGGAAATATTTGTATCCAAGAGGATGAGTTATTGGAGGAGCAGACACCTTGATAGTTGAATGGTTTGTCTTGGAAGAGCTGAAAAATTCATACAAACGGTTCTATCATTTCAAGGTTACGAGAGTATACAACTGAGAGGATGGTTCTGACCAGACTATGATTAGAACTTGATAATAGGATTATGGAACCTAAGGGTTGTTGTGTTACACTTCCTAACCTTAATGCCGTTTCGAACAAACCAAGAATCCAAAGGTCTTAATCCAGGTACAAACATTGATTTTATTAAGACAAGTTTAAAGGCAAAAATTATTCCAAGTTCTTTCTTTTTTATTTTCTTTATTTTCTTTTTCTTCACTTATAGGCATAAGTGTTTGCTAGGGACTAACAAAGGCAAGTATAGTGGGTGATAAATCCTCATTTCATCACCTTTATTCTTTCATTTGGCCTTAAATCCCTAGATAAATGCATATATATATATATCATTAATTTGTGAAAATAAACACTCAATAATTCACCTAATATTGTGCAATATACCATGTAGATATTGTATTTAATACGAAAAAAAAGAATAAAGGGGAGAAAAGAAAAAGAATGAAGTGTCAAAGACATTAAATGATCCTAGACCCTGAGACCTAATCATCATGATGAGTTGTCGACATGGAATAAAGTAGGGAGAGGTAGGGAGAGAAACTGTATAAAAAAATAAACAAAAACCCTAATTTTTAATCCATCAATAATTATATTTTGAGATCTATTTTATTTTATTATTTTTATACCTCAAATCAATAAATTTGAACATTAATAATGTATATAAAAATACAAAAAAAATACAAAATTGATTTTACTGAAAAATAATGCACGGTGTGCTCGAGACACACAAAATAAAAAGCCGTAAAGAAAACTTTGCAGACTAGTATCTTCTCCGTGCATATTCAAAATTGACCAAACTCACCTTTATTGTTTATAAAATAAAAATAGATATTTAATGAAGGTGGTTTCATTTATTTTGATTTAAGATGCAAAAGTTAGGTGTTGGGCCCTCATTGTGCATTTACTTGTATAAAGTATTCAATTTATTTATTCTTTATATTTTTACTTTATTTTATTTTTATAAATATGTAAATATTATTTAAAAACACAGATACATAAGTAAATCAAAATAAAACCATCAAAAATAAATAAAATAAATAAAGTACTTCAATATGTAGATAAATTGTACCTATATGTACCTACATAATAAGTGCACATAATTATATAAGTGTAGATAAATTCATAAATGCATAATCAAAATATTCGAATTTGTATTTAAATCAATTAAAAAATAAATAGAATACATGTATATAATAATAAAATGGAAAATACAAATTAAAAATAATATATATGATACATGTATATTTACCTATATGTATACATGTAAATTCTAACATGTTATAAATAGCCTTGAAAAAATAAATAAAAATGGTATAAAATATTACATAAAATTATAAATATTTTTGTTTTTAAATAAAAATTAATTAATTCATTTACTATTTTTTATAGATTTTACAAAGAAGTTTTGGTTTCCTTTTTTCCTGGTTGGTCCACATGGACCAACCAGAACTCAAGAAAAGATGAGTTGGGTCAACTATACTCCCCCCCTCTTTTCATCGATTTTATTGGAAAAGATCCAAGGCTCGAGGATCCTCAATTCCTTCATCGACCATGCGCTCCTCACCTTTGTCCATCACGCCATGCCTCTAGGTCGACTGCATGACCACGCCAGCTCCGCCCATCTCATGACCAACTCCACCTACCCATCTGTCTATAAAATTCGCTCTACCATTTTTATTCATTTGATCACCCTTGGGAGGTTCTTAGCCCCTCATATTTGCACTAAAGCTCGTGGCTTGTGATAGAAACATGTGGTCGTCATCTGCAGCGAGGAGGAGCCGCTCTTGGGCTCGATCCACACATCATCGGAGCTATCTCCGCCGGTTCAACTTACTTGGCCTCCCGACCATGTCGAAGCCATTCTCCAGCTTTTATAGGTAATATTTAGGTCTAAGTTACATTTCCTTCCTTTAATTTTGATTATTATCTGTTAATCTAGGTTTAATTTAAGATCCTCTTTTGACCTGGAGCTCGAGATCCATGCCAACATCACTAGGTTTCTGATTGTTATGCACCCTGACTTTCTTCTCACTTCCATCCCCTACATCTGATCCACCTATGGCTCATCAAACCAACCCAGATCTTGCTTAGACTTGGTGAATCAAGGCTTGACTCTCGACCTATCGCGGGAGCCTCACCGTTCATCCATTTCACGCCGCCACCTACTTCATCAACTGGCCGAGAAGGAAGCCCATGAGCAGTGGAACCTCTTGGTGCAGAGATCAGGACTTGGAGCCTCAAATCAGGGCCTGAATAGACCTCGAGGTCTCCTTAAGTAGATCGAGCTCCAAATCGACCATCCTTGCATCTGGGCATCACCGGAGACCCCATGCATACATTGAGTGAGCCTAGCAAGCCAAACAGCCACCGGATCGAGGAGAGGACGTTGTAGTGACAAGAAATCACCGATGGAAGGAGCCCCTACTCCTTGTTCTTGGGCATTCTTCATGAGCACCCAGGAGCCGTTGGATCGCCTTTAATGCTAGATCTAATCTCTGTTGTCCGTTCAAGTCCAGACAACGCCTGCTACTAACCGTTTGATCTTCCACGTGTCATCCAAAGAATGACCCGATCAGGGGTCGTTGAGTGAGGTAAATGAGAATACCCCCTTCGCCTTTTCGTAATTATTAAAGAACCCTATAAATATTTAATTAAGCATTAACTTTTGAGGAAATATTGTAGTGGAATGCATGTATGAATTGGATAGTGCACATCGATCTACTACCAACGTAGGTCACGTAGCCCCCCACGTGAGTTGGGCAAATTTCCATTTTATCCCCAGACTTTAAATGTTTAAATTTAGTATAAAAAATTGCATTTCAATTCAAAACTGGTGGTGTTTTTTCATGTGCCCCCTCGCCTTTATTTATATTGCATAAATGCCCTACCAGCTTGTATAATTTTTTACTTATGCTTTTCTACTTTTTATAAATAGTTATCTTGCTCCAAAAATTATGCAAAAATAGGGGGAAGTGCATAATTATGTGATCATTCACGTTATACGTTTTATTTAGGATATTATCTACATTTTCTATTTATTAAAAATCAAAATGAGCCTTTTTATTCCCTGTTTAGATTCAAAAATACAAAAACTTATAAAACCTTCTAGAAAAAAATCCAAAAATAGGTAATATTTATTACTATATTTTGTCATTCTAGAACAAAAATTATAAAATAATACAAAAGAAAAACTAAAAAAATAGAAAACCCTTTCTAGCCCTAAACAAATTCGAAAAAAATCCCAAAAAATCAAAAAAATAGTTTTTTATTTTATATATATATATATTATTACATATTAAAAATATTTTTGCAAAATTTTGGACTTATTTGATATTTTTAATTCTCAAAACAATTTGACCTATTTAAGTACTCTTTGATTAGGAATATTTTGAACTTTAAAAATACAAAAAATAAAAAATCACTAAAAATTCACAAAAACAGAAGAAGTATAAAAATAATATCTCATTTTATAAATTTTGACTATATATAGATATATTTCTAAATAGAATACCCTATATAGTATTTATATACATATATATAGTTATATATACTTCTTATTATTAATAATTATTATAAATTCTATAAATATTTTAAAACCCTTAAAAAATAAAAAGGACCACTTTTGTTTGTATTTACTGATTTCTACATTTCTATTATATATATTATATATATTACCTATATTATACATATTACATTATATAGATATATACTTATTATATATTATAAAAAGAAAATGAAATTAAAAATCACAAGAATATAAAACAAAATAAAAATTATGAAATTAAAAAAATAAAAAAATCTAAAAAATAAATAATTAAAAAACCCACAAAAACACTAAGTACATAGCATATATCTACATGCATACATTGTTTAGAGATAAATAATACAGTTACACCTATGTGTTCCTTCTGTTCGACACCCTACACATACTTGACCACTATACACAATTATTTGTAGGGTTTATAATAAAATTTGACCCTGCATTGCATTGCATTGCTTGTCTATCGTGGGTTGATTGTTGTTTGAATTCGGGTTTTATGACAGATCGTCTCAGTGACATTGTTCTCGACTTGTGTAGAAAACTAGATTGGCTCGTGTTACCGATTTCAACATCTACCAACCTGTGGTAAAACCCAAACATCCAGGTATAATACCTTTTCTACACCCAAAAAGTCCAAGATTGGTATCATTTTAAATATCTCTAATAGTCTACAATTTTATATATGATGAAGCAACATCTAAGTTAAATATGGTTTATGGTTTATTTTGGAATGAAATCTGCGAATTGTGCTTGTTAATTCATTAAATCAAGGCTACCTCAAAGAATTGTGAAAAAATAGTCACCTTGTAGACATTTGAATAACATAAATGTTTGGCATACATATGATTAAATTTCACTGAAACTTGTGCTTTGTAGATACTAATTTGTGGAATCCTTGTGTGATTTTTATAGGGTCCAAATTACAATATTTGAATCCTTGTGTGATTTTTCTAGGGTCCAAATTGCAACATTTTCAAAAACTAAAAATACTTCTAGATGGTTCTCTGTATGATGCTATACATGTTGTGATTTTATGAAAATTTTCCACTATGGTTTGATTTTCTTAAAACTGAAATGCTAAAAATCAGGGACTTTCATTGTTGCATTTTTTATTTATTCACCTTAACTTGAAATCTTCTAAAAAAATCTTGTAGCTTCATTTCATCATGCACTACGTACCATATTTTAAATTTTGGAAAAGCATTTTGAACTATGAAATTAGAAAAAAACAAAAATTGCATTAAGCATATTTAATTTCTTTTTAGTTGAAAATTGCACAAAAATGTGATTTTAAAAGCTTGAATAATTACCTATCCAAGAAATTTAGTTTAGGAATGTTAGGGCCAAAAATACAAAAAAAACTATCTTTGAAATCAACAAAAATTCCTTTTAAGATAATTTCTAAACTTTGTTTTGGTTTGCTTTAATATAATCCTTCTTCTCTATTGCAAAAAACTCAAAAAAATTTAAAAGAAGAAGTCCAAAAATATATTTTCCCTTTGTTTACTATATTTTTATCACCCATATTTGCGTTCATTTTATATGTATAAATATTAACTTTTGATTTCCTTTTCTTTTTTAAATTAAAAACAAATGAAAATTTGTATGATATAAAAATTGAAAATCAAAGAGATAAAAAATATAAAAAATAAAATCATAGAAATACCATTGGCATTTGCATGCATATTCAATCCACTGCATTGCTTTGCATCAATTCCACTTTGCATTTGCATACATACATTGCACCGCATACATTTGAATATTTATCACACTAAATTGAGACACATAAGTTTGACATGAGTCGCATAACTAATAAACTCTAACGCCTTAAATTTGACATTGGCACATCTGCCAAGTAAAATAAAATGAAATTGCCCACACTTCACTTACACATTTTGATGTTTTTTATTTGACGCTTGATATTTGTTCTACAACAATTCGACATATTTAAAACATGATAGTTTGTGAGAATCAAACCCTTCCCATTGTTCCACTTGATGGAAGCAATTATTGCACAAATATCCTGAAGATGGTGTCACGAGGGTCGTATTAACTTAGTCCAAATAATTCTCAACCCTGGTAGTTTACTATATGCATTCCATATTGTATTCTTACATTTCCAAGTATCAGAAAATATTATCATAATTCCTCATGTGGAGTACGCATATAAATTACATGTAATAAAGAAGATCGCTTTGAAACATGTATGTTTCACAAATGATTGTGATCTGATGAATACAAATCACTAAAATATGCATGTGACAACAATTAAAAATCATTCTATAACAAACTACCTAACATAACTAAATTCTAGTCATTATCCCTTTTCTTTTACAATCGAACACGTAATAATAAATAACTACCATTCCCACCTTATCCCTCAAAATTATATTCTTCCAATCAAACTAAATGGATGTAAAGTACCCCTTATACCTCATTATTCCTTATCTATATCTCCAATCAAAGTATATACACACGGTGGAAATATAAAAGATAAAATGTGGAACAAAGAACAAACGTGAAAATTTGATTTTATGTGAAATCCTATTCACTAAGGAACAGGATGGAAATATGAGAGAAGTCATTCAGGATTGTGTTTTTTATTATGTTTTTGAAGAGACTACAAGGGGTATGGGGTTCTTTGTATGGCCTGAGAAAAACTACACAGTCCCATCAATATGCAATATATACGTGACTAATATGAGTAGTGTAATTGGATCTTTGAAGGATCCAACTACCCATCTAAATCATACTCCAATCCACATAATATGTGGAATATATTTTACTAGAATTTTTATCCACCATGCACTCTGATATGAACCAGTGATTTACATGGTATTGGTAGTGACGAGGTTGATTAGGTTGTGATCTTCGTGACGGTAACCTTTCATAATGTTCATTCCCGTATGTTTGGCTTGGATAAATGACAAGAATGATTCAATGCAAGAGCATTTAGAATATTTCTTACATGCATTTGGTTACAAGTTTGGAAACCTTAAAAAAAGAGTTTTTTACAACACGACCCCTAAAACTCTGTCAACAACACAATTGCCATTGACAACTTCATATTTACCCCATACCCATGTAATCTTAATTCGCCTTACACCACAATATTTGTCGTCAACTTACCACACTAATTTAATATTCATGAGGTAGTGTAAGTAAACACAAACTAAAAATACAATCTAATGATTTGTTTTAAAATTTGGTATTGTTTTATTTTCATTATACTCATCCATCTCTCTCGGGGGAGGTGGCGACAACTCAGGAGATGGGAGAAGGCTTCGGTCCTCTTCATTCACATTTACCATTATCAAGAAAGGCCATTTACTCCTGTCAAAAAAAATCTCTCCATCTCTCTTTCTGTTGGATATAGTTAGATCTCATCATCACATCTAACATGTCCACCATCTAATCTTTTCTCTTGCTTATCTCAAAGCAGTTCCCCAAAGCCTACAACTAACAAAATCCTAATGTATGGAATTTTTCGAACAACTGTTATGAAACCCACAAAAAAAGCAAAACGGACTAAAATAAGGGGAAACTTGTAAAGATTATTAAAAAAAATAATGATTCCAGAATGCCCAAAGGAGGGGCTGCAGCCACTGGGGGAGGGGAGGCGGTGGTGGTTTGGAGGAGGCAGGTGCGGCACAAGGAGGGGAGAGGAAGATGTAATTAATCTAATGTAGTTAGGTTTGTTTAAGTTGGTAAACCTATGTAATTACATTAGTAAATGAATTTGTTTCTAGTGGGCAGCTAAATTAAGTTGGAGGGAAAGTTGAAATTCCAAATTTAAAATAAAATGAGTTCGGGTGGAGTTCTTAATAATACATGGAGTAGTGCTAAAACTTTGGCGGACTTATATACTAGTCATCATCTCAAGCTCTTGAAGTGTAGTTGAGAAGCGGAATGGAAGACCATACTCGTGTGCGTTCCGCTCCACTTCGTCTCAGGCTCGGTTCGGGAGAGTCCATTCGATGTCAATACCTTTGCTCTGGGTTTCATTTAGCGGGTCAGATAAATTAATACAACAGATTGATTTTAATCCGACCTTTGTGGGAATTCGACTCAATCCAATGACTCAAACTCAATTATATTGAATTCTAAAGACGCCCTTTGAGAGGGCAGCTACAGCATTCAAAGGGTCACACTAGGTCTTCTTGAACTCATCCCCACATGCGATTTCTTCGGATGCAAGTTTCTCATTCTTATTATGTTTTTTCACCGCAAAATTAAGTTGGTTCCTTCTGTTCGACTGCTATTCTGTGAGGTGTATTTGAGGATGATTTCGTCTGTGTGCGTGGATGAAAACGTGAGCCATCGTATCCTGGGAGCAGATTGTCAGACCCAATGCACTGGTAATGTGGGGATGATATCATCTCTAAGGACAATCCTTCATTAGCGCTTTAGTGATTTCTTCTCTAAACTGTTTACCATTTTGTTTGTTACATATGATTTTTTTCTTTGTCCTTATTTGATCGTGCCCGAACATGGTATATGGAATTATTATCGATTCCCATTTTATCTATGTTAATTGGATTATGAATCAGAAATGCATGATTATCTTTTTGTTAATTTGGAATGCTATCAAATTGATTCATGTTAATCTATAAAATTATTGTTTATTTTTTATCATGTTGTCTCTTATAACAACAATCTTAGATATAATATCGAGAATTGGATTTAACATTACCTATGTCTGATACAATGTTTAAATCGATGGTAGACATGATTGTGATGTTTGAAAAAATCGATAGTCTGAACTTCAAGCATTGGCAGCAAAGCATGGAGATCTGATTAACTACTATATTATTAATCTCAAAGCTTGAAACCGAATGTCTCATGGTGGCATGGAAAACCCTCACCTAATAGCCAAAAGACGCAATATGCATGGAACGAGTGTGGTTGTATATGTTGTGCTTGCATCTTGTTGGTTATGTCCAACATGTTGTTTGACGTGTACTATTCTTCCAAACGGACTATGGAGGGGTTGTAGGAAGAGCTCGACTGGAAGTATAACACCGAAGATCACGGTATAGAGAAGTATTATGTCGATTAGTTCTTGAAGTTTTATGTGATCGAGGGGAAATCAGATTCTAAACAAGCACATGAGTTTCTACTCCTTCTTATGGATTAGAAGATGTTGAACTAAACTTCCAAAGAATTTTCATGTGAAACATAGAAAAATTCTCCAAGTCGTGGGAAGAGTTCGATATGACCCTCAAACACAGAAAGGAATTTTTTTTTCTATGGAGGACTTGATGATGGCAATCTCCATGGATGAGGAACATGGTAGGTAAAACCATGTGATTCCTATTGATGTTCAGGAAAAGGTCAATCTCATAACCTCGAAGTGTAAAGATAAGTGGGGAAGGAGTAGTAACAACAAGGATAAAATAAAACCAAAGGATAAGATCTAGAAAGAGGCAAAGAATGAACAATGTTGGCACTGTAATCAGGTTGACCATTGGAAGAAGGATTATCCATCCTTAAAGGCTCAATCAAAGACTGCAAATTGGAGCCCACAAGTGAGTGTTATCACTATGGGACTTAGGGCTAGCAAAGGGGTATGTCTTGGTGAAACTTGAACTATACCATATCCATGATCCAAGTGAGTGGCTCGTGGAAACGGGAGTCAATATACATATATGTTCTGACAAAGCTATGTTTTCTTCTTATTAGAGTTGTAATGGTGGAATTGTGAAGATAGAGAAATATTCTATGGCTAGAGTCAGAACAAGCCAACTTGAGGTTCTTATATGTACGTGTGTGGACTTTGCACATGGTGTTGCATGTCTCCAACGTGAAGAATAATGTGTTGTCTGGCTCTATCTTAGTTAGAAATAGTTTTGAATTAAACTTTAAATGCAATAAAGTTGCTATTATAAAACATGGCATTATTTTATTAAAAATGTTATTTGATAGATTTTGATTTCTTGTTTAGAATTAGATGTGATTCGGTATTTATTATTTAAGTAAATATTTTGAATTCTAATTGTTCTAACTTTATTTCTCATGGTAAATAATTTAGATTCTTGTGATTTGTGGCATGCTAGATTGGAACATGTGAACTTAAATTCAATTAAAAGAATGATGAATTTAGAGTCGATCCTTAAACATACTATTGATAAAACTCAAAAATTTGAATGCATGTGCAAGCTATGAGACCTAAGAATTCTTTTGAGACTGTCTCTAGAGATAGTGAGATATTGGATCTAGTGTGCATAAATATATGTGAGTTCAATGGTATGTTGATCAAAGGCAATAAGAAATACTTTATCACATTTATAGATGATAGTAGTATATACTACTATATGTTTCCAATGAAAACCAAGGATTAAGCCATAGAAAAATTTCTTATATTTAAGAATGAGGCTGAGGCACATATAGGAAAAGTGATTAAATGCCTTAGGTCGGATAAAGGAGATGAATATACTTACAATTGAATGATGAACAATGCAAAATATTGGTATAATTTATGAGATTAATGCCCCATATTTACCATAGTCAAACGGGACAACAATATAGAAAATAAGACCTTAACTGACCGATGCTTTCCTAGAGTTATAGACTTCCAACTTATATGTGGGGAGATGCCTTGAATATATCTTTCCATATTCTGAGTAAGGTCCCTCCACGACATATGGAAATTATCCTTTAGAATTTTGGAGAAATAGGAAACCAAGCTCAGAGTATCTCAAAGTCTGAGGTTGTCCCGCTAAGGTGTTAGGCCGAAAATATAATGAAAAGAAGGTAGGTCCTAAAATTATTGATGTAGTCTTCTTATATTATTTGGAAAATAGATATGCATATAGGTTCTTAGTCATTTGGTTTGATATAAGTAACATAGATGTCAACACTATTATTGAACTCCATGATTCTACCTTCTTTGAGGATGTTTTTCCTTTGAAGATTGAGATTCCTCAAAATCTGACCAATGATATTGCCTCCACATCAAGATCTATTCCAGATCAAGTGAAAAGATATCGAACATGGAGATTGATACTTTACCTAAACACAATTCATCTTTAGAAGAGATTGAGCCAAGAAGTAAATGATCACGGCTAGCCAAGGATCTTGGTAGTGACTTTGTTGTCTACCTGATCGAGGGTGATCCATCAAGTTACAAGGAAGCCATGGCTTCATCTGAAGCAAAACAATGGAATGAAGCCATTAAATCTGAGATTGATTCCATTTTGGCTAACAGAACTTAGGAACTGGTTGATTTACACAAAGGGTATTCTAACAATGGGTGCAAGTGGGTGTTTAAGAGAAAGCTTAGTCCTGATGAATCATTTGAGAAGTATAAAATCGGACGAGTTGCTAAGGGATATAGGCAAAAGGAAGGTATCGATTATTTTGATATCTATTCTCCTATGACCAGGATGACCACAATCTGGCTACATATAGCATTGGCATATGTATATGATCTCTCTATCCATCAAATGGATATGAAGACCGCATTTTTGCATGACGATTTTGAGTAAGAGATTTATATGGAACAATCTGATGAGCTTGTGAATCTTGAGAATGAGGAAAAAGTTTGCAAGCTTCTTAAGTCCATTTATGGATTGAAACAAGCATCAAATCAATGACAGAGAAAATTTGACAAAACTATTTTTTCTTATGGCTTTAAGGTCCATGAATCTGACAAGTGTGTCCATTCTAAGGTAAAAGGTGATGAGTGTATTATTTTGTGTTTGTATGCTAATGGTGTATTGTTATTTGGACCACACATGCAGGTTACTAATGATATTAAAATGTTCTTAAGTATCAAATTTGAGATTAAGGACATGGATGTTGATGATGTGATGTTGGGTCCCAAATGACAATGTCAGCTGATGAGATTGTAGTTTCTCGATCTCGCTATGTTGAGAAGGCACTTGAGAATTTGGATATCAAGATTGCAAAGCTGTAAGCACTTCTTTTAGTTCATCCAAAATGCTTTACAAGAACAAGAGTAGAGTACCTGTAGCACAACTAACGCATAACAGAGCTTAATGTATCTTGGAAATTGATTGAGACCTAATATTCCATTCATGGACGCAAAGCTAAGTAGATACACTATTTGTCATGACCGTACTCATTGGGACGCTCTGGATCGAGTATTACGATAATTGAAGGGAATTTTTTTCCTTAATTTGCATTATGGTAGACATCCATATACACTAGAAGGATATAGTGATGCAAATTAGATAGTGAAAATAGAGGAGTATGGGAGTAATGTTGTCACTAGGTATGTTTTTACACTTGGAGGCGGTGTTGTCTCATGGAGGTTTGTGAAGCGGATCATTCTAGCTTGGTAAAATTTTTAGGTTGAGATGTGTGCTTTCGGATTTACTGGGATTGAGGTTGAATGACTAAGGAAATTTTTTTCTAAAATTCTCATGGTAGATCAGTCAGTTCCTGCGATCTCGGTACAATGTGACAACATGATCACAATTGTCAAGATTAAGAATTCAAAACTTAATCAGAAAATAAGAAGACGCATTCAAATCAGACTTCAACCATTAAGGAATTTGGTGTCTCAAGGTGTAATGTATGTGGATTTTGTTGGATCTAAATACAACATAGCAAATCCATTGACTAAAGGATTTGATATATCTTTAGTCCTAGAGTATAGGATTGGGATGAAACTGAGATCTACCGAGAATTTATCCACGTTAGCATCCCAACCTATCTGAGTGGATATCCTACAAAGTAGGTTTAATGTGGTAATAACAAATTTTTTGTTGGCACTAATAAATTAATGCTTATGGATGAGTTTTTTATCCCTAGAAGTTTGAATACCATTTAAGATGCAATTTTAGGAAGAGTGTGGGCTTTGAATGGATTCAAGCCTTTGGGCGTGATGTTAGCGGTGCATCCTTGGAGAGTGCCACCTAGTTGAGTGCTATTCTGGGTCGCAGTTGTAGGAATAGAGTCTTTCTGAATCACTAACTAAATAATATAAGGGTGCATGACCTTTAAGATCACCAACCTTGAAGATTGTACCAAGAACAACACTTTGTTGTTGCTACCGTATACTTTAACACTGAGATCTGAAGTTCAAGACTTAGTTCACTTTGTTCCTATTAAGGTGAAAGTAGTAAACTCAAGTAGACGTTCAAACCGAAAGGTATCTTCATTGAAATCAAAGTGCAGTAGCTGAAAGATGTCGTTTTCTTCTCTTTGGATTTCTTTTCAATTGGTGAATTCGTGTGGGATTGTACGTTGACTTCTTCTCATTGGATTTCATTAAAATCACTAATTAATGTGATGTTGTCATGTTTTAAGTTGGTAAACCTATGTAATTACATTGATAACCAAATTTGTTTCTAATTAGAGCCAAATTAGGCTGGAGATAAGTTGGACATTCTCAAATTTGAAACAGTTTGGGTGGAGTTTTTAGTACTAATGGAGTAGTGTTAAAACCCTGGAGGACTTATAAATGAATCCTCATCTCAAGCTTTTGTAGCAATACTAGATAGAAGAATGGAAGAAGTGCTATATGCTCCGGCTCCAGCTTTGGAAAGTCAATCTGGATCTCTGATCTCAATATTTTTACTACGGGTTTCATTTAGCGGATCAAATAAATTAACACAACGGATTAATTTTTAATCTGGCTGATGTGGGAATTCGACTCAATCCAATGGCTTGGACTAGACCATTTTGAAATATGATAAGTGCCTATTGAGAGGGTAGTTACAGAATTCGAATGGTCGTATTAGGTCTTCTTAATCTTGTCCCCAGACACGATTTCTTCAGTCACAAGTTTCTCATCCTTGCACTATTCCACGGTGAAATTCCTATATGTCCTTATGTTTGACTGTTATTATGTGAGGTTCATTCGAGGACGATTTCATCTGTATGCATGAATGAAAACATGAGTTGGTGTATCCTAAGAGCGGATTGACGGATCCAATGCACTGATATTGTCCGGTGATATCCTCTCTAAGGATAGCCTTCATGGGCACTTCAGTGATCTCTTCTCTAATCTTTTTACCATTTTGTTTGTTGCATATGGTTTATTGCGATCTTTGCGTGAGTATCTTGTATGGAATATTAAATCGGTTCTTATTTTATCTATGTATTTGGATTATGAATATGAAATGCATGATTATTTGTTTGTTAACATGTAACGCTATTAAAACGATTCATGTTAATCCGCAAAATTACTATTTACTTTTTATCATGTTATCTCTGGATAAAACAAAGGAGGGTCGGTGAGAGGGAGGAAGGTGGCATTGGCGCAAAACGACATTTCTCAATTTGTATGAAGGAAGGCTAAGGAGAAGGGTATTAGGCCGTAAATTCGTTAACTTCAAAGGGTAGATGCGATATTTTCGACAGAACTCGTCTCACTTTAACTGCCAAATGGATGGGAGTTTACCATCCAGGTTGTAGAATAATAGTTAGTAAATTTGCAAGAGTCATGGGGTAAATATGAAAAATGTCAGGGATCATGGTGTGCTTGGCAAAGTTTACAAGAGTTGTAATATAAATATCCCAAGAAGTTTTGAGAGATCAAAAGAACCACGTTGCAAGTGTAAAAAACCAATAAAATAGGGATAAAACTAATAACATGTGTCGGTAATTTAGAGCATAAATAAATGGAAGAGATTCTTAAATCGTTAAACGCATTTCTTCGGAATCACTAACATTAAGCTTGATTTCTGATTTCAACCAAAAAAAGGTTTAGCTCAAATGTAATATGTAGATAACAACTCAAATTTCATAGGCCTCTTTCAAATATATTGATTTTATATATTCCCCACCTAATGTGGGCAAAGACTTGGTTTTGAAATCCTTTAATGGTTTAGTGGTAGAAGAAGTGACTGTCCCAAGGGGATGTAGGGATGAATATAAATAAAAAATTGCGGAAAATGGGGTGGGGACAGCCAATATGGTTGTCCCATCCCATTTTTCACATTTTTTTATTTTTTAGAAAAATATCACTATATATATTCATCTCTATATCCCTCATATATGTCACTCGAATTTCGTCAGAAACAGAGACTCCTACGGCCTCCATCCAGACAGTCATTTTTTTAATGGTCCATGATTTTTTTAAATCGACACTATATGGATGAAGATCGTAAGAGTCTCTGTTTCTGACGAAATTCGAATGGCGTATAGGAGGGATATAGGGATGAATATACATGGCGATATTTTTCAAAAAAATAAAAAAAATGACAAGAAATGGGGTGGGGCAGCCATGTTAGTTGTCTCCAGGGGGCAGCCATTCTTATATTATGTCATTAAAATTTCGTGCGAAAAAAGAGACTCATACGACCTCCATCCATACGGGGTCGATTTTAGCAATTCTGTTACCATTAAAAAATGACTGTCTGGATAGAGGTCGCAATAGTCTCTGTTTCGCACGAAATTTTAATGACATAATATAGGGATATAGTGATGATATTTCACAGAAGAAATTTTCAAAAAAAATGAGAAAATGGGAAAAATGGGGCGAGGGAAGCCAGGTTAGCTCCCCCTAGAGGGCAGCCCCATTTAACCCAGGGTTAAATGGGGTTGCCCTCTAGGGGGAGCTAACCTGGCTCCCCCCGCCCCATTTCGCCTGGTTTTTTTTTATTTTTTTTTTGAAAATTTCTTCCATGGAATTTCATCATTGTATACCTATATTATGTCATTAAAATTTCATGCGAAACAGAGACTCCTACTGCCTCCATCCAGACGATCATTTTTTAACGGTAGCAGAATTGCTAAAAACGACCCCGTCTGGATGGAGGCCGTAGGAGTTTCTGTTTCGCACTAAATTTGAATGACATAATACAGGGATATATTGATGAAAATCCAATGAAGAAAATTTCAAAAAAATAGAAAAAAAACCGAGCAAAATGGGGCGGGGGGAGCCAAGATAGCTCCCCCCATGGGGGCAGCCTCATTTTACCCATATATATATATATATATGGAAAAAGGAGTATGCTCCCTAAGTGTAGCTAACTTACATGCTCCCACCCTTTTTCCCATGTATTTTTTTTTATTTTTTCTGAAATAAAACCTATTGTAATTTAGATCACAATATGTCACCATGATGTCATTCAAAATTCGACGTAATTCGATACTTTTATCCCCTCCATCAAGACTGCTTAATTTTAACGGTCTCAGAATTGCTGAAAATGACCCCCTTCAGACGGAGGGCATATGAGTCTCTGTTTCTAACGAAATTTGAATGACATGTTAGAGGGATATAAGGATGAATATACATATTTTTATTTTTCGAAAAATAACAAAATGAGGGAAAAATGAGGGTGGGAGTAGCCAATTGGCTACACCCTGGGTGTAGCCTCATTTAACCCATATATATAGGGTTAAATGGGGTTGCCTCCTGGGCTCCCCCCACACCATTTTGCCTGATTTTTTGTATTTTTTTGAAAATTTCTTCCGTGAATATTCATCACTATATCCCTATATTATGCTATTAAAATTTCGTGCGAAACAGAGACTCGTACGACCTCCATCCAGACAGTCATTTTTAACGGTAATAGAATTGCTAAAAACGACCCTTCTGGATGGAGGCCGTAAGAGTCTCTGTTTCGCGTGAAATTTGAATGACATAATATATGGATGTATTGATGAAAATCTATGGAAGAAATTTTGAAAAAAAAAATAATAAAAAAAGGGGTGTGAAATGGCGCGGGGGGAGCCAAGTTAGCTCCCCCATGGGGGCAGCCCCATTTTACCCATATATATATATATATATATATATATATATATATATAAGATTTCTTTCAAATAGGACGCAATCCTTCCATAGTTCAAGAAGGTCAGCCCCTTTTTTGTATAAAACAGGATGACTTTGGTAGAATACATATACAGTTTTGTATTATAATGTGCAGTTTTAATGTTTGTATTATAATACGTAGTTTTGTATGTGGCTTTGTATTTATAACGTGCACCTATAATACAAACTGTATATGTATCCACCAAAGTGCTCGTTTTTATACAAAAAAGGAGCGGTCTTTCTGAACTCAGGAAGGATTGCGTCCTATTTGAAAGGCCCCCTATATCTATGTGTGTGTGTGTGCGTGTGTGTGTGTGTGTGCGTGTGTGTGTGTGTGCGTGTGTGCGTGTGTGCGTGTGCGCGTGTGCGCGTGTGCGCGTGTGCGCGTGTGCGCGTGTGCGCGTGTGCGCGTGTGCGTGTGCGTGTGCGTGTGCGTGTGTGCGTGTGTGCGTGTGTGCGTGTGCGTGCGTGCGCGCGCGCGCGCGCGTGTGCGTGTGCGTGTGCGTGTGTGTGTGTGTGTGTGTGTGTGTGTGTGCCAAGTTGGTTGTTACACGGAGCATTTTCTCCCATTTTTTTTATTTTTTTTCAAAAATTCCACCACGTATATTCATCTATATATCCCTCCTACATGTCATTCGAAATTCGTGAGAAACAAAGACTCCTATGTCCTCCATCTAGACCGAGTAATTATAACGGTCTGAAATTTGTTGTAATCTACCTGTTCAAGATGAAGGACATAGGAGTTTCCGTTTCTCACGAAATTTGAATGACATATAGGAGGGACATATATATGAATATACATAACTTTATTTTTGAAAAAAATAAAAAATGGGGGAAAACTGCCTTGTGTAACAGCCAACTTGGCTATTACTCAAAACAGCTTCCCTGCTCTCTCTCTCTCTCTCTCTCTCTCTCTCTATATATATATATATATATATGAGATTAATGGGGCCGCCCCCTTTGGGCAGCCAACATGACGGCCCCCACGCTATTTTCGGTGTTTTTTTTTTAAAAATATCGCCATGTATATTCATCCATATATCCTTCCTATATGTCATTCGAATTTCGTCAGAAACAAAGACTCCTACGGCCTCCATCCAGACAAACATTTTTTAACGGTTACAGGATTTTTTAAATCGACACTATCTCGATGGAGGTCGTAGAAGTTTTTATTTCTGACGAAATTCGAATGGCATATAGTTGGGATGTAGCGAAGAATATACATGGTGATATTTTTCAAAAAAAACAAAAAAAAACGTCGAAATAGGGGGCGAGGCAGCCATCCAGAGAGCAGCCCCATTAAATCATATATATATAGGGGTAAATGGGGTTGTTCCCTGGGGGAGCTAACTTGGCTCCCCCCGCGCTATTTTGCCCGATTTTTTTTTTGAAAATTTCTTCTGTGAATATTCATCACTATATCAAGATATTATGCTATTCAAATTTTGTGCGAAACAGAGACTCCTCGGCCTCCATCCAGATGCTCATTTTTTAACGGTAATAGAATTGCTAAAAATGACCCTTCTGAATGGAGGTCGTAGGAATCTCGGCTTCACGTGAAATTTGAATGACATAATATAGGTATATATTGATGAAAATCCACGGAAGAAATTTTTAATAAAAAAAAATAAAAAAACGGGTGAAATGAGGCGGGATGAGCCAAGTTAGCTCCCTCATGGGGGCAGCCCCATTTTACCCATATATATATATATATAGACACACAAACACATACACATACATATGTGTCTGTGTTTAATTTCAATTATTTACTAATGAACTCACGGAACTGATTCCACGGATAACTGAGAGATATTCATAAACTGTTGTGGATGAGAAAATATGATCATCCAAAAGTAGTTAAGATATCAATTAGAGCTGATGTTGACAAATGTTTATCTAAACAGTCCATCTTATATCCCCTACTGTATAAGTTAACTGCATAGATACATTTTTCAGAAAGAGACTAGAATGTGTATTAGAACTTTTCTGTCAGATTTCTCCCAACTTATAATTTTGGGTAAATTACAATTTGGGTCTCTATCTATGGGTCAGATCCCAGAATGGGTCCCGATCTTTAAATCGTAACGATTCGGATCCCATGACCATTTAGGAAATGGAAATTTTGGGGTTCATGACGAATATGCCCTTGTTGGGAAGAGAATGGGGGTTGAGTTCCAACTTTTAAACAAGGGCATACTCGTCATTAGCCCCAAAAAGTTCCTTACATTAATGGCCCCGGGACCCGAATCATTACAATTTAAAGATCGGGATACATTCTGGGATCGGACTCATAGATGGGGACCCAAATTGTAATTTACCCTATAATTTTAAATTTTCGAGTACTCGTGGATACCAAATCCCTTTTATTTTGGAGCAAGTATGAATATCACATTATTAAGATACAGGGAAGGATCTGGACAAAGAACTCAACCAATTCTACTATGAGAAACCATATTCTGTCCAATTCCACTCTACAACCAAAATAATAAAATGTTCTCAGAAAATTAAGAATATGCTAATATGATAATCTGGTCATCTGATAACAATAGCCTAATAGAATGTGAAGGCAGGATTAGTAAGGTTTCTCTCTATCTAGTTCATTGGCCTAGTTTTCTTTGACCTCCTTCGCGGCTGTTGTTTTTGGCCACTGAGTAGAAATTGCAATCACAACTTCTGCTAATTGATTGGTTCTATTATCAAATTCATTAAAATCTATCTCATTGTTGAAAGACAAACTAACATACAGGATTTTCACTGTGACTACCTGTTTCATATTGGAAGAACAACACAGGAAACACTCATCTGCAAACGCTAAGGAAGTGGTAATATCCATAGGAAAGAATAAAGTTCCATCTCAATCCCTGTGGTCAGATGTATTCAAGACTTCCAATGTGAAATATAGATGAAATAAGGAACTCCCATAAATGAGAAAAATCTGCAACTCAGTTTGTGTCATGACCCCAAAAAAATCGAATCAAGACGCAAGTTCGCAGCGATTAATTTAGCAGGAACAAAGAACTAACAGTGCAATGGATGATGAACCCTTCTCTCCTAGTTACTCAACAAAACTAGATTAGAATGATGACAATGATAGTCAAACTCTTGACAAAAAAATCTGAACTATTTAATTAACTTCAAGATTCATCTCCAATCTTACTCTTCATGCGCTCTTGCAAGGTTTGCCTTTCCTTCTCCCTCTGCTCTTGGGCTTATTATCTTCTTCAGAAGGCATCTCCTTCTTCTCACCTCCATTGCCAATCAGTCCAACATCAGCAGGAGCAATCGGTTCCGTTCCTTCCTCTTGTTTTCCACTTTTCAGGTTCATCATCTCCCCATCACCATTTTCCTCTCCTCCAACCTCCCTCTGGTCCTTCTCCACCCCCACCACGACCACTAACTTCCTTGGTCTACCTCTCTTCCTCTTTGGCTGTTGTTCTTGCTCAGATTGACCACTTTCTTGCTGATTGGTATGCAATGGTTCACTAGTTGGCTTCTTCCTAGGCCTTTTCCTACCCATCCCAGATCTGCTTCAACGCAGCTGCATCGAAACAAGAGCAACAAATGAAGAAATAGCCTAAAATGAGAAAAATCGACAATTCGATGGGTACCAAGATCGTCAAAAAAAGTTCTTTCAGTTCAGAATATTCAGATCGATCATTTTTATCGATTTCTATGCAAAGGATACCATGGGAGCAAGTGGCCATAGTGGAATTGTAAAAGGGAGGGAAGAGAACGAGAACGGACCTGTTTTGCTAATTTGATTATAGTGATGATGAGTGGCGGCAACTGATTGAGGAGATTTTGCTGCTCGTTGTTTGTGGGAACCGCTGTGGGAGATCTGCCTGTGGTGTTGGAGACGTGTGGGAGAGGAGGCGAGGAGAGCTCGAGGGAGAGATGTGAGGAGGCAGCAGATAGGCCCCCTCAAATAGTATTTTTATTACAGTGGTAAAAATATTTAATGTCACCGTCAGGTACCATTGCAGGATTTGTTTATTGTGTTGAAATACCAGAAAAATCTGACCCTTATTTTCTTTTCAGAAAATTGGAGTTTTTATGTAGATACCCCTGTATCTTTGTATTTTTCGTATGTTACATAGAAATTCCTCCAAAGGTGAGATTTTTAAGATAAGATTGTGAAGAAGTTTGCTATTTTTTTCCTCCAATTATCACACTCTCTTTTTGTACATAAAATATAAGGATATGAAAAATTAGTGTATTGCATTCATGAGAGTCGAGTCGAGGCATCACCCAAAGTTCCAGAGACTCTCCTCTACACCTAATCCTCAACACTAGGGAATAAGTCTATTCTTGCTTCAGTCAACCATCTCATTAGTTGGTCAAACTTGAAAATGCATATAGACGTGCAGATGATGGAAGGCATAGGATTGTGCCTATTTTTCTCTCCCTCACATTGGAACAAGGGTCCTCTCGGGTGCCTTATTACTCAACACATGTATTTTTTAGTTTGTTGATCAATGTTCCCGTCAAGAGAATTCGGAGTCATCTGCACTTGTATCACTATATGATGCAGAGTCCTTTTATTGTGCTAGCCCGACTCCTTGGTCCTAACAGCGTTTGGTCCAAGTGGACACTTTTAAAATGGTTGGGAGTGCTCACCTTTGGTGGAAGCTCTTTGTAGTTTGCCTTTGAAGGATAGAATTTTTCTTTGAATATTTCTTTCTTTTCTTTTCTTTTCTTTTTGGCCAGCTCCACTGCTTTTACCAAAAGTTGGCGTACACTGATAAACAATTATTTAGTTTCATCACACCCTGCACATAGGGAAATATCAAACGATAACAGATGAACTTATTTACATACTGGATAGGGTTTTGCTGACACTCAGGTTTCTTGAAGCCTTCATTAACTTTATCCCATCCTCGAGCATCATAAGATCGGGTCTAAACTCAAATCTCCAGTCCTAGTTCCTCAAGTGATAACTCAACTCATCTCATCAATCATGCAGTTGTGTACGTGTCGTGCTGATCATATTCTTTTGAGGATAGAGACGAAGAGTGCAATATAGCTCTCAAATCTTTCAAACTAGGGAAGTGTAGAATATTAAGTTCAAAACCCTAATGACTAAGGCTGGCTAACTCAGACTCTCAAGATCACAGAAATCAAGTGTCCTCAAACTCCTTGAGTCTTGAGTGAATGTGAATGTATCAAGAATACACCAACTCCTTTGTTAGTGATTTTTTGTAATTTTTATCTTTATAAATTTTTTATGAATTTAATTTTTTATTTTAAATTCTTTTGAAAGACAATGACTGGCCCATGCTCATATGAATAGTTGCGTCCACTCTCAACCAGTATGGGTGTTAGTACGGACCATTAGACGGACCCATGTTACTTGAGGACGGATCCATATACAATGTCCTCTAAACCACCCACTTTGCTAAGAGAGACCGAAGTTCCCTCACTGAGAGTAGCTACTCATTTTTAAGCCTAGCAGTCAGAGCTTTTACCAAAGAAAAACTTTTTATTTTTTCATATTTTTATGGAGTTTTTGAAAAAGATTAATTTTACAAAAATTTATTTTTTACAAAAAGTTATTTTTTTTACAAAAAAATAATCCCTCAATTTTAAAAATAATTTTATAATAATTTTTTACAAAACTCAATTCACAAGTCAACTTAAACCAAGCCCAAAAAGAATTTTCAAAAAGTTAAAAAAACACGAGTTATGGCTAAAGTATATATACAGTTATATACGGTATACCCTCATATACTTAACTTTTGCTATGTCATCGTAGCACAAGTGATATGAAACCATGGCTCGGGTTAAATATAGGGTGATATAGAGGAACTGAGGAGGAGGGTCTCGCTATACTTAGGTAAAAAATGACCTAAGTATAAGAAGACAGAGCGAGGGATGAATTGCATGAGTCGGTTCCCTCCTATACGTACTGAAAAATATCCTAGGTAAGGGATCTGGAAATAGAGCTGGGGGCGTGGTTGTTAGGGTTAGAGAGTGTTTTCATATAGAATATATGGAGAGGAGGGGAGGGGTGAGTATTTTCATGGGCCTCGATAATCATGGATCCTGCCACAAAAGAAAAATGTTAGAAAATTAACAAGAAAATAATAGGCACAAATGATGCAAAAATAATGCACGAAGAGAAGAACTACAAATTTTGAAAATATTCACAACAAAAAATGGTTCAAAATTAGACAAATAAATAAGGGTGAGTGTGTCCCCTGCAACGGTGCCATTTGATGAACGCGGAATTTGCCTCTTTAATAATCGATAATTATCGTAGCATAGGAGGCAAATTTGGTTTAGCATAAACCACATTCTTTGAATGTTGTGGAATATTTTAACTAGGCAAGTCTACCAAAGTCGAACACAGGGATACGAGGTTCTTTAATATATTTGTTGAATTTTGTCAGTTAATTTAATGTGTGGTTATTTTCTCAATTCTAGGCCTTCATGCACACACAATAAAACGTAGATTACACAATGCAATTATATGATGCATGTATTTTTAGTTGATTTTTCAATGCAATTATTTGATTATGCATGGACATAATGTATGAATGAATTCAAGGGATAAATATGGAAATAATGGATTACAAATATACCATAAAAAATATAAGCATGGAATATGATTCAGATTCTGAGTCAATATGAAGCAGAAAAATGAGCGAGCATCTATCAATGGCAGAGCCTTATAAAGCAAAGGACACCAATAATCATCCAAAAATTTGCTCCTTTAATTAAGTATACAATCAGTGATAAAATTATGCCATAAAATGGATGATGAAACAAGCTTCACAATGAAACTAAAATCATACAATTTGGATTAAAGATGTTCAAGATATGAAGTAAACAGTGCAAAGGCATAAATGTAATAAAAATGCGAGAAATAAAATATATCTAGGTACCTATTCATAATTTAGCAGACCTGGAAGGGGCCCTCTGTATGTCCTTAGGCTCATTGATTACCTGCATGAATCAGTAACGGTTCGGACGTGTGACTTAACGTTGCATGCTTGCACGACCCGTTCCATTACAAATGGTATTGGAGCTAGAGTTCTTCTGGGCGTAGTATATCCATGACCAATAGAAATCCAAGACTTAGGTACTTGGAGAGAAATTAGTATTAGAAATAACTATTTGATTACTTGATTCCCTGACTTAGATGTCCCATCGTCATAGAGTTGAGGAGCATGGAGAGCAAGCGTTGTGAGATTAGTTATATTTGCAATGTAGTCTTGATTATTAGAGTTCATGACTCAATTAGAATGGTATCATAGGCCGAGTGGATTTATCCTGAAGATCTCTATTCACCATAGGTCTTTCATCTTTAAGTGGGAATAAGATATTGAGAATGTCGGTGATGTTAAAAGATCAAGACTCTTAAATATTTGATGTTGTTATAAGATCATTAAAGAGTGTGCAATGAAGTTTTGGAATATAGAAGAATGAGAATAAGATATGTGCAAATGAGAAGCAAGTGAACTACTGGCTAAGTATTACACAACAAAACTAATTAGCACTTAGTACATAATTATCTCGGTTTCATCATGAAAGTTGGGCATTGTCAAAATTTTTATTATGCCTTTCTAGATGGTCATTCAGAATGATCTTATAAATAAGTGGACTCTCCATCAACGTTATCTTATAAACTAGATTGACTTTGAGAACTCCTGTTCAAATGACAACTATTGAATTTAAAGAGATAGAGAATCAGTTACAATGAGAATATGATAAGGGAGTTTTCTGTGGTGACTTAATGTTACTCCATAACGAGCACTTTTCTCTTTGTGAAAAGTAAGTCACATTATCTCTACATCAGATACTAAGATGTGAATAAGGTAACTTAGAGACATTAATATATATAGTTTGGATTGATGATTTGTTCATTTTGATTAGCGAATGAAAAGATCTCTTCTAAAGCAATCTGCATATGAGTTACCAATAACTTGGAATAAAAGAGGTTGACATTTCGGAAACACCTTCTATAATAAGATTCTACCATTGCGATTTTTAGACCATGCTTTTTGTTCTCATCGGGACTCTTGTAGCGGTTGAGGAGTTTATAAATAGAACATTTTTAGAATTCCTCGATGACTTTGTGGCATAATTGTGGATGATAGTACTATATACTCTTGTGATATGGAGAACCGCCAAGTACATCTCAATATTGTATTCGAGACCTTGCTCCAACACCATCTCTCTAAATTTTACTTCTCATTAGACAAAACATCTTCCTAGTCATGCCATATTTATGGATGGTGTTGAAGTTGACCTAATCATGATGAAAGCTATATTGCCTTTGAGTTAGCCGAGAATTGTTTTAGAGATCCAAGCATTTTTCTACGATGACATGGTATATTGATGATTCACGTAGATTTTTCTCACATATTATGATAGTATCGAGAAACCAAAATAGAGAGGATGTGAAGTTTGTTCATTCAAATGAGTGTGAATGAAGTTTTTCAAAAATTAAAGTAAAAGTTGACTATGACTCTGACCATGACCTCATTATCATACATTAGAGGCTTTATGTTTAAATTGATACATCCGACAAATAAAATAGGGGTATGACATATGAAAAGAGTATTGATTGCGCATCACACCAACTAAGATCAAGGAGAGTAACGGTCCAAATCATAACTTGGAGTGTAGGTCACACATGACTTGATGCTGGTGGTAATATATTTTATATAGAAGTTTGGCAACATTATCGATACTGGGAAGAAAAGCTAAGGTAATGGAAAGGACTAAGATAACACAAAAATGTGTCGATCGTTTGGAAATGATTGCAACATCCAAAAAGGAAGATGCTAATATTTGTAAATGGAATAGATGAAAATGTGAGATGCCATGGTCGAAATTGGATTCTTGATGACAATAAGTTATGGTATGTGAGTTCATTGAATACTATATACCCAAGCATAACAAAATTACTTGAAGATCTGTAAAAAAATAGTGGTCAAAAGATGAAGAAAGATATTGCTGAATCTGTTTCCAAGTATTTTACAAATCGAAATTGAACAACATAAGCTAACCATCATGTACAACTTTCTGGAAATTGCATAATGGAACTATAAGCATATCATGGTGGATTTTACTATTATTGATCAAACAAATCAACTCACATCTTACCAATCCACTTGATCAATAAAAAGAAGAGTCAGATAGAAGTGGATGAAAATGAGATTTTCATCCTAATCTCACCTTCGAGGAGAAACCTGTACGCATCGTCGATTGTAGAGACCATCAGTTGCTGACGTACAGTTCCTTTGGTCAAAGTCCTTTGACAGCATCACCAGAAGAAGGAGGCTACTTGGGAGTTGAAAGGTGAACTGCAGGAGAAATACCCACAACTTTTGATATGTCCCTTTACAAAGAAATTTCGAGGATGATTTTTTTAGGGCATAGATCGTAGCAGTTGGAACTTTTGGAAGGCTCTCAATTGCATTACACTGTTATCATTTTGTAATATTAATGGTTCAATCAAAGGGATTTTGATATCCATTAATTTTCCCTCATTCGTTAGCCTTAAAATCCATCTCTTGGCATCATTGGCCACCAACGTGAGTTGGAGAAAGAGAGAGAGTTAAAGAGAAAGAACCTGAGAGAATGCCTTGCAGGGGATTTGTCTTCGTCGTAGGAGATGGCGGCATTGAATCAGAAGAGAAAAGAGCACGGATACGTGTCTGGAAGGAGCCACGACGACTGCGACAGAGAGAGTTACGTATTGGACATGAAGTATGTATCGATTTAGGATTATGATATATAATTGTAGATATCGACTTAGATTTGCAGGCTATGATGTATTTGTCGGCATGTGATTGTTATCATATGATTAATGATCATGTCCAGAATAAGACCTTTATTGTTGCATCAGATATTTAGGTTAACAAATACATGCACCCACTTGATTTAGAAGAGGTATCTTAATTTATGTGCTGGAATTGTACGGTAATCTTAAGAGATATCACAGCACGTTGAAAGTAATTATTTGAGTATAATCACTTAACCATTATGAGTACTTTATGACATTCAAGTAATATGTACGAATAATATTTCCATTTGAAAGAAACCTCCGTATATGTCGATTTCCTAGATAATCCACGTCATTGGAAAATATTTTTAAGATAGAGGTATGTAATCAATCAACATTAATTGTTGTACGAGTAATGCTCCTGTATCAAAAACAAATCCTGTTATCTTTTCTTTAAGAAGAACAATACCTGACAATTGAATTATTCCGTCGTGAATAACAATATTATAAGATTAATTTCGAAATCGGATCATGATTGAAGAATCACACCATTCTTAAACCCATAGAAAGTACATATTATAGCAAGCTTTGTTTATCGTTTCATGCGAATAGGGATCTCTTGCTTAGTTAAGAATGCGAATCGACCTACACTTTTAATTAGCATTAGTATGGTTGAAAGAAACGATCTTTATTTGAATATGACGACCGATAATAAGGAAATATTGGTTTAATACCTGGACTTATAATGATTAACGGATCTCAATAAAATGATTATTAAATTTATATTGCCTAACTCCTCCTCATTTTATTAACGTTCGTTTGTTTTTTTATTAATGGAAAATCCGTGGAGTAATTACCTATATCCACATGCTAAGAGCTTAAACATGTCTATTTCCTAATTAAGTGATTTACTATAAGTTTGAGATCAAGCGAAGTTTTTGTATATAAAGGGAACCATGAACAAAAATAACTTTGAAATACCTTCCGTTAAAATACTAATGATTGTATTAGAAGTTTTAAAGGAAATTTGAATATGAGGATCTTATATACGTGCACATGATTAGGAATATAATGTATATATGATCCATTGTATATCATAAATCATCTATACAAAGCTAACATAATAAATTGTTATACGTTATATGTCATGTCAAGAAGGTTTATTTTCTGAGGTGCAAGTTGTATGTTATTTTTTATCACGAATAACATAGCATATCATACCCTTGAATTGCACACATGTTCACTAAGGTATTTATATATGAACCACTGATCATGATATACCCAGTTACGAAATTAGTAATTGCATAATTCTTGATAAAGTCACTTTTGTTATCAAGAATATTGCGGAATTTTAACATTGATTGTACACCACATGGTATAATTACGAAGATAATAACACCGTATAATGTTTTATCAAGGCGATTAAGTCATCAAATTTTAATTTGATATTTAAGGAATAGACTCATAAAGAGTCACATGGACGACCGTAAGGGGTCGTGTGAGCCCAAGGGGCAATGCCACAAGGGGTATATAGTTGCAAGGAACCACAGAGGCAAAAGCTAAGTCCTTTATAATTGTACCTACACTATCATGTTATTGCCGCAAGGGATGCATCGTTGCATGAAACCATATAGGCAAAAGTTAAGTCATCTACAGTTGTAACTACATTGTCATGTCATGTCATGAACCGCATGTGCCAGCGGTTGAAAACATATAACAAGATACATACATGAAAGTTATGAAAATAAATGATTTATAAAGGTAAACAATTACAAGTATGCAAGGAAATGATTTATAAAAATAAATCATTACAAGTTACGAAATAAATGGTTTATTGCGGAAAACCATTACAAGTATGCAAGGAAATGATTTATAAAGATAAATCGTTACAAGTTATGAAATAAATGGTTATAAAGGTAAACCATTACATGTTATGCAAGAAAATAGTTTAATTAAATATAAACTCTTATATACTATACAAGAGATGTTTTAATAAAGAATAAACCATTACATGTCGTACAAGAATTGATTTAAGAAATATACACCAGCAAAGTCATGGATGCTAAAATGCAAAGTATTTTATATGACTAGATAAATATGTAATGGTTATGAATCATATAAAATATGCTCCACAAGATGGAAGAAATGCATGTCACATTTTCTTATGCAATTTACATAGGTATACCCAATGTTATGAAAGAATCCAAATCACATGTTAGGTTTCAAACTTAAAAATGCATGGGAACAATTAGACACATAATGATGTTTATCCATGAAAACTCAAGTACATGCTTTATAACGGATTAAAAGATCATTAGAATTCCCATGCATGGACGGTCCATGTATGTATCGGGGTCCATGATGGACCCCGATACATACTGGGCATTAGGCTCATGCAAAATTGTGTTTAATTATTTCAGGTGAAGAACAAGTTTGACCGAGCACTCAAGTTCGTGCGGCACTCAACGGGGCTTTCAGCATGGTATGGATAATTACATGGTTTGGGGTGGATATCTGTATGCCCACTGGAACGGAGAGTCATGATGTGAAATTATTTAGTTCTCTTTTGCAAATATATCATTATACACGTTGTAATAATGGACTCGTAGTTGAATGGATTTTATGGAGTCTTTTGAGAATGATATTTTCTTAGGCTCATTGATTACCGTGCATTAATCCGTAACGGCTCGGAGACACAACTTAATGTCGCATGCTTCCCCATATCTGCGTGACCCGATCTGTTACACACTGTAAATCAAAAGCCTTTATTTCCAACTTGAAAGTTTCAACCAACCGAAATTAACGGTCGTAAGAGTGGATTGCTCCTACTAGGTGAAAACATACGTGGCTCTCAGGAAAGTAGTTATTTCGACCACTCTTTTGAAGAGGTGGTCCAACTCAACCTCAATAGACACCTTTGGACTCCATCTTATCTCTGGTCTTCACTTTTGTCTACGTAATGTTATACCCATAAGTGCTCAGTTTGTTGTAGTTTCCATCTCCAAAACAAATTTTCTTGATGAATTACACCATCCTTTTCTTTAAAAAGAAAAAGAAAAACAGCCTACCCCAATGCGAGTCTAACCATGTATCCCTGTATCCAATGCGAGTCTAACCATGTATCCCTGTATTTACTCACCGTGCACCAGGGTAGAGCTAAAGAGTGCATTGGAGTTCACGACTCCTATAACCCACCACTTCGAGAAGGCGGGAAACCTTTGGTTTCGTTCCCATCGAATTCTTCCTCAGGCCCAAATTAGGGTTTACTTCACCCTGCCAATGGCATCCTTCTGCAGATCCGCCGCGGCCTCCGCCGCGCGCTCGGCGGCCGCCGCTGCCCGCACCAAAGTCCCTTCTCTCTCGAAGTCAAGCCGCAGGGCCCCTCTCCCCACATCGAGGTCCCTCCAACCCTAAAACCCTAATTCGATCACTCCAATCTTTTCCCTTCCTGATCGTTTGCTCTTGTTCTAACTAGGCCCGTTTACGCCGCATTGGGATGCGCGGTATCCTTCATACCCCTCCACAGCGCCGTCGCGGCGGCCCGCCTAAGGTCCTGCATCGCGGCAGACACGTCCTGCTGGTGCTGGACCGCTCAGGGTAATCTCAAAGGATCCCCTTGTTAAATTGCTGTGGATCGACGCGGGTATTTGTTTTGCGGTATGGTTGTTCGAATTGCTTACGAAAGCTGTCGCCGTTGCTTAAGAAACTGTGCGAAGTGGTTGTTTGATGGCGAGATGCTCTTCTGGGCACTGTCTAGTGACTTAAATGTGAACTTTGGCGCGAGTTTGTGAAAAATTGGACTTCCTGTGTTCCGGATGCAAAGTGGGCGTCCTTTGCATATAGATATGACTTCACATATCCACGAGATGTTATGTTTGTGTATATGCTGAATATGCTCGACTTTGATTCTCCATATTGATATGTTTGAACTCCATTTATATGTTATTTGCATCGGAGGGCTTGCTCTTAATTATACTACACATATCCAAAACCATTTATAATCCATTTTTTGCCAATATACCAGATGTTCTTTTAATATCCATACAAACTGATACCTGTATGATTAGAAAGAATGGGTATGGACATGCAATCGCATATTTGATCTGCTTGTATGTGCGTATATGTAAGTAGTAAATCTGCTTTTATTTTGGTTATTTAATTTTGACATTTTTTGATGGTTGTAACATCCATAGGTTTAAAGGACGACAATTGAGTCATGGTTTGAGTAGAGTGGGAAAAGGTAAGGAACTTGATACTAACACAACTATGATAACTGTTTTACTTGATGAAAGGTTAAAAATCTTTTTTTTTTTGGCTTACAACAACTTAAAATAATTTGTGTTTTCATTATGTGGAAACGATACTTGATCAAACAACATTTGTAAGTTGTAACATCCATCATGATATATAGGACCTTGTATCTTTCAAACACAACCTTGTGGCCTCCGAGCAGGGTTTTTGAAAATCTTCTAGAGTACGCCATTGATATCATGCAGTTGTTGATGTTTGGTACTTTCTTCTTTAGCATCAGATCATGTTAATGTACCGGTGTATCTTGTTTTTCATTCTTGGTTAAAGATGACTTACCTTTTTATGTTTTCAATTATATGCAAGGTTTGAAAAAACGAAAGGTGGAAGGAGTCGTTTTCCTCGGAATTGAGGCAAGGTGTAGCCTCGAGGTGGTCGAGGCGTAAGCCTCAGTTTACAGAGAAAATATGCAGAAAAGTATAATTATATATAACACAATGTAATTATATGTTCTTTGCCCAATATAAAATACTTAGCACTATAAATATGATGAAATAATAGAAATAAGAACATCAGAATAAAAGATAGAACAACATCATATCCCTTTCTACACATTTTCATCCAATCAAAGATGAATTCATTGTCTATGAATGTTGTGAAAGAATTAAATAATACCATATCTATCTTTGAAATATTGTTGTAATTAAAAGTACGATTAAATATAAGTCGAAGAAATTTATATTATGTGTCTAATATATTGCCACACGAGAAATCGTGAATCCTATCCATTTCGAGCAAACCTTTGAAATATTGTTGTAATTAAAAGTTTGATTAAATATACATTGAAGAAATTTATGTTATATGTCAAACATATAATATATGAGAACATGATAAGTCGTGAACCTTGTCTATTTCGTTTTGCATGATACGAGTATTATTGGAATTGGTATTTATGAATTCATTTATTAAAAGAGAAATAGTAAGAGTTTGTGAAATAGTTGGACACAATTAATTGTAAATATAAAGTTATAGTCATGAAAGAAACATCCGATTTAGGCATTTATCTCTTATAATCATTATCGTAAAGAAGCATATATTTATAAGCTTCTCAACTACCAAGTAAACCATTAAAATCATAAAAAAAATATCTCAAAAAAGCAAAAATGCCTTGCAAAATGCCTCGATCGAGGTGCACGCTCACTGGACTGGACCGAGGCACAGGCCTGCGGCTAAAGTTTTGCTTCAAGACTAGACTTAAAAAACTGTTTCATGGCTGAATTAATTCTTTTAGATGTTCCAGTGTTAATAATGGAGTAAAATTTATCTCTATAAACAAGCACATCGTGTACCTATATTCCAAGTTAGCCAACAGATCGACCAATTTGCTAATCCTTAAAATATCTTAATGTCCATCTAATGTCTTCTTTTGGAGAATGCGCGAACTCTGAACTCTTGTTTCATTTTTTTGTTGGTTTGCATGTTTTCTTGCTGAAGTGTTTTGTGTTGGTATTGATTGTTTTCTTACTTTTTAAATGATTTTCTACTTTTTTAAAGCATTAGCCCATTAAATCCCGACCCTTATATTTAAAGGTGTACGAAACCTTTTCAACATAAAATTACTTGTGTATAACTATTCCCTTATTTGACTTGGCAAACTGATTAGTACACTTAAAGCCTCGATGTTGAAGAAACCCCAAGAAAGGAAGGAATGAATAATTACGTTCTAATGTGTAAATTTTAAAGCGTTCGATAATCTTAAATGGTTAAATTTTAAACCTTGATTTTGACAATGCCTCTTTGGGTTGCCCTAGGGGTATGTGTTGCATTTTAAGGTGGGATCACTGAGTGCATACTAGGTTATGTTGCTTTAGTATGTGGACGATATGCCTTGCTTTGTGCAAGGTTTGAATCTACATGCTCAACAAGTCAAGTCTTTGGTGAATGTGTTTGGAGGGGGGCTTCACAAATGATGAATAGTAGTCAAATGCCACATTCATGGCCTTCAACATGGAGGACCATGAAGCCAAGATCTGTTGGAGGATGCTGGACATTGACTTGTATAGTTGATAAAAATCAGCTGACTAGCTTGAGTACTCGTTCCAACCAGTCGGGACAATGGAGTGGTCGTCTAACTATTGATTATTCGGTTAATAGTCAGTCATCTGACTAGCTTTGCTTAGTTCAAGGTTTGAATCTACATGCTCAACAAGTCAAGGCTTTGGTAAATGTGTTCGGAGGGGGCTTTACGAATGACGAACAATAGTCAAAAGTCCACCTTCGTTGCCTTCAATGTGGAGGACCATGAAGCCAAGGTTTATGGGAAGATATTGGACACTGACACCGCAGTTGAAAAAATCGGCTAACCAACTGTGGTAGTTGTTCCGACTAGTTGGGTCGATGTAGTGACAGAGTGACCATTAACTACTCGGTTAATAGTCGATTGTTCAACTAGTCGGCCCGAGTAGTCGACCGATTTGGACAGTCTTTTTTTTGCATTTTTTAAAAGCAAGCTTAATCTAGTATGATTAGTGTTTGATTTGAACTTATTTGTTTCTTGCACTAATACCTTGTCCCAACATTTAGCCACCATCACATGTCTTCATCGGCCGTAAAAAATCTAGGGAAGGCGTCGGTTGACACCCATTTCTTTACCATCCATCCATCCTAAATCTGAAGTCCTTGTTGCCCCCAATATAAGAAAAGTCAGGTTTCAATATTGCTGGTCGCATTGTCATCGCCTCGTAAACCAAGGAGACGAAAACTCCTCCCTGGCGCATGGCCTACCCATAAAAGTCTTGCTTGTAATCGTCTAACACAAGCCTAGACTCCAAACCAACTTGGACAATGACGTGAAATCAAGAATCATTTCATATAAAAGCGTTACTACAAACATAGGCATGTCGGCCATGTTCCTACATCTAGCCACCACCACATACATATCTTCAACAACTGCACTACATCTATGGGAGGCCTTGACTAGCACCCCTTTTCTAGACTAACCATCCACCCAAAATAAGAAATCCTCGCCATCCTTCAACCTTATCTCTAGCAATGATACCACACTCAACAACACATGCTTCAATTTCTCCATAATACAAAAGGCCTCCTCTCTATCCTTATTTTGTCCACCAAGTCTAGATAACTGCCTTAACTTGCCTCTAGGAGTATCCTAAAAAGCCTCATCCCCTCAATCAAACAACTCCGAAACCCACTTAGTCAATAATGTTTCATTTTTCCAGCACAGTTTATGTGTTTTTCTGCCTTTGTCAACAATGTTAACACATGCATGTGGAATAGAATAATAGTTGTGTTACAAATCCAACAAAAATTAAGCATCCCCATAGACAACAACTTTGTCTTCCAGCTCCTAAGCATCACCTCCTGTATCTTGTCACTGAACCCTAGTCCATCGATATATAGGACAACCTCACTGGATGTTATCCCAGTCAGGTCACCGAATGCTGAACTTGTCTTGTAAAAATTGATAGGTTGGTATTCTGTCTACCAGGTCATTGAACTAAGGATTAATTGATGGTTGAAAGACTAATCAGTTTTACTTGCTTTAATCTGTTTTATATTTTTTAATATATATAAATATATATAATTTTCTATACATATATACTTTTATATTTACATAAATTTGCATTGTGTATCACATTTTCATAAAAATGTGTTAACAATACTTTTAGATGAAAATGCCGTTTGCATTTATTCAAAAAATGTCATTTTGACTTTTGGTTGCCATGCGAGGTAAGGTTATACCACGAACAAGACTATAGAGGTAGTTTGTCGAGTATTACTTTTATGTCTCATGCGATGAGGACGCGATCGATAATATTGGCGGCATACTTTGTCTTGGATTGTAGGTTGATTTGACAGATCAATGCATCATTGGAAGTAAGCTTGGAAAAATTGGTAGTTGGTATTTAGTTGGTTGAGTTACTAAGAATTAATCAAATGTCGAGTGACTAATCGAGTTTAGTTGGACTTTAGGTGTGTATTATTTAATTATTTTAAATATAAAAATCATTTTTACACATGTAATTTATGTATTCACACATGCTTAACATTTTTCGATAGTACCATAATGACATAAAAGAAACAATTGAATTCAAATCAAACATTACGCATCTTATATTAAGTTTGCTTTTAAAAAAGGGGGAAATAAGGTAAAAAATTGTCCATCCAAAAATTGATCGACTAATCAACTTTGTCGATCGACTAATCACACGAAATAGTTGGTCGATCACTTGTTGATCGACAGTCAATAATCGATCATCCACCCCATCGACTTTAGTCATTTTACTAGTTGGACCAATTATTTGGACTAGTTAGCTGATTTTTACAACTATGACTGAAAGTGAAATAACACACTTGGTTGGTGAGGAGGAAACATATGTCTACCATCGTGTTCATGAGCAAGTGCGAGACGAACCTCCATGTAGATCACATGTTCTTCACATTTTCGCTGATGATAAATGTTCAATAAGTGCGGTAATTCTCGTGGATTGATGCGAGTGGAATGAGTGAATGATATTATAGTCGATCAATTGTATATAAGGTGCTAGAACAAAAGTTGATCACTTGCTGTTGTTAGGTCCATTGAGAATGACAAAATATGACAATTCCCCCTCCCCCTCCTTTTTTTGGCCTCTGATGTAGAGGGTCAGATTTGTTGGCTGAAGTTGCAGAGGAATGTTGCCAACCAAATCTTGGTCGCTCTACTTACCTGCATACGAGCGATGCGGCAATGCCCTTGAGCGCATCATTCATAATCTATGGTCCGATCGGCTCCAAGAAAGACATACTTAAGGTCCTCTTGGACATGTTTAAGTTCAGCCTCGGGAGTAGTGATGGGCTTGTGAAACACGTCCGAGAAGTCTCAAATCTCATAAACGGAGTGTTGGGAATATACAACCTGTATTAAAGAAAGAGGGGAACATGTCCACGTCTTGATTGACCCACGAATGAATATGTGCTTCTAAAATATCTTTTATACTATGCCCAATCCCGAAGTTAGTTCTACACATATGATTGACTATTATAATAAAGCTAAGGGGAGATATGAGACCTCTTCATTGGAATCATTTGTTATATGTTCATAAAGGAAAATACCCTGCTCACTTTGATTTTTCTCTCATTTCCTAGGGCTTTGATTTAGGCACATTTCTCGTAATTGGATTATATGGTCCTTGATATTGGATCCGTACAGTTATCTTGCCGCTGTTTCACTCGCATTTTCTATGTAATAATCTAATATAGCTCGAGGTCTCCAATATCTATAAAAGCCTCTATCTATTTCAATTTTATGAAGTCGGGCTGAACCTGAAATCTTGTCGAAAAGGTTCGATCGGTTGAACCATGGAACTAAACTTGGTTCAAATGTATGATGACATCCTCATTCTAAAAAATCAGATTGAACTGAACCAATGGGAAAAAGTGGTTGAATTGGCTAATTGAGCCATAATGAATTCAAAACTTGTATAAATTACACACTTGAATATAGTCGGAATAGATATAAATTACACACTAACACACATATATATATCTTATAGTAT
The DNA here is from genome assembly GCA_037367405.1 of Ottelia alismoides. Lineage (NCBI taxonomy): Eukaryota > Viridiplantae > Streptophyta > Magnoliopsida > Alismatales > Hydrocharitaceae > Ottelia > Ottelia alismoides. The sequence continues at coordinate 147,612 of JAZKJV010010937.1, read as the reverse complement.
ATGTAAAATATATTAATAATATGCAACATCAAATGTTATACATATGGATGTATATAATATTTAAATAATATACTCTATATAGTGACAATCAAGGTTTTAAAATCGAAGCGGACATCAAACCAGGCAGGTATCGGTTTTTGATTTTCATGTTCGGACCAATGGGACCAACTGTCGAACCAATGATGACATCATCATTTCATAAAATTTAGAAAAGATTAAATCGTTGTATTGTTGATTTGGTCCGTTTGGTTCAATGAGATCGAACTGAATTAGATCGGTATGTTATACAAATAAATATGAAAAAATGCTACATTATATTTTTATAGAGGTACACTCGTGTCCTTCCAAGTTTTTCCAATAACACTTATACCCCTATTTTTTCACAATTACATAGGAGACCCTATATTTTTACAAAATTCATAGTACCAACTTTTTATTAGGACACTTGTGCTCCTATATTATACCAACATAAAGATAATAGTATGTTTTTTAAGAATATAGGAACATAAATGAAATTGCTAAAAAGTTAGGGGTATAAATGTTATTAGAAAAACTCAAAAGGGCATAAATAACACATTGTAAATTTCATATAAATACATCTATATGATGTATAAATTAACAATATTAAAACTATTTGAATCTAATTAAGGACAAGTATTGTTAATTTATCGATTTTCATAGTATGACTATTACAACATCTTCTTCCTTTATTTTTGTTGGAATCAAGGTTTGAAAAAACGAAAGGCGAAACGAGGCGAGGCGTAGTCTCGAGGCGGTCGAGGCGTAAGCCTCAGTTTATAGAGAAAAATATGCAAAAAAGTATAATTATATATATGGAAATGTAATTATATGTTCTTTGCCCAATATATAATACTTATCACTATAAAATATGATGAAATAATAGAGATAAGAACATCAGAATAGAAGATAGAACAACATCATATCCTTTTTACACATTTTCATCCAATCAAAGAGGAATTCATTGTCTGTGAATGTTGTGAAAGAATTAAATAATAACATATTTATCTTTGAAATATTGTTGTAATTAAAAGTACGATTAAATATAAAAAATGTACTAAGCCTTCTCCTACTATAAGTAGGGTCGGCTACACGGATTCTTGCTCAAATCTATGTTGAAAGATTCGACTATTTTTTACACTGGCCGTCGACTACCTAACGCAACCCCTGCAAGAGTGGGATTTGAACCCTAGTCTTTTGTGTGGTAGACACACTGTACTACCACTAAACCATTAAGTGGGTACACGGTACGTCTAAATATAAGTCGAAGAAATTTATATTATGTGTCTAATATATGACCGCGCGAGAAACTGTGAATCCTATCCATTTCGAGCAAACCTTTGAAATATTATTGTAATTAAAAGTACAGTTAAATATAAGTCGAAGAAATTTATGTTATATGTCAAACATATAATATATGACAACATGATAAATCGTGAACCCTATCTATTTTGTTTTGCATGATATATTGTAAAGCTCCTTAAGTTTACTAGTATTGTTGGATTTGATATTTATGAATTCATTCATTAAAAGAGAACTAGTAAGAGTTTGCGAAATAGTTGGGCACAATTAATAGTAAATATGAAGTTCTAGGCATAAAAGAAACATTAGGTTTAGGCATTTATCTCTTATAATCATTATCCTAAAGATGCATACATTTATAAGCTTCTCAAACTACCAAGTAAACTATTAAAATCATAAAAAATACCTCAAAAAAGCAAAAATGCCTCGATCGCCTCAACCTCCTGAGGCACGCCTCACTTGACTATACCGAGGTACACTCCTCGAGGCTAAAAAGGACCACCTTGCCTCGAGACTTACGCCTCGACCGTCTCGAGGCGCGTTTTTTCATGCCATGGTTGGAAGTAGACAATCTCATGCACATTGTAGGAAGAGAGAGAGAGAAAGAGGCAATGCTCGCATGTCAGGAAGGGACATGCGATAATGGGTCATTGGCACATGCGAAAGGAGAAAAGATAAATGGATACTATACTATGTGATAGATTGAGTCTGGATTATGAATAGTTTCTAAAAGTTTGCTTTTTATTAAATTATTAGAAATTATTTTTATCATAAAATGGATGGTTGAATCGATGATTTAGTTCAATTGGTTCAATCGAGTTTAAGCGGTCCAAACGGCTTTCGATCGGTTTTGACTAGTTTTATTTTCTGAATAAAAACAAGGTGGTTGGACCGTTTTTCTTCTGGTTCTTGATTTCATATGTTGAACCGCTGGTTTGGTTTTTAAAACCTTGATGACAATAGTTTTTTTATCCAAAGAATGGCAATAGTTTAAGTTATATTTAAAAACATTTTATAAAAGAACTTATAATGGCAATAGTTTAAGTTATATTTAAAAACATTTTATAAAAGAACTTATGGTGGAGTAATTGGTAAGAGGTTTGTTGTGGGTTGCTGAAGGTCATGGATTCAACTCCCAACAATGGCAGATATTTTGAATAAATTTAAAATTTATTGTTCTTTTGGTTGTACTGTGTTAAACTGGGTTCGAAAAGCTAATTAAACTAGTGATTGGACAAAAAATTGGACTTTTGGATCGAACCGACACAAATTGCTTAATCAGACCGATCCAGGGCCGGTCCAATCGATCGAACCGACTGATCTGGTCTGATCTTCAAAACACCAATCTATTCTATTTTACGACACTATTATCAAGAAATCGAAAGGAAAGACAACTAGATATATAGTTGGAAAGCAAACGAGACTTGCCCTTGATTTCGCACTCCTTCCCTGTGTCGCCATTATCCTCGCTTGCATGTTAGTTGGCCATTATATTTGAATTGTCACTAGTCTGGACATCTTGTCCTATTGACAACCACCTACGTATGCCAACAGAAATGACATTCAACTCTAATCGAACTCTCTTAGTCTAAGCTTTGCAAGCTGCACACATCTAATATCATAGGCCATAAAAGGCTTACTAGACGAAAAGAAATGACAACCTAGAATAAGGCAAAGAAGGTAGATTATGCATGCATACCTTGACTCCTAGATGTCGAAGTGAGAGATGAACCATGCATTTGGTCAAATATAACATCATTGCCTAAGCTGGTGAGCGGGGCCATGGAAGGAAATGCCGCGATATATCGGCGATATATCGCTGATATAAATATCGAGATGAGACCGATATAGGTATCGATATGACGATATATCCTCCTTTTCAGGCATTTCCTTCACAAAAATGCATCGATATGGGCGATATTTCGACGATATATCGCCGATATATCGTCGATATATCGTATCGACACGATATTGAAACGATATCGATATCGATACGGCCTTCCATGACGGGGCATGTTAGGGCACACTGACAGTGATGTTCTCTCTAGAGCAAATGGTCGAGATTCACAACATTTTTTTCTTGTCATTCTCGGAGCGGTCCATGGTAGGAAGAGTATCAAAGCAAATCCTCTATGGTATGGTGGAGGTATTATGTTGAAAATGTGATTCACAATGCAAAGGAGCTATATGCGTTGTGAGTTTGGATATTTGTGTGAGGGATTGCACATGTTTGGCAAAGGGTAGAAGGTCATGCGGAATGAACATTCTTGGGTTTACAAAGAAAAACCATTTATTGTAGGGAATCATTGTGAACCTATTTATAAACCTCAAATTATCCTTACCACACACGCTTATCATCCACTTTTGATATACAAAAGAAGAGTTTGTTGCTTAATCTGTAGAAGCGACACACAATCAATGTGAAGAGGAATCGAAGAATGACAAATATAAATCCTTATGCCTTATAAATACATAAATGATCTAATTAAAAGCTAATATTATAAGATTATTATAGTACTTTATGTCAGATTTTCTACTAAATTATTAATATAGAGCTTAAATATCTATTTTTTTGAAGAAAAGAAGGATGAAGACACCATTGTAGGTGTTCACGCTAAAGCTACGATTAAGTCAAACTTAATCGATAAAATGATCTTAGTTTTTAACAAGGATGCATGTACGGGTTAAAATTTTCTCAATACAATGTTTGTTATGGAAAATAACTTTTTTTTTCTACCAAGATGACCCATAAATTAACTAAAGATCCACCATCTTGGTTCTTGAACTGTAGGTAGTGGCTTCAAGGCTTTTCCGAAACTGTTCAGTGTCCCTTACCTTCAGGCACTCCATCCCTGCTCTTTTCCAAGCACTGCTTTGGCAATTGGCCCTCCATCTTCTCCAGTTTAGGTGACAACGGAGAGGCCTCCTCAATTCCAAAGATCATGCTGAGAAGTCTGACACCCGAATGCCTTTTTGGTCTCCTTCAGGGACAGCACTCTCTGACAAGAAGCTCTCTATCTCGAGACTGAGCAAACAATCGTGGGAAATAGGCATAAAAAAATCCTTGTTTGCTCCAATCGTCTAACCAAAACAAAATCCTCACCGCTTCCCATCACCGATATTAGGAAAGAGACCGCATTATGCTACACAATGCAGAAGTCTCTCCATAAGAAAGCGGGTGACCTTGCCTTACGCTTTACCACCTCCAAGCAAGCAGTTCCTCTCACTAAGCCTCATAAGAGATCGTCTGTCTCCCCAGATTCTTACTACCCATATTGCAAGTAGGGCTTTGTTCATTTTCCGAGGGTGGAGAAACCCTAAGCCACCCTCCTCTATTGACCACACAAGGACATCCCAAGACACCAACACTACCTCCTGCTTTTTCGACCTAAGGTGGTTTAGAAAAAAACCTTCTGGTTGTACTTATGAATCTTATGGGTTATATATAAGGAGAGGTAAAATATTGGAATTGCTGCCTTTTCAACATGGCCTCAAATTTCGGCGAAATTCGACCGAATTTCGGTTTCGGTGGGTGACCGAAATCCGACCGAAATGGCCGATGTCGACCGAAATATGGGGGGCCTAGTTCAAAAATAGACCGAAATGACCGAAATTTCGACCGAAATTCGACCGAAATTTCGTTTCGGTCGATCTCTGAAACGAAACCGAAATCCAGCATTTAAGGCCTTGCTTTTCAAAGGAGAGGTGATTTATAGATCACTAATTATGTAGTTAATAATTCATTCATTAAAGTTTTTTCTTATACAAATGTAAACTAACTTAGAGAAGTAGACAACATAGCTTGGAGTAAATGGGGGAAATGAGTGATATTGGGTGACATGATGCCCATTCAGGATTGACAACATTTGGATTGATAGTGGCAGCTCTACCCTGATACGGGTGTCATGCTGACTTTCTCATGCCACTGACACCCTGAAAAAATGACATTCTAGGTGTATTAATACTAGTCATTTGGGAGCATACAGTAGCATGTTGTTGGCATTCCATAATATCTGAAATACTAATCTGTTTTTTTCGTCATTGTTTTGTTTCTGATGGTGACTTACCAAAACTACTTGGAGTTTGTTACCGAGTCTATTAATGAAGTTCCATGGCACCTTCCTCGTTCTTTTCGAAACCGAGTGTTGCGTACATATGGTCTTGAAGGTTTGACATGATAAATCTAAAGACATCCATGCAGGCATATCTTTGTGTGAATGGGCATATAACATGTGGGAAACTGACCAAATAGAATACGAAAAAGTATTTTTTAAAAAGAAAACATTGGCCTTAAACAAAGAAAAGAAAATAATGTTCATCTTACATTTATGAGCAAAATATCTTTAATGCATCGAAGCAGATTTATTGACATAATCTTGATTGAAATTAAATCAGTGCATCCGAGTCCCTGCACACTTGTTATGGAGCAACTGTACGCAGGAATTTTAAGTTGATAATACAGAGCCTTTAAGTTGTAAATGAGGAGAATTAAGTAACTTTTAGTGGCAGCGAAGTGTTAAATATAAAAACCTATTTTTTTTCCAATTGCTGCGTTAAAGATTTACTTTCTTAGGCAAAGTCATATTATTCTGTCTTTAATGGCTCTTTGTTAAAAGCTGTCATGATAATTGTTAAACAATTTTGCTGCCAACAATATCCATCAGTAAATTAATTTCTTCATTCATGATATAGGATTGGCCTCACCATCGTAACCGGATTTTGATGAGGTGCTGGAAAGAATATCTGTAGGCAGTCAAAGTGGAGAAAATAATTTGGGGAGTCAATATTAGTGTGCCAAATGATACTATGATGCTGAAAGGCAACAATTTTTGTCTTTACTGTGATAACTCAGCAAGAGAGGGCTCCTTTTTGCTTTTGCTCGTGTTTCTTTTTGACTCATATTCTCTTCTATCTGTTAGACCACTCTCGTGGTTTCTGAATTTCTTTCCACACCATTGGTCAGGATACATTTGTTCTCATGACAAGGCAACTGAAGTTATTATGGAGGCATTAAAGGAATGCATGATTTGGGTGTTTTGATGGAAAATATTGTTGTATTTTATCATGTCACTTTTTTATTTGGTTGAGTTTCTCTATCTACATCTTTGTTGGTTTACAGCCCTGTTTGTATGGCATGCCATGCCTTGTGTCACTCTGGTAAAGAATTTACCACGTTTATAAAAATAAGTTGATCCTTTCAAAATAAGCTGAAGAAGCATAGATTTTTAATCAGCTCGATTTATCTAGGTTAGGTGGCAACTGGATATATAGGACCTTAATTTGTTTCACAAGTGTAAATATTAGTTTTACACAAGTTTGTCTTGAAGACTGGAACACATGACCGGCATGTTTGTGCGCGCACACACACAAAAACCCAAGCTATACTTTTACAAGAGCTTTACACATTTTGTCTCTCAAATCGAGGAAAAGCCATCACCAATACAGTTATTGGCTTTCACATGAACTTCACCTCCCCTTCCCCAAACCCATATACCAAACACTATCCAATGCCCTTTCTCCAATTCATGAAGGAAGATTCCCCCTCCCAAATGTGAGAATGTAATAGTTGCCCGCACTTCTCACCAAACTCATGAATGGAAAAGAAATATTGTCTCCTGCCCTCCACCAAAAGAGGGAACAATCTTATGTGACAGGTGTCTGGAGCTTGGTGAAAGTGGTTGGTGATAGATTGTAACAGAGTTGAGAATCACCATTGAATTTTATCATCAGAGTATAGATGAGAATTGCATTGTTGGCGATCGAAGATCGTCAATTGTTGACCATAGGGAAAGAAAGAATTAGAAGCTTAATTGTACAATAGGTTTGCACCATGTTCAGACATCTGGATAATCAAAGATGGACGAATATGGTGAGATGTTTCTACTCACCTAATATGATTCTCCACTGCATTGGAAAATCATTAATGAGAATTTTGTAGAAAAATGCAACCATCACCATATAATAGTGCACATACACGTCTCCTTGGATGTTTTTTATTGTGAGATTTAGGGTCGACTATCAATTGTTGGTGTTTATTTGTATTGAATTGCAAGTCCACTTATATCCATGCATTGAATGTTAGCATGAAGTAGGCTCTAAGTTGGGGGCATAGTGGATTAGGTCACCTTAAGAGCCACACACCTTACCATTCCTTATCTGGAAAATCTGGGGAAAGGGGGTGTAAAATAGGAAATCACGTAAACCCATTTTGTGGAAGATTTAATAGTGCAGCACTCCTATTGTACATTTGAATCATTTCGGCTTTGGGTGCACTGTTGTACAATGATGATTGCAGTGCAATTTTTGGTGAATTTACACGTATTTATGTTGCAAAGAAGGTTTTAGCTTTTGTGGTTTATATTGGGCACCTCTATTTTACAAGCATTTTATAAGTTATATGGTTGTTATAGGTTGAGTAAGAATTACTTTACATGCACATGCATGTGCTTAACTTCCTTTAAAAAAATGTACACGCATATGCTTCACTATATGGTATACTTGATGGTTTTGCAAAGTATGGTTTTAAGTGTCAGTGTCGATGCAGTTTCGCCTACTCCGGAACATGGACCTTTTGGCAAAATCTCAGAATCTTGTCAGAATATATCAAAATGGTTTAAATTCATTTTCTTAAGAAAAAGGATTATAATAGTTCCAAAATGTAATAATAATATAATTTTACTATCCTATTTTTTTGGGGATATAGAGAAGTTTGAATCTAACATCTCTATTAATTTGGTGTGTCCGTGTTCACATCCTCCTTTCGTTAATAGGAGCAGGTCACTATAGCCTAAAACGGGATTCTCAGTCACTGCTCAGCCAGTGGCCTGTTGCTGACATGTCACAACATCTTGATCTGTGTTGCAAAGCATTTAATAAGTAACAGTTGAGATGACTAGCCTTTTCTAACCACTACAAAATCTTCATCGCATTTGCAATTTCCTTTCAGACACATAATAGACGATCTATTATCAATTATTCATATCTTGTTATTCTTATATTTGTTCTTTTATGTATTTTCGTACATATACCATGGTGGCTAAGTTTGTTGTTTTCACCATCATCTCGAATCTATGGCAACTCATAGAGCTTTAATGTAAGGTATTCCTTACTCTTTTCGCATTAGTGTTGCCACATCTAGTCTTGGACCTCACTCACATTTGCCTGGGGTGTTGCTCCATGCTATCATGCATTTCTTTGTGAGCTCCACATGTACATATCACCTATCGAAATTGTGTTAGCGCACATCAGTGCTTCAGTTGCTTTTGTGCATTACCTGCAATGACTCCTATACTTGTGTATATTCAATTAAGAATGTAGTAGTCATGCAATTGTACGGTTTCCATGTGAATTCTAGGGTTTGGTTTACAGGTTAATGAGAAGTAAACCCTATCATGTTGTCGGTTGATATAACAATATCTTATATGTAAGAATTAGACTTGGTGTTTAAAAATAGAGTTCATAGATTCAACATATCACATGAAGATATGATATGAGAATGGAGGAGTCTTGGGAAACCTTTCTCATTATGATAGCTCGATTAAGTTGGATAATTCTAACTATATGCTCAGTTGAGGAGCGATGAGTGAGTAGAACGAGAGGGTGAGAAGGAGTTTGAGAAATGTTGAGAGATATATTTATCCTTCCCTTTTTTATGTATTTTATTCTTATTTGTATTATGTAATTTGCCCAACATGGTTTCTCTTCTCTATATAAGAGAACCCTAATGCATCATGAATAATCAATTTAGTATTATCTTTCCACATGGTATCAGAGTGACGGTTTTAGATCGGAGCCTTCTACCCTACTCCTCTTCCACCTCCTACCGGCCTCTACCCCAACCATCATCGTCAAACGGCCACCCATGGCCCCTCGCTGCCACCATTGCACCTCTAGGGCCCCTCGTTGTAGCCATCACCAACGACCAATCAAGCGGTAACTCTAGGGCTCCTCGTCGCCCAACAACCTCACTCGTAGCCGTAGGTCCCCAAAATGTAGCAACCCCATCGTAGGCCACCTGCTGCCTTCCTAGTAGCAACGTAGGTTGACCACATCCACTTCTAGTGGCCTTGCGTGGTCCCCAAAGGCTCTTGTAGCCCCTATCGGGTTCGTTCTTGTTGTTTTTGCCATTGCACACAAAAGGTCTCCCGGTGGCTTGATTTTGGGTAGTTTTCGGTGAAATCAGACCTCTAGATTCATACGCCTACCCTAGAGCACGACTTTGGTTGACTCTGACGAAGGCATGACATACACATCTCTGAGTTTATTCTTTGATCCAATTGATGGTTGTATATCACATATCTGCTGCAGAGAAGTAAACTAATAAACCAATTGAGAATTCAGGATGGGATGTTCTTTATCATAAACACTAAGTTTTTAAGATTTATAACGGCTTATTGCTGGAAGTAGTGGGAACAAATCAACTGGAGCATCATCATTTTTGAACCCAACTTGAAGAATCTTCTCCACGGGTGACACGAGTTCGAAGGACCTCTGTCGAGTCCTTCGTATCAGATAAACATTGACTCACAACATGCATGTTTAAGAACATAGATACCTCCACATTGTGAGAACCGATCTTCAACCTTGAATACCTTCGTCGACAAGCTGAGCAAATATCGACACATGAAATTCTTTGTTAGCCCAACAACTAGGTGCACCAAGGAGGAAGGTTTCCTCCTCTATCGTGGTGTTTAATCATCTCCAACTTCTATTCGTCGCCAGCAAATAACATCATCTACATGTCCTCAACACTTAATAGCAAACCAACCAAGAGCATTAGTAGAACATATTTGGGGGTGTGGGGAGTGTTGGTAGCATATGAAGCAGAACAGGACAAGAAAAAGAGAAAAGATCATGACGAGAGATGAAGAAGAGGGGGGAAGAAGCGGCCAACAACAAGGGTTAGGAATTGGGTTTACTTGGAGATGGTATTGAAGTGGATGAAGGCATGGGGAAGGGATTGGAGGGCCTGGGTCGGAGGAGGAGGTAGGGGTTGAGGAGGAGGGGGGCATTGGAGAAGGTAGAGGTGACAGAGGAGGGTGCTGGAGGAGAAGAGGGGGACTGAGGAGGAGTGGGCGGAGGAGGTGGGGTGGCAGAGGAGGAGGCTGGATGAGAAAGAAGAAGGTTTAGTGAGGAGGATGAAGAGGAAGAAGCGAAACGAGATTTTTTTAAGAAAATACATATATACCCTATCTATTCAATCTTATTACCCTTGTGTCCTGAAATTTAACATCCGTTTGGGATGCGGATGGACGACAACTTATCTGAGGGGCACAAGTGATAAAATTACTAGAAGTCAAGGGTTGAATTGATATTCCAAAAAAGGGAGGGGCATAACTGATATTGCAATATCTCAGAGGGGCATAATCAAGGGTTTAAATATCGATTTTGGATATCGTATCGGTACCATGTCGATACGATATTTCATCGAAATTTCGATGAAATTTCGATGACATTTTGCCCATATCGATCACCATTTATGAAGAAATGACTGGAAACTGCCCTCATATCGCCATTTCCTCGAAATTTCGGTTCATTGTCGAAATTGAAATTTCGCGAAATATGTAACCATGAGCACAACTGATTAAAAAACCAAAAAATGATTTGTATATTTAAAATAATTAAAAAAATTCAAAATTGACTAAAGATAGTAAAACAGATTAGTCGCATGACTGCCGGTTAATCCTTAGTCAATGAACCGGTCGACCACCAACTACTGATTTCTGTAACCTTGCTCTAAGCCAGAGGGCTATTTTATAGATGTGGACATCTATGCTCCATCTTGATGGGGGAGTAGTGAGAGATATATCTGTCTTTCCCTATTTTATATATTTTCTTTTATTATTGTCTCTATTATGTAGTTTGACCAACAAGTTTCTCCTCTCTTTATAAGAGAACCCTAGAGCCTCATGAATAATCAATTTAAGAAAGGAAGAGAGAAAGGGTAACAAAAAGGTATTGGAAGGTGCTGGTGGTTGAGAGGGGCATGGTGGGGTTGCAGGGGCACTCTAGAACTAAGCAGACATGGGTTATAAGTGGCACTGATGGCTCAGGACCCAATTCATGGGGTGATGATTGTGATGGTCCTAGAGACGGGTTCGATAGTGGAATTGAGATGATTGACAACGTGGTGGGATGTGGATGCTTCATAACAGACGAGGAGTGAGATGAAGCAAGAAATCTTACATTGGGGATCAACATTGATTTCATGGGGATCTAAGATTGAGGAATGGCATCTTCAAAGGTACATATTAGGTTCACGACATTGCGGAGTGACAATAACTGTGCTAGTTTTTTGGAGGTGACATACACTTTGTGAAGGAATGCTAGGGGGATATATGTGCTTCAGTTGGGGGGGTGAATCGGGTGACATACAATCCTAGGATTGATTGCACAACAATGGGCGTTTAGAAGAGAAAGACTCAAGAAGGGGTGGATCTATTGACTCCTTTTTGGTTGGGGAGAGCTGTGAGGCAGTGGTGGGGTAGATCTTGGCTTGGTCCTGCCACAACTTCTCTGGTGTTGCTGGGATGATCTTAAGAGGACACACATGTCTTGATGGGCAACATGAGAGGTATGGAGAGGCTTCACAATTGGAGAGGAGTGAACTGATGTGGAAAATCTTGCCATGGGGTTTGACGGCGACCTTGCAGGGGCCTGAGAGAGAGGGGTCACAATCTCGGGGGGGGGGTGCATTGTGACACAGTGGAATGACGACAACAATGCTGTCATTGTTCCAAGTATGGAAATCTGCAGTCACTTATCATGTGGTTACCCCACCACTATTGGAATTACTAGACATGCTACCACAACAACAACAACAACAACAAAGCCTTTTCCCACAATTAAGTAGGGTCGGCTACATGGATTCTTCGCCTCCATTCAGATCTGTCTTGGGTCAATCTCGGACTTATATCCAAAAAACTAAGATCCCTTCTTATAGTCTCTTTCCAACACTTCTTGGGCCGTCCTCGCCCTCTCTTAGCCGGCTCAACATCCCAACACTCGCATCTCCTAACCGGTGCATCAGTTGACCTTCTTTGCAAATGACCAAACCATCTTAAGCGGTTTTCTCGCATCTTATCCTCGATCGGAGCTACACCAACTTTCTTTCTGATTGCATCATTCTGAATCCGATCTTTACGTGTATGTCCGCACATCCATCTTAGCATTTTCATTTCTGCTACAGCCATTCTCTGCACATGTCTATGGTTCACAGGCCAACATTCAGAACCATAAAGCATAGCAGGTCTCACGGCTGCTTTGTAAAACTTTCCTTTTATTTTTAAAGGAATTACTAGACATGCTACCAACATTATATATTCCGTTGAATGCGATGGGATTCAACACCTGAATTATTTATTGTAACTCGAGACACGTATGTTGTTTATCCAAGTATGTAGCTCAAGACACGTATGCTGTTTCTCCAAGTAGATTTGTATTTGTGGTAGATGGGCAACACGCTCGAGTCATGAGATATGTTTGCCATGGTCTATTGAATGTATTACTTTTCTAAAATTTCTTTTTAACTTTTAGTAGAATCATCAAGGAGTTGAATTGTCGAGTAAAAGCCATTTTTACGTGTTTGAGGTTCTACTTATGGAAGACATTGACCCATACCACGAGGAGTCTATCATATCTTTACTATTGTTGAGTTCTTTTTCCTTTCCAGTTTTGCATATAGTTGTCAGCGATACCAATGCGTACTTTGTGTTATTCTCTTTGGCCACACTTCATGCGATCATTTTGACCATATTGTAGGTTTCTTCTTCGGCCATTATTCGGTGTAAATCATGTCAGCTAAGCATATCAAGCTTCCTATATTCTAAGTCAAGGTTTATCTTCGTGGTTTTCTTTGATATGCTTCACATGAATGCTTCGGTGCCAGTCATGTCCAATGTCGTCAAGAGTAGGAAAACACTACCAAGCTTCCTATATATTAAGTCAAAGATGCCTTTCAAGGTCCTATCGATACGCTTCACATGAATATTTGGATGCCAATCTTGTCCAATGTCATTAGGACAATATGTAAACTTTTGCAGATAATGATGATTGTTCTAAAGTCTCATGGGTCTTCCTTCTAAGAACCAATTATAATATGCAAGGTTGTAGAAAGCGGTTGTCGGTACTCGGTCGACATGGTCACTGACTAAGGAGTAATCAGCAATCGGATGACTAATCAGATTTAGTCAGCCATTAGTCGATTTTGTTTTTTTTTTAAATTATTTTTATTGTTTTTTTGAATGAAAATAGGGTGAGATCTCGAGGAGGGACTCACCGCGGATGTATTATAAACATAAGAGGATTACATCACCTGGAAGACAAAAAATTATATAACACCTTACAATGAGTAACAACATTTTTCGAATAGAACCTCTGGCTCCTAAAGAATAGGTCATTGCGCCCCATCCAAATCGCCCAGAGGACTGTAAAAGAAAGAGAGCAGTTGTCAGTAGAGTTGCCACCAACTCCCTTAATCGACGTCCAGAACGACAATGACTCGTCCACCAGTAGCCAAGAAATGCCGACCGCCATCCACACATGCTCCGAATATGGGCACAAAAAAAGGTGGTCCAGATCCTTGATGTCAGCTCCACATCTATCACAATGCACCTCAAGCAGACCAAACATCCTTCCCCTCCTGGCCTTATTACTCAAGCTGCTTCTTCTGAAGCACCACAGGAATACCTTCTCACAACACGGAACCTTCCTACTCCAAATAATCCTCATGTCGCGTTGAAAATCTTCATCAAGTTCTTCCCCTGATCTTCGAAACTCAGCATAGGCTTTCTTAGTCAAGAACCTCCCCCCGTCCCAGACAAAGTGGTCTCTGTCATGCACGAAGCCCTACGGAGACAGAAGTTCTGACTGCAGTGTCATGAGCTCCTCCAAACGCTGGTCTGACAGATTGGACACAAACCCAAGTATCCATGTCCCAGAAACACACGCCTGTAAAACGATGCACCCCCGTGATGAAGTCAAGGCAAAAAGTCTCGGATAACGCATGGAAAGAACCCCATCTCCACACCAATCATCCAGCCAGAACCGAAAAATGCTCCCATTACCCAGCACTGGCCTCAATCTAGGCATCAAATCTGGTAACACCTTCCTAATCCCCTCCCACAATGGAGAAGCAAAGCAGGTTTGTCCAGCCTCCAGAGAGCCTCCCACCCCATAGATCTCTCGCAGAAGTCTGCACGCCAAACTTTGTGAGTCACCCCAAATCTGTATCATCCACTTCTCCAGCAAAGCTTTGTTTATGCTCTCGACATCCCGTATGCCTAAACCACCCTCCTTGATCGACCTCGTGATGGAGTCCCAATCAACCAAGCGCCAACCCTTCCCTTGCTGCCACCCATCTGACCAAAAGAATTTCCTCATCAGGCTCTCAATCTTCTTTCTCACCCCCACGGGTAGCAATCTCGTGGAGCAGAAAAAAAGAGGGATAGCCGAAATAACATGTTTCGGCAAAATCAATTTCCCCTACGTGAGAGGGTCAATGATCTCCAACCAGCCAGATGCTGCTCCATTTTGTGAATAACCAAGCCCCAATCCGCTTTTCTAAGCTTACCCGCAACCAAGGGTAAACCTAGGTATGAGATCGACATCTCCCCCAACGGGCAGCCAAGCGTCGTCGCCACATCCACCCTTTTTGCAACAACCAACCCAAATGGAATCACCACCCACTTCTGCTTGTTAATACAAATTCCTTAAAGATTACTTAAGACCTCCACCAACTACATTGAGCAGCTAATCTGCTAGTCAGATCCGACGAAGAATAGGACTGTGGCTTTTGCGTACTGCAATAAAGGAATGGAAATCTCACCACAACGGACACCCTCACACCATCCAACACTCACTGCCCTATTAACCATAACAACTAGCACATCTGCCACGATCACAAACAACATAGGAGCAAGTGGATACCCCTGTCTGACCACCCTCTGCGGTTGGAAAAAGCCCTCCTCCGGTCTGTCGTTCACAAGCACCGAGAAAGAAGAGGTAGTGACCAACCTCTTCATCCAGGAGATCCAAAGATCCGGAAAGCCACGCTACTGCAAAGATGCTTACAAGAACTGCCAATCCACACAGTAATAAGCCATTGAGTAGTCAATCTTCCACATTACGCCCTTCAAGCATCGTCGCCATCAATTGAGACAAATCTAAGCTGCCATCATCAGACCATCTGCCATCTGCTGATCAGGGATAAATGCAGATTGTTCCTGCAAAACGATGCAATCTAGGACCACCTTCAACCTGTTCGCCAGTACTTTAGCGACAGTGAGATAGAGCGCATTCGATAGAGCAATGGGTATGCAATCATCAACCCTACATGGAGAATCCTTCTTAGGCAGGAGGAAGAAAAGCGCTCTATCGATCTTCTCGAATCCCATGTTGCCACTCCTGAACTCATTGATCACCTCCATTACTTCCCCCTGCAGCAAGTCCCAAAACTCACGGTAGAAACCAATAGGAAAGCCATCCGGCCTCGGAGCCCCATCAACATTAAGCCCCTAAACAATGGCTTTCTGCGACTGCTCCTGCGTCAGGACCTCGATAGAGAAATGTGCCACCAGCCCCTCCGATTGCTCCTGCGTCAAGACCTCCACCTCTTCCCCACCCAACCCCAGCCCTCCCTCTGCCTTCTCCTCGATGCCTCCACAAAGTGCCCACGCAGTGCGCTCCCCACCTGCGCATCGCCATTGACTCTCAACCCCTCGACCTCGATCTCATGGATGTAGTTCTCCCTTTTGCGCCCCGAAGCCATGTTGTGAAAGAATTTGGTGTTCGCATCTCCCTCAGCCACTTCGGCCTTGACCTCTGACGCCACTCCACGTCCTTCCTGTCCTCTAGCAAAATAGCTTCTACCAACCACGTTCTCTTTCACCTCTTCCTCCTCCAGACCACATTGGTCCTCAAGGCCGTCCGACCGGACCACCTCTTCTTGCGCCTCACACATGTGCAATCTGCGTTTTGCCTTCACATCTTTCCCAAATTCAGTGAGAAAGCATTTTAAGTCTTCCTGCTTTTTAGCAAACCGCCCCATTGAAGATCCCTCAGCCAGGCAACCTTTCCATCTAGCATAAACCACTTCCTTGAAGCCATCCTCCAACAGCCAGGTCTGCTCAAATCTGAAGAAGAATATGGATTTTGTATGCTCGCCAGGCGACCATAATTTCGACATGTGGTCCAAATGGGCCCTTGGAAGCGCCCATGCCCGAGAAAGGGGGAAGCAATCTACTGAAAGAAGAAACCGATCAAGCCTGGATCTGGATCTCGAGTTACGCCAAGTATAAGTGCAGCCCGCCGCATCCACCAAAGTCAATCCCAACGAATGGACTAGCACCACCATATCTTGAGAACTTGCCTCCCGACCCACCACCTTTACTTACGCTCGAGTGCTCAATATCGTGCGCCAGAGAGCTGACATTTCCCGTGGGGTCATACACGTTTGTGACAGAAAAGATCATACCATTGCATTTCCGCTTCAAGCAATCAGAGATGGAAAATAAAGATCTCCTGTCTCCCACTTTCTCAAAACCATCCTTCCTCCAACTCGTTAAATTCCCCCCCATCGACCCCTGGGCACCCAACTCAACACAATCAAACACATCAGATCCCTCCATCCTCTCCAAAATTGATTTCCTCCCATAGAGATCTTCATCTCCTGAAGAAGCACCACATCTGTACGCGATTCAAAAATAAGATTTTTAACCCCCAGCCTTTTTTCGGGTCGGCCTAACCCACAAACATTCCAAGAAAGAACCTTCATTTAAGAACATCAGCTTTCTTCTTTTGAGGTGGTATCACCCCGATGCATTTAACGAAGCTTCTATCCAATACGACAAAGAAACTCGGTTGACCAGTCAACGGCTGAACCTTCGCCTCGCACGTGGGATCACCCAACTCCAGGGTCTCGGAGGTCGAAACCTCCGCCCTCCTCCTCCTCTTCCACCACTTATCTTCGTTACGTGCATAGTAGTTACCAAACCGAGGAGGGGCGGTCAATTCATCCTCGATTATAAGGGGCACCTTGTTGGGGTGCTGCTGTTCAGAGCTGGGCCGAATACCAAGCACTGTGGTCCTGTCATCCTGTGCCTCCTCCGCACCCACCTCTTCGCTAGTCGCCATGTACGGGACGGGCCAAGCCGCCTCCTGGCCATCCAAGGGAGGTTCCTCGCACCGCTTCGGAGGATTCGAGATCGGACAACCTTTCAGCATAGAAGAAAGCGCAACCTCCCGCCTAACCACGTACCTCTCATCGCGCTGCTCCGAAGAATACATGATCGCAACTGTCGACTCCATCGCCCCCACCCGGTTCGTGGTGAGAGATGACGCCTGCGGTTGCCCTGAACCCGTTAAGTGCAATGTCGATGCAGTAGGGTCCTTCGAATTGGGTTCAAGCGCAACCGGAATCGGATCCGCCTTTGGTTCATTCGCCCGAGGAACACAAGAGATATCTGGGACCGCTAGCAGATTCGGACCCAACAACTCGGAGCTGCGGCAAACATGTACCACACAAGACCCCAGACCCATCGGATCACCTGAAACCGCTTGAAAATTTGCCAGGTCAGTCGGCGTGGAAGCTTCTGCGAACCATCTTCCGACATTGCAGGAATCGCAAGTGGCGGTTGCTGAGGAAGATGGAGCGGCGAGGCCTTTTTCGCCACTATCGTATCCTCACCTTTGAATGCCCCGAAAATTAATTTTGGAATACCAAACGACACCAGCCTCAACTCGCTTGAATTTGAATCTCACCGAAGGAGCAGTCTCGACCGTCGTCGATGCACATCAGATCACTGAAACGGGGGGTCATCGACTTTCAGCTCTGCCACAACCCCAGGTGTCTCCGACCACCTCTTCAAGCAATCCCCAACAGAGATCTCCAAAATCAATTTAGATCTGTAAGCATGGACCTCGTGCTAACACAACTTCTCCATGTTGAAGCCACGCACGCGGAGGATCACATCCGCCTTGTCGCCCACCCGACACCCACTACTCTCAACACCGACATCCGATGCAATCATCGCTAGAATCTTTCTCACCATCGCTTACGATCGAAGGAAGAAAGGCAAGCCTCTTACACAGATGCGATCCACCCGTGTGTTTTCAATAGTTCCATCTTTGGCGCGAAGGACCCTCCACTTAAGGACTGGCCATTGTGCGAAAGCCTTAGAAGATTCTGGCACTCCTGCTGCCTGAGGCCACGGGCCAACACACGACCTACTGCAAAAAGCAAAACATCACCCTTAAACTCGGATCTCGCCGCGACTCCAACATCCGAAGTCACAAGGAACAGGGCGTTCGACCCACCATTCTCCCCCAGTAGAACTTCCAAGTACGTAATTTTTACCTGCTGTTCCGCAGCAAGACTCCGCTTGAGCTTGTAATGCTTACATCTGTGGCCTGACGCACAACAAAAATGGCACCAGACAGGATCCCGACATTGACTCGCCTAGTGAACCATCGTACCGCATCGGAAGCATCCGCGATCGAAGGGAAGAAAAGGATCTGCTTGTTGATGCTGGTGACGAAACGACTCCAGCCGATGCACCTGACTGCTTGAAGAGGGACGTCGATGACTCACACCTTCCAATCATCCTCACCTCCACATTCCCCGTCTCCCTTATTACGCACCCTTGACACGCTCATGCTCACTATAATGATGGTATATATGTAGTTAGTTTAAAATGTTCATTTTTAATTTTTTTAATATATAAATCATTTTATACACATTCTTATATATTAACATAGATTTGTACATTTTCTATACTATCATAATGAAACAAAAGAAGTATTTGACTTTGGATATAACATTAAGCATAGTATAAGTTTGCTTTTAAAAAAGGCAAAAAACTAAAAAATAAAAAGCTTGATGTAAAAGTCGGTCGATTAGTCGACCCTATTACTCGAGTTGACCGAGTAATGGTCGACTAGACCTAGTCGAGTCGGCTATCCCCCAACTCAACTAGTCGGCTTAGTCGGCTGCCTTTTACAAGCTTGATAATATGGGAGTTGTTGAAGAGTATATTTGGTGGGTGATGTTTAGTCCCACATCGCAGAGTGATGGCACTTTGTTGTATTGGTGGGGTTATATATAAAGCCTCACGGAGTAGGGTTCCACATAAATTTCCATGTGTTCTATTTTTCTTGCTTTGATTCGCTTCCACATTTCATTTTTTTATATGGTATCAGATCAAGCTAGTTTTGGGAGATTCAGATTTATTTTTATATGTTCATCAAGTTCATCTATGATTTTGTTCTCAAAGTTTTTGCATCAATGACCCATGATTCCTATCGAAGATAGAAAGATCTCTATCTCTAGCCTAGTGGACTCTATTTCTAGTTTTTGTCGATCATAATGATGAATCATTTTAAAGGTTTAAAAAAGTGCAAGGCAATCCGAGACGTTTTCCCAAAATGTGAGACGATGCGTATGCCTCGAGGTGGTCGAGGCGTAAGCCTCAATTTTCTTGGAAAGAGAAACTAAAACTAATGTATATTATACCTGAATAAATAACTACAACACAAATTATTGTAACATATTGTTCAAAAGTGTAATACAAAGTGCAAATTACAACTATAATTGTTCAAAGTTCAAATACGATTGTGAAATTATAAAAGAAAATAGAAAGTAGGAACGAGTTCAACATAAGCATAAATTTAGTGCAACATATTTTCCATTACATTCATGCGATCCATAAAAAATCACTGATCATCACTTTGGCGTCCCTTTCTCATATTTACAAGTTACAAAATAACATACTTACATACACATATCCCTTAAAATCTTAGATGATTCGAAATAGGACAAAAACTTTGATGGATATTTCATAATTCTCAAACTTAAAGCAGGGGTACAAGTACAACTAAATTACCGATACTAGTTTTTTTAGTCAAGTGCATTTTTCTATTTTATAGGTCAGCTTCTTGGTGCATCTTAAAGAAGTTCGAGGCGAAAGATAATTCCCTAAATCAATTCCCAGTATAAGCCAATCTAACTTCCCTAAGCATTCTAACTAAATTATTGAGACAAGATTACAATGAAAAATATAAAAAAACAAAAAAATCTGGACTCAGTGTGCTGAGAGGTATGTGGGAGGCGACGGCTCTGAGGGTGGATGGCAGCAGGCGGTGTCGTTGAGCGGTGGACGGCAACATGCGGTGTCATTGAGCGGTGGACGACAACAGGCGATGTCGTTGAACGGTGGACGCATCAGACAAAGGTGTTGGGCGGTCGAACGGCAATAGTGGTGGCGATTCTTTCTCGAACAGAAAGAAACCTTCGTTATCTTTGTTTTTAGGGTATGAGAGGAGTCATGTGCTTTGTATGTGACCAAAAAGTAAAAAACACATGACGCGAGGCTTACGCCTCCGCCTCGCTTCGAGCGCCTCATGCCTTGAGCGTATCATGATCAATCGAGGCGTATGTCCCAACCAAAGGACCCGAGGCGTGCGCCTCGGGGTGATTTTGGCGTGCCTCACCTCGAGGCGTACACCTTTGTGCCTCGAGGCGCCGTTTTTTAAACCCATATCTTATGCATCAAGAGGTGGTTGCTGTTCTCCTTCGCTGGTATTTGATTTTTTGA
Source organism: Ottelia alismoides (assembly GCA_037367405.1). NCBI lineage: Eukaryota > Viridiplantae > Streptophyta > Magnoliopsida > Alismatales > Hydrocharitaceae > Ottelia > Ottelia alismoides. The sequence continues at coordinate 126,703 of JAZKJV010010937.1, read as the reverse complement.
TTGGGTGATTGATGGCATAGGAATTTCAGTTCCTCTATTGTGCTGTGAGATTTCTGGGATGCTGATCGGCTCATGGTTTCTTCCAGATTTGATATTTCTGGTGGTCTGGAGTGTGTTTCTCAAGAGTTATGTGGTCGATATGGAAACCTGTGATGTGGGTTTCGCGCACAATCGCCTCGCCTCCGGGACGACTCTTCCGTCGGAGTGTGTATCCAAGAGTGTATCTCAAGAGTTATGTGGTGGATCTTGAAACACTCTCCGGATCTGGAGAGGGTCTTCTGCTCTCCAAACGTTAGACATTTGATCCATTTGTACACACTGATGCGGATTTATGCCGTGGTCTGTCAGATGGAAAATCTACAATCTGGTTGCTCTTCTGGCAATGTAGATTGACAATAGCTTAATTATGCCTTTTTCAGGCAGCAAGGATCAAAAGTTCAATTAACCATCCGGAAGGCCTTCCATTTCATGTTGAATCAACTCCACAACAACAACAAAGCATTTTCCCACAGTAAATATGGCCGGCTACATGGATTCTTTGCTTCCATATAGAACTATCTTGGGCCATTCTTTAGCTTAGATCCAAATAACTAAGATCCCTTCGGATAGTCTCATTCCAACACTTTTTGGGCCTTCATCACACTCTCTTAGTCGGCCCAACATCCCAAATATCACATCTTCTAACCAACGCATTGGCCGATCTCCGTTGCATGTGGTCAAACCATCTTAGGCGATTTTCTCTCATCTTATCATCTATTGGAGTGACGTCAACTTTCCTTCTGATCGGATCATTCCGAATCTGATCTTTTGTGTATGACCATACATCAATGTTAGCATTTTCACTTTTGCTACTATCATTCTCTACACGTCTATGGTTCACAAGCCAACATTCACATCAATAGAACATAGTAGGTCTCATGACTGCTTTGTAATACTTTCCTTTGATTTTCAAAAAAAATTTCTTATCACATATAATAGTAGAGACTTCTCTCTACTTTAGCCAACCTGCATTTATTTTATGAGTGACATCTCTATCGATTTCCCCATCATGTTGCAAAGTAGATCCCATCGTGTTGAATCAACTCCACCTAAGTGAATTGCAATGAGCATGATATCTTTGATGTTGCTTCACACTTATTTATAACATGGGTTGACATTTCTTTGTGACTCATGTGACGAGCTGTATGTGTCGAAGGAATTCCTGAAGGCATTTGCAACCTTTTGGTTTCAGGTCTGTAGCGTCATTGAGAGCCGTAGGTGGGTGGTGGGTATATTTGACTGACCTTTGGCTTTAAATAGGAGGCACTAGGGTAAGCAAAATGCGAACCTACAATATTACCATTATGACTGTTGTGTTTCAACCAAATAAACTGTAAATCCATACTTTCGACATGCTGTTTACTCACTTCTAGTAAAGCAGATGGATCAAGGGGATACCCAGACTTTGTATAGGATTGTAGTCGTTAATTCATTTTTTGACCCAAGCAAAAGTATGCGACTGAAAGATGCGAGTTCATGATAAACCGTCTTGTCTTGTGGGCACTTAAAGAAAGCATGAGGTGCTCGATTCGTTTGCATCAAAGCAGCCAGTGTAGGGGATAGCTCGGTGGGATGACTGTCGGAAACCAACGTTTCTGAAGTACAACTGAATACTGTTCTGTTCTAAATTGGGTCTCCGAGGAAGTCTTTGGCAAGAAACATGTGATAGTATCTAGGTCTAGTGCGGAATCCACATACCTAATTATGGTCCATATCATTTCTGAAATATGATAGGTGAAATTGGTTTCAAAAGCATGAGCATCTTATGATCTTATATTGATGAGTTGTGGTGAGATTGCTATTTTATTGGCACTATTGCTTTTATAAATGAATTAAGCTTATTGAGGTACTGTCTGTGCTCCAAATACATGATAAAGTAGGGCATTGTATTTCCTAAAAAATAGACCATGTAGTCACTTGGTATGTTGTTTGCAGAACACATTGCGGGCATGTTTACCGGCGACTTCCCTTTGCTATAGTTGAATGATGTCTATCTAGGTTGAAAAGCATGCTTGATATATGTGATCTAGCTTGATGGGGAATGTTAGAAGACATTCTTACTAATATAGTTTGTTATTTTCCCATTTGTTTCATTCTTTTACTTATTTGTTAAACCACATCGTTTGGATAACTGAACGTGTCAGAAGTAAATTAGTCACCATCTTCGTCAACATGTCTATTCATCACATTCCAATTATTTTTATTCATGGGGGGACACATCAATTATTCTTTTGCTATCAACCACTTTAAAGACCAACCCGCTCATTTAACTTATTTCCACCAACCCCTCTATTTAATTTTATTCCAATCATTTACTACTTATGCGTTATTTAGTATTTATTCTATTTTCATCTTTTCTCAACGGTGAGACAACGACAATGGTTAAGTAGGATTTATCTCACGAGTTAGGGGACTGATAAAAAGTTATTTTTTGGAATTTTAGTCTTCACTTTAAATGCATTGCTATTTTCCCTATAATCGCCTACATCAAGATGATCATGGTTAGATTTTCTATAAAATTCGTTCTTTACTTATTACACTCACATATGGCTATACAATATCCATTACCTGTTTTATTATGGAGAATAGTAAACATATATGTTTATGCGACCACTACTTTTTTAGAGTAGAATGACCTTGTGCCATCACAAATCAGGTTATATAGTCCGGTCTTCTGTATCTGTACTGTTATCATTTTATCTTTATATTATTTTTTCGACATCAGTTCTTTATATAAACCGGAATAAGAGTCTAAGAACATGGTTTGTGCATTAATCGTGTCCATGTATGAATGATTAGACATCATAAAACATTTTGGAGATGGTGTTTACCTATGATTTCCCTCCTTAATGTTTTGAATACTATTAGAAGGAAATTGGAGATTCTTTTAAAAGAACAATGGTTGAATTTTGAGATGTTCATTTTTCGATCTTCTTTTTGTGGGGAGGTATGTATAATGTAAATACCTATGATTTGGGAAGATGGGGAAGGCATGTTGGACAGTCTAGTGCCCAAGTTGGCCTGGGATGGATGCACACTTCCCTATGGATACGGTAGTGTTTTAGTGGGGTTGTAAACAATAGGATTATATATAGGTTACCATATCCTTATCCAACATTCAATATGATTATGGATGTGGATACTAATATTGATGAAATTGTGTTATCATATCCTTAAAAACCGGAGACACATAAATTGGATACGGATATCAATAGAAATATTCTACACATGAGCTTAAATATACATGTATTAGATAGCATATAAATGATATCAATATAATAACGTGTATTTATTTCCTAAAAAATGCATCAAATATGGTGAAAGAATGTATAGAATTATGCTACATAGGTTAAAAATAAATTTATAACTATATTTATATATTAAACCATAGATATAGATATATTTTTGTGGATATTATAAGATATCAATATTCATATTCTTTTTAAAATAGATATGGATGTAGATTTCAAAATTTGTATAAAATGGATACTGTGACGGATCAGATATGGATTTATCTACATATGTTTGCATCCCTACGTTAACGCATGTATATGAAATCGATTATATGTGAGAGTTAGCCGTTGATTCTATTTGAAACTTAATTTTTGGAAATACCAGTCTATTTAATTTGCGTGCTCCTTGAATTGAAGGTATTAATAAAAAGAAAGATCCCATTCGTGAAGAAAGTAAAGAAGGATCTTATTTGCGAAGAAGGTACGAGACAAAAAGTTGGTATGTCACCAATAGAAAATAAGTGAGATGAGAGAAGCTCAGTTTAAGATGCTTTAGTTGTGTACAAAAGAGGACCATCTAGTGTTCAATTTTTAAGGTGCGAGAAGTTTTAAGAATAGCTTTCCAAAAGGATTATAGGACTGACCAAGGAATTGTTGGGAGGAAATTATTAAGATGGTTATGACCTTTATAGACCTAAACTCATTTCTGATCCAAATTAGATCTATTTGGAGGCAATGAAACCAAGTAGCAAACATTACTTATAGGATTAAAAAGAAAATGATTGATTATTGTTTATTTTGTTATTGCTGTGCATGATGTCAAGACATTCATGCATGCTTGTTTTGATATGCAAATGTATGTTCTATTTTGCTCTTTGATTGCTTCCGGGCTGCCGGAGACCAATATTTATAACTTGTGTTGGATATTGCATTGGACAGTTGCATTGTAAATTGTGGTTTCCTGATGACAAACTTATAATGTTCTTCCTATTAGGAACCTTCGCTAATAAATTTCATTCTTTGTGGCTAGTTAACTTAGGCTTCTTTTAGTCTATATCCTATATTGATGACGGAGTTTGCTTTTCTGGAGTTGCTTCTTATGTAAATTGTAAATAAGAATGCCGTAGGTTCCATTTTGTGATGGTAGTTTTGTGATGCCAATAATGTACCATTTCCTGTTGTTTCTTAGAAGAAAAAAACGATTATGACATTGCAAGTTGTGCTTTGTATTGCTGTTTGAATTTTGATAGCCCTGTCTTGGTTTTTGCTTAGGTTTAAAGAAAGGAAAATGAATCTGGCTAAAAGCAGAAGGAGTGGTGTTTGTTATTGTTGTTGAGGTTAGGTAAACAGTGACCTTGATATTTTTTCTCCTGGAAGTGTGAATTGGCTGTTTAGCTTCAGTTTGCTTGATTGATTACTCTCCTGGGTGTTTTATTTGATTTTCTTTGTTTATTTGGTCATACAGTCACCAACGTCGAAATCCATCCTCTTTCTATGTCAAGCGCTGCAAGCTACATGGATTTGTTCCCAAAAGAGATGCTGTGTCTTTATTGGAGTTCAATTTAGATAATGAGTTCATGTTTAACTGTCTTTCCAAGGCTTTTTTAGTATTTCCTGTCCCCCTTGTAAGTGCGGTTATGTAACTTCTCACGCCTTCAAGACGGGATGCCGATTGACAATCTAAATGCCCATAACATCTGAAAATTATCTCATCTATGTTCTTTAGTTGCAGCACCGACCTTTTAATTCTATAACTGATTGTTTTTTGTCTGGCAACTTGTCCACCTTCGTTCATTCGTTTCTGCTACTATTTTTTCCTTGTGCATCTATTGTTGATGCTTCTATTCTAAATGCTCATATAAAGTGATTTGTTTTATTGTTGGTAAATCCACCTAGACCCCCCCCCACCCCCAAACTACTCTCTGTTCTAGCGGTTGCGCTTGTTCTGCACACTATCTCCAAGAATCCTTTATCATGTTGAGGTTTCACTTTAGGCGGAGTGTCGTTGCATAAAAACTGTAAGGTGATATGTTTTTTTGAACTCTTTAGCCCGATATCTTGCGGCTTCGTCAACTGCTTTAGTTAATATAAAGGATGTGTGCATGTAATTAATTGCATATAAGAGATGCACATACAACTGGAACATTACAACCTTCTCCCACATTAAGTAGGATCAGCTACATGGATTCTTTACCTCCATTGAGATCTATTTTGAGTCATTCTCGAACTTAGATCCAAGTAACTAAGATCTCTTTAGGTAGTCTCCTTCCAATACTACTTGGGCCTTCCTCGCTTTCTCTTAACTGCCTCAACATCTCAAATTTCACATCTTTTAACTGGTGCATCAGCAGACCTCCATTGCAAATGACCACGCCACCTTAAGCAGTTCTCCCTCATCTTATCTTCAATCGGACCGACACCAACTTTCATTCTGAACATATCATTTCAAATGTGATCTTTTCAAAAAAAACATAATTGAGGCACAATTCTCAAAATTTTTTTTGAGGCACATGGCCTTTACAAGAGTAGGTGGCCAATGTGATTTGCCATCCAAAAGGGATTGACGGCGCAGCTTGTTGCCCGTCTCCCATCAATCTCTATGTAAATATTCTTCAATGAATAGATCACACTTTAACGATGCAAAACCTTAGTGTCCTGAAAAAGTATATCATTAAAGTACGTACTATGCTGTATAATCTAAACCCTGTCTATTTAAGATATATCCTACATGATTCATTGCAATGATCCGGGCCAAAGCCACGTTCTTTTTGATGAAAACTGATCCTATCAACTTAATTGGACCTGGGTTTGATCAGATCCAAGGGGACAATTCAAAATTCTCAGATACCAATTAGTCAAGCAGTGATCCTCCAATCTTCTTACCTACATACATCTTTGCAGGCTTTCCATGTACTGTCTATGAGGTATTACATCTAACCTTAGGACTTTGGATTCATAAGATCTACCCTTGAGTTTCAAAATTATGAATTGAAACTGGATATGGTGCATAGTCACATTTATGCATGTCATTTGATTGGATTCAACCCATGTCTTATTTTTTTGTGTCAGTCTTTTCCTGTCGCTGGATACTGGATATTTTTGCATGCCTTGTCCTGCTTTGTAGTTTATTCTTCTGGTGCGTGAATTGATTCCTTCCTGAGTTTCAATTTTGGTTTTTCAGTCTCATTTTTTTAATTCTCTGCTGTTATTTTTCGTAGGTTTGAAAAAGGATAAGTAAATATGATAGGATAATACGGTCTTGTTTTTGTAAAAGAGAGAAGATTACAAGGTCTTGGATTAAAGAAAATCATATGCAACAGTATGATATCTGATTATTGTGGGTTTCATTTGCATTTTCATGAGTTTTCTGGCTGAATGTTCATCTTAAGATACAGGGTTGAAATTGTGATGCTGAGTTGTGCCTGTTGCTTGCTCCAGTAGTTTATAACCATAATTGTGATTTTCATATGAACATCTCATATTGATCATTAGTGGGATCTTTTTTTGGAAGGATAGGATGAACCTCCAATAGAGGCCCATCCAAGACTCGCCCCTGAGATTCGAACCCTGGTTTTCTGTGTGATAGACACCCACCGCTACCAACAGACCATTCACTGGTTTCTCATTGGTGGGATCTTATTCTTTTCTTCTCTCAGTTGGTAATAATGTCAATTCCCACGGTAACTTTAGAAGGTTGGTGTTATCAACAAAAGCACCATTATTTCATGAATAAGCAGGTGTTCTTGTTTTGCGCTATTTTTGGTGGTTTCAACTTGTATAGTTGTTTCGTTTTAAGGGAGATGGCCATGCAGTTTGATTATTGCATTGGGCTTCATTAATGCTGCAGATCTCTGTTAGAAGAATGTATTGATTTGTTTGTTTTTATGGTTTAGAAACATTCTCCCTGAGATATCTTCATGATGCCACATGACGTTGAACTTAGCCTTTTGTTTGTGTCATTCATATCCTTTTCTGTCTTATCTTTTCTGTGCTTGCTTGTCCTAATTAATTAGCTTTTATCTTGGACATATTAGTTGGAGTTAAATTGCATTTACTAGATCTGTCACTGATATTTGATTGTGGGCTATTTGGGAAAAGAGGAACGGGCAGGGAAGTATGTGGACAAGTGATGGTCTTTTAAGTTTTCCATCAATATCCGTTAGAATGTCAAACTACCTTATTTCTGGGTTGTCTTGCAGAAGTAATACCCCTATTTAACTGGGGACTGGTAGATTATGTGAATATAAATATTCTATGTAAAGAAATCAAGACTTTTCATCATCCAAACCCTTAGGATAGTTCAGTCTACAAATTGTATACCGGTCTTAACTTGTCTATTCCACAGTATCCTAATTTTTTGATTATATATATGGAATGGTCAATGTTCATTTTTTCCAGTTTCTTCTGTCTCATCTGTCTATATAGTGATCCATGTTCTGACCAGTTCTGACCAGGTCGATGTTCATAATTTATAGGATATGCCCAGCCCTTTTGATAAAAGCTTTGGAGGCTATCTTGTGATTCTGGACAAGTCCGCTAGAGCTTGCGAGGTGGTACATGTGCACTGAGATTACGAGGTTTATTTGATTTAGTTACTCAAGGGACCCACCCGTACAAATGTGTTGCACTGTACTGTTCTCTTTATTTAGGTATGGTAAAAGCGGAGGGAGATTTGTTATATTTCTTTGGTCATTAGTCTGGAATCCTAAACCGTTATTCAACATGCTTTAGATTTTACATCAATGTTTTATTTAGATTTTAGCTATTGGGGTCTTATCTGGAGCTTTTCGAGGGTAATGCATTCTTAGTAATCTTTGTTAGGCTTTGGAAGTTTCTGATGGTTTGTAGTATAACCAGGACGATGGATAGGTTGATATATGCATATTTAGGAAGAAGCAGGTCCGGATGAGGGTTAGTGGAAGTCATCAATATTTTAGTAAAAAAATAGAAGCTTAATAAATTGAATTGATAAAGAAGTCTGCAATATCACAGAATGTCTTTCCTCATGTTGAATGGTTTATAGATAAGGAAATTTTGTCGTTACAAACCTCATTTTTTGTTCTTTGTGTTTCGATGGCAGATAGAATGGACAGGTGAAGAATTTGGATTTTTATATCTTTTTGTAATTGATAACGTAAGATATGTTATTGGGGGCAGATTCTGGGATGCATTATTGAGGGCTCGAATACATTTGGTTATTATGATCCCATCGATGCATCTCTTGGACTTTCTTAATTTCTGCTCGATATTTCTTATTACATGTGTTTTGAATGGTTTAACCTGTTCTTGCAAGCATGTGCGGAGATTTAGTAGAATTTGTTCAGCTCGAGGGGAGTTTACTTCGTGCTGAGGGTAGATGGGTGCTCTGCAAGTTTAGATGTCAATACAAGCCAGCTTTCTCGACGTTCAGGGTTTCCCATCGGTTTATTTTTTTCACTCGCACTACTTTTTACTGAGATTTTTGCGTCCGGTATTTTGGAGCAGTATCAGGATTTGATCTTAGCTATAGTAGTTGCCGGAGTTTCAACAAAGCACACAAACACAAGATTAACGTGGAAACTCTTCAAGGAGAGCCAATATTGCCAGCTCTGGCCATCTTCTGGAGTGCTGATGGGTACTTGGGCATGAACTATCTTGTCTCTTACTCATCCTGTCGAATGTTAGGTGCTCCGTCACATTTTGCCGAGTTAGTTACCCCCATGTAATTATCTGGTGCTTGGTCAGTTGGACTCACCTAGTGGCATATCGAGTTTTATACAGGGAGAGCACCATGAATCATGCTTGGGGGAGAAAATAAGAATTGTTTATTTTTTACATATAATTAAAATCGCTAAAGATATACAGGTTATTGTTATTATCTGATTTATAAACTAAACTAGATACATAGGGCGTATAACAACTCATACATAAAAATTGCCTTAACAAAAAAAATGCATATAATAATAATAACAATAGTAATTTACACAAACCTGACATTGTACGGCTCGAGTCACTGCTTTCATTAACCCTCAATGGAGTTCAGTCTTGAATCATCCATCAAAATATCTCTCATCCATCTTGTCCTTCGGTCCTCTCATACCCCGAATTTGTCCTTGACACGAAAAGTTCCGTTAAGTCACTCCCTATCGAACATCCACAATCTCTTCAATGCCAGGACCGAATGATCAAATGAAGGTTTGCTCAAAAGCTGAATAATTTGTAAGAAAATATAACCTCTTTTATCAATCAAAACGATACACGTCAGAGTTTTGCTTGTTAACATTATCTTGTGCTTTTGGTATTCTCCTTAGCAAAATAAATTTTAAATGACGTTTCATTGTTTAGCATTTACCTGATACGTGGTACTCGTGTTACTATACAGTAGGATCTACTGTCGTAGTTGGGTAAAAATGCAACATCTCCATCGTGAGCTATAAAATAAAATATGATGGCAATTGATCTCTCTCACCTTAGCAAGACTTTATCTCCGGTCCCTTCTCGTCAGCTCGGAGGACGTGCAGGATTCCGATGGCATCGAGATCCTTTCTACCTGTAACGATAACAGGCACCACAACCTTGACAGCCCACACCCATGCACGTCAAGATCCCCACCGCCACTCTTTCTGAAGCAGATGGTGCCGTACTCCTAGGGGATTGGGAAGAGGATCCTCTGCTGTAGAGGGGATTGCAACAGAAGTGCTGTAATCTTTTTTAATTTTTTTTTGTGATTTTAATTTTAAAATCCAATCTTATCGATTGAATCTTATATTAATACTCTGCATTCCTCCAAATTTCGCTTAAATCCGAGATTATTTGCTATTTTATCTTAATGGTCAAACATTCAAATCTTTTTTAAATGGAGTTTAAATTGCTTAGATCTTGATCGAATGTCTGACCATTAAGATAAAATAGCAAATAATCTCGAATTTAAGCGAAATTTGGAGGATTTGTAGAGCACTAATATAAAATTCAATTTATAAAGTTGGATTTTAAAATCAAAATCAAAAAAAAAATTATAGGGGATTACAACATCTTTGCTGCAATCTCCTCTACAGCAGAGGATCCTCTTCCAACGGATTGTCTACTATAAGTAAATTACAACATCCTCTGTTGTAGCAGGTCGGATGTATGCCACAAGTGAGGAGGGCATCCAATGGCTGGGGTACCTCCCCAAATTGAAACACACCCCAGACCCTCCCTCTTCTCCTCACCCGATGATATATGCCCTAGGACCCTCCCTCAGAGCATTCCTCGGCGTGCACCTCCTCCTCATCGCCTCCCTCCTTGGCGTGCACCCTCCTCGGTGCAATCTCTCCTTCCCGACCCTCTGCCACGTAGTGTCCTAACACTTTCCTTTACATTGTTGATGTTATTATTTCATGTTCATTAGCAGATTTTATTCCCTAGGTCACTTATCAACTGTTAGGATCATCCAAGAAAAGCCACATAATATTGATTATTGTAGTAGTCATGAGGTTTGTATAATGAATGAACAAGAGGAAAGACAGTGATGATGAAGGTGAGAATAAAGCTATAACTATTTTATATGTTGACTTCTTTTAAAATGTGCAAAGCGAGCTTGTGGGATTAAATGTTAAGACAAAAATCTCAGTTAGGCAAAACTAGAAACAACAGCCTAGACATTTTTCTCTTGGATGCATTGAGGAGATACCCTTGTGTCTGTGATGAATTTACATTAGGGCATTATAGTTGGTTTCCTAGCTGCAGAAGATTTGTTGCAAGTTGAAATATGATGTGGTAGCACATATGTCTTATATATACCATGCATGTTATTGGACCATGTCTATTTCCCACCTTATCTTTGAAATGTGATATTTACATTTATATTTTAGATTGCTAACAACTTTAATGTTTTCCAATTGCCTCTTTGCCCTTTCAAACTTAGGCTGATGGGAGGGAAGCTCACTTGTCAGTTTTATGCCCTTGTTTTCTTGGATCGAGGATGCTAGGGAGCACATTCATTCCATGGTTTTCTAGTGCAACATCACCCATGTTCAGTAAGGATTATCCAGAAGTTGCATTCATTATTGCTGATTTTTGTTTGTGTTGTGACATATGCATGATTATTAGGTAGGATTTTGTTAGTTGCATAAACTTTTGCCATCAAATGCTAATGTCCAGATTAATTTAATATACATGGGATTGAAGTTTTGATGACACTATTCTGCATATGTAATGTATGTGCCGGCTTAATCTCACCTTCACTGGCACACTTGAGAACCATGTAAGTTTATCTAGTATTTTTTTAATGAGGAACTTCATTTGTTGGATATGATTTGTATATTTAGCCTGTGGTACTAACTTTAAGGGTTCACAACCTTTCCCTATATGATCATAGCCTAATGATAGGATGGATATTCTCGAAACATAAGGAATTCTACCATCCTAGCAATTTCTGCGTTAGGCTTATACTGCTTCAGGAGGGAGGTTGTCCTTACTCCCTTAAAAGGGTACAAAAGCGCTCCAATTCCTGTTGTAATAGATCTACTAATCAAGGAAACAAACATTTATTGGATGAATGTTTCATCTAATACACCATCTTCACCTGTGGAATGAACATTTTGTGCTTACATCATAGTTTGTATGCATATGGATTCCGTATATTAACAGGATAAGCAACTCCACCATCTATATCAAGTAGCTTCTTTGCGATGATTATGTCGGCTGCTTTTGTGGGATGGCATGCATCCCAGAAGACATACTTTGATCGATCTTGTAGAGCTTGAGTCTTTGCTCGTACCTTTAAAGCAGATGAAAGGAGGAAAACTCCCACCGAGAAGTCACAGTACAACCAAATTTTCATCCATCAAGAAATTATGGTATGTTGCATGACTCTCATCTAAGGATCATTGTACCATATATTCAAATAGATATCATGATCTATAAGATCAAAGCATGAAACAATTATGTGAAGTAAATCACATTCCCATGTGGAGTCAAGCGCATAAGACTTCCTCATCTGGAGTAGAAAGCCGACCGCAAAGAAAATGCTCTTTACTTGGAGTAAGCATCAGAGGAATAGATAGAATGGAGGATACCTAAGGTAATGTTGTAGAGTTAGATATTTACCAAATTTAAGTTCTAAGTTTGTTAAACATACACCTCGATATAATTTGGCTATATGTTTTTTGTTTGTTGTATAATAATTTTGAATGTGTCATTTGTTAACTTTTATGTTAATGCTATTATATAGGTGTCTTCCACATTATGGTGGTATTATTTGATTAAAGTGATGTGTGTGCTATTTTAATTGTTATGTGATATATGAATGATGGAAGATTGATTCAAGAACTGTGAAGATTAAAGTGAACGATGAAAGATTGATTAAAGTGATATATGCATACCCAAACTCACTTTATTATACAAAAGCTATCATATTCCTACAAAAAGCAACTCGTATGCATACATAAGAAGGATCATATAAAACTTCTCTCAGATACACAATAGAGAATGAAATCATACTAGATCTCTCTCTTCATAAAAACTCACCGTACTCCTACAAAAACCCTCCTCTTACAGATACATAAGAAAGAACATACAAATCGTCTCTCAAATATGCAATAGATTCTTGGTATAAGTTTTGTCTTATTTTATCTTCTAGTAAATATGAGTCAAAAATATACGGAGATATCCATTTCATGTTAAAAATGTTTGATCTTTTATTTATTTTTGACTTACATCATTCATTCCTTTAGCTTTAAAAAGTACGTTCCTTTTAAGAAATATTATCCTTGTCTCTGTTTATGTTTCAGATTGGAACAAATCATTATAATACGTCCCCTCCTACCAATCAATTGACATTTTTCACAAATTCTACAAACAGAAGCTCTTATTTTCATATTTATGATTCCCTATATTTTCTTTTTAATTCCGAATCTACTTCTTGAAAGAAAAAATCCCTTTAATTTTGGAACCCCAAATTCTATCCCCATGAGGAGGATGCTAAAAAAATACCTAATCGTTCGAATCCTTATTGCGCAGTCTATAAATCATACATCCTTTAGAGAGAACGAAATCATACAAGAATTAACTCTATTATACAAAAAAGTTCCATTTTCTTACGAAAATCTACTTGTGCGCATACATAAGAAGGAACATACAAAAGTTCTTTCGGATATGCAACAGAGAACAGAATCATACCAGAACTCACTTTATTGTACAAAAATACTCATATCACTACAAAAACCTTCTCACGCGCATACATAAGATGGAACATATAACAGTTCTCTCAAATATGCAAAAAAGAATGAAATCCTATAAAAACTCACTCTATTATACAAAAACCATCGTATTCCTAGAATACGCTACTTGTGCGCATACACAAGATAGAACATATAAAAATTCTCTCGAATATGCAACAGAGAACAAAATCCTACAAAACACATTCTATCATACACAAGTCTTCGTATACCAACAAAGCTACTCGTGTGCATACATAAGATGAACCATACAAAAGTTCTCTCAAATATACAACGGAGAACGAAATAATACATAAATACACTCTATTATACAATGATCTTAACATTCCTACAAAAAGCTACTCATGCGCATACTTAAGATGGAACATACAAGAGTTCTCTCAAATATGCAATGGAGCATGAAATCCTACAAAATTCACTCTATTGTACAAAAATCATCATATTCCTATAAAATTCTGCTCATGAGCATATATAAGATGAAACATACAAAAGTTCTTTCAAATATGCAACTGAGAATAAAATCCTACAAAAAGCATTCTTTTATAAAAAAATCTTCATATTCCTACAAAGCTACTCGTGTGCATGCATAAGATGGAACATACAAAAGTTCTCTCCAATATGTAAAAGTGAATGGAATCCTACAAACCTACTCTATCATACAAAAGTCCTTGTACTCCTACAAAAAGCTACCACATACATAAGATGGAACATACACAACTTTTCTCAGATATGCAATAGAGAATGAAATCATTCTAGAACTCTCTCTATTATATGAAACTCATCGTACTCCTACAAAAGGACTCCTCATGCACATACATAAGAAGAAACATACAAAACTTCTGTCAAATATGCAACAGAGAACAGAATCATACCAGAACTAACTCTATTATATAAAAAGTTTTGTTTTCCTATAAAAGACTACCTGTGCGCATACATAAGAAGGAACATACAAAAGTTCTCTCAGATATGCAATCGACAACCAACCACTATGTTGATTAAAAAAATTAGTATTACAATCTTGTATTCTTACTTCTGACAACATTTGAGTAAGTAACTAGAACAAGTATCATGTCTTCTTACTAGTGATAAATTCATGATTTATCATCATAACTATTATTTATTATCCCTCTTATTTTTATTAATCAATAAAACATAACCTTAATTAAATAAAATTAATAATTAACCCTATGTACATAATTAACCCAAATTATTGTATATAAAATAATCTCATATTGTGCCTTTTATTATGTATTTTCTTAAATATAAAAAAAACTCATAAAAAGATAACTATTGTAGATATTTGTTTTGACATTAAATACAAACTAAAAAGATAAAAAACTATAAAAGAAATTAAAACAAGTATTTTTAATTCATTAAAAATATTTACAAAAATTTATCTATGTATGTGTGGCCTATTTTGACTTTGTGTTCAATATGAAACTTGTAGATCTCAAAAAGATCTACAACTTTCATGTTCAACACTTTTTCTTGAGGCTTCTAACTATTTTATTTTATGTTAGTAACCTTTTTCCTTTTCATTTAATTCTATTGGGCCATGTGGTGCATCCACATCCGCCTATATGGCTTGCTCCCTTGTCTCTTTTCGCTTCATCTCCCATCTGTCCATTAGGTCCTTATGGAGTCCATCTGAACCTTCCATCCATGCCTTAACCACCCCCTATGATCTGATCTGATTTGATTAGAGCAATCTGGTCCTTCCACTCTTGCTGCGCTCTTGGTTGTTAGATCGCACAATCCAATGGTCGAGGACCATCATCAACCTCCGCACCTCCCATCTCTCACACGTTCGTCTCGTCGACCCCCCCTTCTTCTCCCAATTCTTCCAACCACTCCCATTTCCTCTTCCCTCACTGACCACTCCCCATACATAGACCTAATCACCTTCGTCTATGCCTAAACCCTAACTACCCATTCATCTTTAAATACAACTCCATGATGAATCCATGGTTCATTAACTTTTCTTTCACATTTTGTCTTAAAACCTTTAAAAAATACATGTAAATACCCATTAATTCTAATTTATTATCAAAACATCATTCATGAATAAAAATATATTTTTATGCATTGGAAACATGTAAATAAATAAAAGAATAAAAAGAAAGAAATTAAAAAGAAGGCAGACTATAAATATATATATGTACAATATGACTATAAAATATAAATATAGCTGAAGAATATATTTATATAAACTAATCCTCGAGACCAAGTCAACATGGATTGGTTGGCAAACAATAAAGTAGGGGGAGATAATGAAGAAAACCACAAAAAGAATTAATTATACACTGAACATATTATTCATTGTTTATCCAGTATTTATAAAAATTCAACGATTTTTAATTAATTCATATGTACATATTTTCACCAAAATATTCTCCTATTTATTTCTAAAAATGTATTTAAAAATATAAAATTCCTAAAAAATCACAGCCTTTATATATGCTAAAAAATCCAGCTTTTAAATTATCAATTTCTCAACTTCCGAACATCATAACTTCTTCATACGAACTCCAATTTCATCTACTCACCTTTAAAGTTCGTAAAATAATATTCTCTAATTAATTAAGGAAATTTCACTACAATTAGACTCCATTTGCAAAAAGTCAGTTTTGGTACCTAATGAAAATTGGGTTTCTAGGCTATTTATTTTATTCAGAACATACTATTTATAGTTCTAGTAATTTTATACTTTTCAGTTATTTTTTTTTGATTTCTTAGATTGCGTATAAATTATTTCAAAATTTTTAATATTTTAAATGAATCAAATTATAATTTATAGATGAATTTGAACTACACCCTATATAGCAATATTTATTTATATATCTAAATTAATTTACTAAAATGCAAAAAAATTAAACAAATATTATTCATTATACTTAAAATTAATAAAATATAAAAATAATATGTTATTTACTAAGTTATCAAATTAAAAATCAAAACCATGTTTATCAAGTATGCTATATAATTATTTACTAATATTATATTTATAATTTATAAAATAATTATTATTTATAAAAATAAATTATATAATTAATTATTAATTTATTTACAATTTTATTTTTATACGTAATTTAAATAATGCTATTTACTATTTATTAACTAATTAATAATCTATTTCCTATTTAGCCTACCAAGTGCTGACACATGTCAGCACATGAAGCTTCTTTTCCAAGAATGGGCTGTTAGAGCTTCTGTTCTAACCTATCCACTTCGCATAATTATTATTGCATCCACCTTCATCTAAAATCCCAGCTCATCCCTCGATCTTAATCTCCTAACTATCCTCTTAGACGTCAACCTTAGGATCTAATCCAAACTCCTTCCATCTTTCCTATTTATTGATCCAAAGTCGGCCATTCGAAACTCTCCCAACCCAGTTCTAAACTAACCGACTACCCTACTTCTTTCCTTTGCCCCGACCAACCAAGGTTGTTATAGAATCTCTGGCCGATTATGCATGAAAGAAGGGCGATCGAAGGAGGTTCCAAGTCGACTTCACTGCCTTGCATTGCTGCCTAGCGAGCGTCAAGCTCCAGTGAAGTACCCACCATCGAGCCATAACACGAGGTCCTATACCTTCTTCCCTAGGTACAAACTCCATCATCCTCTAATCAATTTCTCGATCCTTGTACCTGAATTAGTACGCTGATATCATCATTATTATGCCATAATCATCTTGCTTGATACACATCTCAAATCAAAACCATTTTCACTTCGATTCGACTCATTTCACATCTGAAAACCCCTTTCCGTGGAACCTATTTTGACTTGCAAAATCAAATAATATTGTTGCCGAATCCATTGAGTTTTGATCAAAAAGTTCTTCATTTGCAGGTTGGCTTTTGCATATGAAGCATCATTTCATCGGCCGAAGCTCTTATCTTCTTCATTAATCCATTGAATCTAACGAGCACCAGAACATCAAGAGTTCCTGAAACCCTAGCTACAATTGAGCATCATTTAATCAATTTCCTCCTCCTTCTTTGACTCCTCTCGCAGTGGGAGCGCTCGAGAGGGTGAGGAGCACCCTCTCCGGCCCCACCTCCAACCAGTGAGCTGGGAAAGAGCTACGTCTCATCGAAGACAAAGAAGTTACTGCCACCCGCGTCCATTTAGGGAAGAACATCACGAAGAAATGGGGAAGCATAGTTCGTTGACGTATGGTGCCAACTGACGACCAAGATCACATCTGCACTTCGGATCTGAGCCGTTGGCATGCGAAATGGTGGAATAATTGCAAAATCACCCTGATGCTCTAGAAAATTCATTCCCGCCTCCAGGAGATTTCATATTTACATTTCGATCCCTGACTAGGGACTTAAGTGGTAGAATCTAGTTACTTTTCTTGCAATTATGTCCTTGACCAGGGACCTAATTGAAAGATGAGCTTTTATTTTATTGTAATTTTATTTTACAATACTTTTTGGACTATTGTGGACACTATTTGGACCTCTTGTACATTATTCTAGCGTAGCAATTTTTTTACATTTTATTTGGCATCGAATTTCAAGGATTTTCATCTCGCTTTTTGCTTGGATTTCTTCTTCAATTTTCGATACGCTTTGATTTCCTTTCGTGTCCTTTCTCGAGCTCGCTGCTCGAACGTCTTATCTACCATATAATATCACCCATACTTCTCTACTATTTCGCATATTATATTGTAGATAAATCAGTTGAAAAATATATCTTTTGAAAAAATAAATAAAAATTACATAAAAAATAAAAATCCTACAAAAAGAATAAAAACAAAAATCCAAAAAGAATTTTCTCATTGAAGAAGAGAAAAAAAGAGAGATAAAAAAATCACAAAAATTATTTTATTCCCTCGAAAAATTTGAGCACGCTTTTTTGCCTCCTAGGGCTCGACCCAGGCACGCTTACCTGGATAAATAAATAGTGAAGCGAACATCGATTCGGTGTTTGTTATTTTTTTTGATCAACTAGGGTTTTGTTTCGAGCAATTTTCTACAACTGACACCTATTTCTTATTTTAACCGCTGGTAAAACCTCAGTTATCAAAATGACACCGTTGCCAGGGAGGCGTAGCCACACTTGAGATTTTCGAATTTTACTTTTCTCTTGTTTTCCTTTCTTTTACACTAATCACTGGCCTCTAATTTTGGCTACATTCTTTTCTATATTTAGGATGCATGATCCTAAGTATAGTGGGGATCGAGTAATTTTGTTGATTTCTTTTCTTTTTCTTCTTCTTTCGTTCCTTCATTTGTATACTTCTTTTCCTGAGTCACCTCATTTTTATCTTCCACTATACTTGTGATGACCAGGTCGTAAGTATAGGGGGGTCGACTGACTTCTATTCTTTTATTCCTTTTCACCCACTTTTACTTAGCACGAGTTATGTCCTCCTTTATCTCTTTTAATGCTACTAGGATATAGCATAAGCTAAGTATATGGATGTGCATATATATCATATATATACTTTCATACATAACTCGTACTTTTATGTATTTTCTGTATCTATAAAATCCATAAAAAAGTGGGTAAGGGTTAATTTATTTAAAAGACACTTAGTTATTATTTCTAAAATCCTTAGCTTTTAAATAAATAAACCCTTACCCACTTTTTTAATGGATTTTATAGATATAGAAAATACATAAAAGTATGAGTTATGTACGGAAGTATATATACAATATATACACCCCCCCTATACCTAGCTTGTGCTATGTCCTCATAGCATGAAAAAAGACAAATGAAGACATAACTTGTGCTAAGTAAAAAGTGGGTGAAAAGAATAAAAGAATAGAAGTCAGTTGACCCTCCTGTACTTACGATGACCACTCCACCGACCATTGCTCCTCTATCCACCTTCACGAGGCTCGAGGACCAATATCTCTTCCTCCTCATGTGATAGAGGAGGAGGGATTGATGATGAGACGATGACTGAGGAGCCCCGATAAGATCCATGGTCTCCGACCATGCCACAACCGTCAGCCACAACCATTTGAGCTTCAAGGCATGGATGGACTTGTTAAGTGAAGAGCATATGTCATCCTTGACGTCATCCCAAACCACCCTCGACCACCTGCGATCATCTTCACGCTTCATATAATTAGGTTTGTTTGTTTTTTCTTTGATTTTCTCTCCATTTTCCATCTGTGTATGGATACAATCTCTTTACCTTTACAAGATCCCCGCCTTCCCCAAGGATCACTAATCATCATGAGGGGTTTACCTTGACACCTCCTACACACTTAACCACTTCATCCCCTTTCCTCTGTCACCACGACGGAGGGCCCATCGAACATCCACTTTCTCCGTCCTCTCCATGCCCTCATGTCACTCAACTTACACACACATCACCCACATGATCTGGCTATGCACCTCACCCCATTTTGCAGGTTAATTCATCATTGTTCAGAGCTATGTAGCGTGCTCCATTCTAGAGTATATCCTATGGAGAGCTTTCACTGACTTCATGATCCACGCCTCCTTGACTCTTCCCTGAGTCACGATGGCCTCCACTACCACCTTGTAGAGGTGGTTAGACCTTCAACAGATCAGCTGGTCCTTGGAGGAGTGAATAAGACATCACCAGAGCACAACCATCACCGCCTTATGAAGGTAGAGGAGAAGAAAGACACATGCTACATGTACCGTCCGATCCCCAGGATTGGATGACCCTGATGATGCCTCAACATCTACCATGACCCACCCGGCTCGATGGGACTGAGCATGCTTTGAAGCACTTGGGCTGCCCACATGAAGGTTAGCATTTGGGCCTTATCACATCATGGAAGCGTGAAGATCACACCACATGTGATTAAGAGCGACTAGTTATATTAGTGCTTGAGGCAGCGGAATTTTTTATAAAGATGAAACCACATGATATGAGAACCATTTTCGTATTATTTCATCAAGATCACAAACGAGTAGTAGAATTACCTATTGAAATGTGTTTGCGATCACATATGTTTCTAAGCGAAGAGACCTCCTATCTCAAGTCCGATCCAACGAAGGATGCACTTGCGGGCGCGTGGATAAGACGCGTGACTCTCACAATCTGAGATGAAGACCCGGGCATAGAGTCTACTAATTTCATCTCAAGAAATTGATGGCCTTCCTCACAAACAAGATGCATCGAGGAAGGAGGAGATCCACGAGCAACCAATCTGACAACACAACGGTGTCGCAACGATTGCGAGGCTCTCTAAGTAATTATGGTGGACGACCACAATATTGAGAGACAAAGAGAGAGAGAGAGAGAGAGAGAGAGAGAGAGATGGGGTGTAGGAGAATAGAGAGAGTTATTTCTCTTGCAATTGTTGTTGTAAAGAAAGAGCTAGGTCTAACCTTTCCTTTATAACATATTGGATGTCTATAGATCTCAATCCATGTGCATAGATAATCAATGGTGTATATTATTTTATTCTTTCAATCAATGGCCATGATTTTATTGCATAAATTTGCAATAATAAATAAAATCAATTTAAAATGAATTAAATATATTGAATATTCAACAATATAATTTAGTTTGAATTATATCAATCAACATGTGAAATGAATGTAAGAAGAGCAAACATCCTTCCTTCCATAGAGTGAGCGACCACATTGAAATAGGACTCGATGTGGCCATCCATCCTCTATATATGGAAGGTGGCTCTCTCATTCCAATTTTGTGAGATCTCATATCTCAACAAAATATTCCACATGTGCAACAACTTTTGTTGCATAATTATTCACCAAAATAGTTCCAAATTATTTTGTGTTAATTTCAATCATGCCATTGACATATATGAATCATATTCATACATACAATATAAAATGTAAATTGCATTTACAATTAATTATTAAATGTGAATCTAATTCACATCAATATTTAATTCATAAACACTATTTACAATTAAATCTATCCAACATATTACAAATCACATTTATAATATTTATGATTATTGTGGATAGTAATATCCATATTAATCGTATCCTTGATAATTAAACCATATTTAATTATCTTAAATGACTATTCTCATGTGTTTAAATAATATATATCACATTCACATTATTTATGATAATTAAATCATATTTAACCACCCATTTCCCAATACTTAGATACATTATTACTAATTGAAATATTCTTGAACTCTTTCAAGAACAATGTGCTTCCTCCACAGATACTTGGAGATAAGGACACATGTATAGTGACTTGTATTGAGATCATATCTCAAATCCAGATCTCAAGGACCTCTCAAAGATGTTTGATTAAATTAAACTGTAAATCTAATCTTCTCATTGCATCCGAATCACATTCAGATCAATGTCTAACATCTGGACTAAGATTGGATTACTAATCTACTGAGAGGAGTCACTAAATTCAAAACATGTTTCATCACTCCCTCAGAATGGAAGTGTCATGGTTATACAATTGTTTATGATCACATCATCCTCTAGTATTCCTAATACTCATACATCCTACATACTTGGAGATTCTAAAATAAACCCGAAGTTTTAGATCATATTTATAATGTCTTCTTCAGGGTTTCATCATTAAGTTTCTCATTTGGTCATTGGGAGTTGGTATCAATCATATGCTTTCCAAAAGTACATATCATACTCATAAATTCTTATCATGCATCCAAAGCAAGACGACTATGCATGGAATTTTATCGGTCCCAATACCTCATGAGTGATCTCATTTTTTTCCGATTCAGTAGTGAACCTGTATAATCCCTTTGAGAGATCGTATTACTCATATGTCCTCAAATGCACACCAGCTCGCCGATGTATAGACCTCGATTAGGTCATCAACTTAATGGTCTAATGTACATGCTTAGACATGGAGCAATACATCTGTCTTCGGTAAGAGGATGTGTGCCTATATCGTGATAGCTTACGGCATAGGTCTTGATTATCTCGATCTCGCTAGGTCAACTCTTTTAACCTAACTTATATGACACATTCGAATCTCCATTCCTAGGAAGAGGACATGCATTAAGAGGTTGGTCAGAAATCAACCTTTAGGAAGGATTGCCATATCCTTCTCAGACTGGAGATCATCTCTTAACAACCATTTGACAGTGCTTGATGAGTCATCAATCTAACTCTTTAGATATCATCCAAGCACCGACCTTTATGATTTAACCATTGGATCAACAACTGTATGATTATTAAGATGGCCATGGTACATATCCCTAATCGTACTAAGAGGCCTTACAAGTGCATTCATTCATTTAATCTCAGACAAGGAATGGAATAAATCAATAACCTTTATTGATATATCAAAAATTACAACAACAATTATTTAAAGAAATGGTTCGCCCCGGGCTCACAAGACTAACAATCTCCCACTAGCCCTCAAAACCATTCATGTACAATCTTTAACCCAAGATCATTACATGTTGTCGAAAATCTTTTGGGGTAAAGATTTGGTAAAGGGATCAACAACATTATCGGCAGAGGCCACCTTGTTGATGACGATGTCACCATACTTTTGAATCTCTCGAATGATGTTGTATTTCCTTTCCACGTATTCTCTTTTGATGATACACATATTCCTTCTCTTGAGCTATGACTCTTGTGTTAGCACAGAGCAACGAGATGATAGTATCAAGGGAAAGTGCACCAAGTTCCAAGATGAACTTACGCAACAACCCTACCTCCTTTTCAGCATCTGATGCGGCAATGTATTCAACTTTTGTTGTTGAATCAACCACAGTGTCCTGCTTCTTGCTTATCTAGCTCATAGTACCACCATTCAACAAGAACACAAACCATGAAGTAGACTTGCGATCATTTATATCAGATTGGAAGTCTGAATCTGTGTATCCTAATACTTGGAGATCACCATCTCCATAGATCAAGTTGTAATCTTCCATCCCTCTTAGATACTAAAGATGTTCTAAACTACATTCCATTATTGCTCTCTACAGTTAGGGCTGTGCATGGGTTATGGGTTAGATGGGGTATCTGATTCGATCTGTATGGGTCGACCCTAAACCCATGAATATCATACAAATCATTCTGGATCAGGTACCCGACCCTGTTTGATCCAGGATATATGGAGCACCGACCCTATGGTCCATGGATACCCATTGGTCGATCCATTTCATTGCCCCTCCAACCCATACAATAACCATGGGCTGACGGATCTTATCCATGAACTTGGAAATCTCCTTTCCCATTTCGACTTCGAAATTACCTGTTATTGACATCATTACTTGGAATCAGGATAATAAAAATTTATGATTCGATATTTAGATCGTTGGATGACTTCAAGAGAAGAGGCTTCTAGATGTTTGTATTTTTGACAGAAATAAAAGATCTAATATTTTAATGTGAAAAAATAATTAAAAAGGAAATAAAAAATACATTTAATGTCATATGCATTTCATCAACGAGGTGAATAAAAAATAAATACCTCAAACATAATTTGAATAAACGTCAAGTTCACAAGGTTTAGCAATCGTATCACGACCTCTAATTTCATTGAAATTCGGCAAAATTTTGATTTCGACAAGTACCAAAATTCAACCGAGATGGTCAACATATTAACTAGATGGGTGGTAGATAAAAAAATGCTAAATGAAATGATCAAAGTTTCAGTCAAAATCTGGCCAAATTTTGATTTCGACGTGTCAAAATTTAACCGAAATGGTCAATATGTTAACTAGATGGGTGGCCGATAAAAGAAATGAATCGAAATAATCAAAATTTTGGTCAAAATCCAGCTGAAATTTCGATTTCAACAAGTGCTAAAAGTTGACCGAAATGACCGATATGTTAACTAGATGGGTGGAAGATATAAAAGGAATACTAATCGAAATGACCAAAATTTCTGTCAAAATTCAACCGAAATTTCGTTTCGGTCGAGCTCTAATATTGTGATTGAAATCGATAATTTGGACTATGTGATATTCCAATTATAACATGCTTTAATTCAACCCATCAACAGTAAAACAAGTATTTATTTATCAAATGTCGATCATTTACAATTCGAAGATAAACATATTATATTTGCTTTGAAAAAGCATAAGCATAGATCGAAGCCAGTTTATCGAAGCCCGTTTTCTTTTTTGTTCTTTTAATTTTGTGTTCATCGTGATCTTTTCAACCAAAAGTTGTGTGAATATATAAGCAATGTTTGTGCACGTATCACGGATAATTAGCATTGATTTTTTTCTTAAAAATTCCTAAGTTAGAAACTTTTACATCTCAATCATATCATGGATTGATGTGTTTTAGTGATCCTTAGATATCCGTGAGTAACCAAGACCCGTTCATATAACTCGGGTAACCGTTATTATGGTTACCCGTTGGAATGGATCGGGTTGACCCGCCAACCCGGTAATGACGGGTTGGGGTGGATCATGATTGAACGGATCGGGTACCCACCCCATGCACACCCCTATCCATAGTAGGGTTGGTAGGCTTACAACTCCCACTGCATGGTAGATATCTGATCTTGTGCACATCATGGTATACATTAGGCTTTCCACAACTGATGCGTAGGGTCATCCAACCAAGGCTCTCTTATCCTCAACACTTTGAGGAGCCATTCCTTTAGATAGGTGTATACCATGTCTTAGGGGAAGGAAGACTTTCTTGGAATTCTCCATATGGAAATATTCCAAGATCTTCTTAATGTACCATATTGTGACAATCCCAAAAGCATATTTCTATATTTCTGAACAGCTTCAGACCCAAGATATAAGAGACTTTTTCAAGATCTTTCATCTCGAAGGTATGCGACATCAAAATATTAACACTAGTCATCATCCCTGTATGATTCCCAATGATAAAGATGTCATCTATATAAAGCACAATGAATGCAGTGGTGCTCCCACTAAGATTCTTATACACATATGGTTCATCAATATTCTGAACAAAATCATAACTCTTATGGTTCCGTCAAATCTGATGCTCTAGCTATGAGAAGCTTGTTTAAGCCCATAGATGGATTTCTTCATCTTGCATACTTTGCCTTCCTGAATTATGAAGCCATGGGGCTTCTCTATATAGATATCCTCCTCGAGGTATCTATTGAGTAATGCCATCTTGAAGTCCATCTGTCAGATGTCGTAGTCAAGATATGCAGCTATATCTAGCAGTACCCTGATGGATTTAAGCATAGTCACATGAGAGAATGTCTCATCATAGTCGATGCCTTCTCTTTGTGTGTAGATCTTGGCTACGAGATATGCCTTGAAGGTATCTACCTTCCCATCAGGTCCCTTCTTTCACTTGAAGATCCATTTACACCTAATGGATTTTAACTCTCTAGGCTCCATACGCTGTTCTTGTACATGTAGTCTATTTCAGACTTCATTGCTAGCATCCATCTATCCATGCCATGATCTATGAGTGCTTCATCAAATGAATTTGGACCATTGTCAGTTTCACCTAACACATGGAATCCGTGCCTTTCATATGGTGCAACCACCATCGAACTCATTCGAAAGGTACATGTGTTTCATCTTTATTTACACCTTCAATTTCTGATTCAGGAAGCTCAATATCCTTAGGGGATTCGATGAGTTCATGAACTTCATTTTGTCTTGACTCTTAAGTCATCCTCCAGAAATTTCACATCTCTAGAGACGAAAATCTTTTGAGTCTCAGGGTCATAATGTTGGTATCCAATACCGTACTTTACATACCTAATGAAGTAGCACTCTCGAGTGCGAGATTCTAGCTTACTTGCATCTACGTTCTTTGCATGGACCAAGAAAAACTAAATCCTTAAGTTTCTAACATTGATCTTGGTTCCAAACTAAATCTCATGAGGGGTTTTGGGTATAGATTTGCTTGAAATCTTGTTTAGGATATATACTACAACCTCTACTATATATCCCTAGAAATTAAGAGTTAAATGTGCTTTTCTCATCATTGAACGGACTATGTCCATGATGGTCCTGTTGTGTCTTTCAGTAATACCATTTAGTTGGGAAGTTTCAGGAGGAGTGAGATTGGATACTATTCCTCTCTCTTTTAGATATTCATTAAATTCATCTGAGAGGTACTCGACACCTCGATCAGATCGAATCCGTTTAATCTTCCTGTCAGTTTGGTTCTCAACCAAAGCCATGAAATTTTGAACTTTTCGAAGGTTTCAGACTTATGATGTATTAGGAAGATAAACCCATATCGTGAATGTTCATCAATAAATATCAAATAATATCATTATTCATTTCAGGTCGCGGTACTGAAGGGACTACATACATCGGTATGTATTAGGTCAAGAATACCCTCACATCCTATAACCTTGTTACGAAAGGGTGCTTTGGTCATTTTACCTCAAATGCAATGTTCACAGGTAGGTAAAGTTTGGATATGTAGAATATCTAATGGTTTATCCTTTATCAATCTATTGATCCTATCAGTAGATAAATGATCAAGACTTTGATGCCAAATCATATTAGAATGATTTACTTCCTCTCTGATTCTTTTAGGGATTTTATTAGTGGGTATTACATTCATGAGAGATTCATCAATGCACAGTTCACAGAGTCCACCAGAAGTTAGAATATCATCTACAATATGTTTATCATAACGGAATATGATAAGCTTATTAAAGAATATGAATGGATATCTATTTCTAACTAACTTAGTTGCATATTTAAAGTTCCTTCTAACACCTAGAACATAAAGAAATTCTTTAAGTACGAGGACTCTCCCACTAGATAATGATAGTCTGCATGCCCTGACGATGACTGCTGCAAAAGTTGCATCAGATCCCATTTGGATGACTATCTTCCCTTCATTAAGATTTCTGGTCTGCTGAAATAAAAGCAACAGATTGCATACAAGAATAGAAGCACCGGAATCTACGACCGAACTACCTTCTCTTCCTACGAGAAAGTTAATTTCAATGATGAAAGTAGATTCTATACATGCTAGGGAATTATCTTTACCATTCTATAAGGTTTTCAGATAATTTGGACCATCTCTTTTCCAGTGCCATGGACTTTTGCTGTGATGACAAACATCTATTTTATTGGATGTCATATGTGTGGGAGCTTCCGAGGATGAGTCAACACTTTGTCTCTTCTTCTTCACCTGCCGGACCGGACTCTTCCGAAATCCATGCTTCTGACTACACTCTATGCAGTTCACATCACCGAACATCTCTTTTAAATTCAATATTATATCATGGGCATCCTCCATTTCCATATGTTGCTTCCAAAGCACGTTAGACATACACCCCAAAATATAACATCAGACCAATGAGTGTCCCTTATTAAATATTTCATTAAATTTTAACTCTTCCATTGACTTAAAGTTTGTATACTTGTTCTTTGTGATCACATAGCCGATGTGCTCCACAAAGAGAACAATCTTCAAATAACAAATCCAATATGAATAATTTGGTCCGGTCAATTAGTTGACCTCCAGAAGCCTGCCGAGCAGATTCGTGGATTTCATATCTGAGATTAAGACCGCAATTATATTAGAACATATAAATATTTATATTCAAATTTAAATTATTTTATTAAGGATTTTTGATCAAATTTATCTTTCCTTTTAAACTCTAAAATTCCATTCCCTTATTAAACTTTCAAAGCAAGAGATATACTTACCGCTATATCTCTAGCAAGATCTGAGATGTTGTTAAACTTTCAAAACAAGAGATATACTTACCTCTATCTCTCTAGCAAGATCTGCGATCTCCTGTTCACCTTTGTTACATCCCAATAATATGATAAATTGCAACTGATAAAAAGAAACACAAACTCATTCCACCTTGCAAGTCCAACTTGCACTTCCCAATTCGGTCTTTAACACTCGAGCCCACCACCCTAAGGTGATGCCGATCCATTGTTAATTGAATCAATCATTAATAGGAATAGAACTCACTATGTGCAATCCAATACTGTCTCAGTTATATGAGAAACAATATTGAGATCACTATGCATACGGTCTTACTCTTTGGAGAAGCAAAGAGCCCGATCCATGTGTGCTTGTATGTAGGAGCTATCATTTCGAGTAGGTGTCTTCAGCATACAATCCATGATGACGGAACCCTTTGCCTTGACGAGAGACCATGTATGTCATTTATATGATCCTTCATATCTCATTCAAATTTTAATTAATCATTATGAATCATATTCATTACGATTGATTCTTCAAAGGGAATTACATCTCTATTCATAATAGACTATTTATTTTAATTGGATCTAAATAATTTAATCATATTAAATTAATTAATAATACAATTCAACCAACAAACAATTAGATTTTGCTTGATATTGCTATATAGTATATACCATCACATTGTACAATTGTATTATTCCAATTAGTTGTTTAAAGTACGTAGAGACTTCTCATGCTACCCATCCTTGAAATGGATAAATCCTGGTCGGACAAATTATACTAATAGGGAGCGCTTCCATTGCAAAATGGGGTTTCAAATAAGTAATCCATTAGCATATCCACGACCTAAATACCATAATCGAATCAATTCAAGACACCACAATTGGTACAAATTGTACTAAGAGGTTTTATCGACAACATGCTCTTCGTGACGGGCGTTATACATATATAGTAATCACTCAGAAATATTTAACATCTTAAACCATTTTAAAAGATCTTAAATTTCTAGTCATATCAAGCAAACATGTTTTGCATGTAAAAGTTGACCTACAACTATTGTAGGTTAAACTAGAGTTATGTCATGAAACAATCATTCAATAGTGATTGATGTTTAATCAAATGTTTTCATATTTATTCAGGGTAAATTCATAATTTCCTTGATTTACATTGAATGATAAACACATCAAGAAAGTAATCATGATGATCCAATCATCATTCGACCTATCCCTACTAAATATGGAATATCTCTGGGGCAAACAAAGTTAGAATTGCACGAAATAAATTTGAGCGGTTTATTGGTTTAGTTCTTTACTTAATTAAAATATTTATTCCATATTTCATGAAGGGAAAAAGTAATAAAAAATTAATGAGTTCTGCAAGGAGGAGGACCTTTGATGCCAAAAATACATGCAAAAATAAAGACATTGCGGGAACTTTTGGAATTTTAATTTATGCACCTTTGGTGTCAAAATTTGGTTATTATTTTTGAGACATATCTAGACATTCTAAATACATTTTGTTATCTAAAAAAATGTCCAAACAGTTCATAAACAATAGCTTTTCATTTTAGCGAAAAACAGTTCAAAACATGCATCTCATGCATATACTACGAGTCCCCGTGCATTTTATATACCAAACATTATTCCCTTAAGGTTTGGATCAGATCCAAGACTTTTGATAAAAAATCTGATACCACTTTAAGGCTAGGGTTTTGGCCTTAGCACATCACAGAAGCGTGAAGATTGCATCACATGCGATTAAGAGCGACTAGTCGTACTAGTGGCTCGGGACAATGGAGATTAAAATTTTTATAAAGATGAAACTACATGATATGAGAACCATTCTCATATCATTTTATCAAGATCACAAATGAGTAATAGAATTACCTCTTGAAGTGTGTTTGCGATCACGTATGTCTCTAAGCGAAGAGATCTCCTATCTCAAGTCTGATCCGATGAAGGATGCACTTGTGGATGCGTAGATGAGATGCGTGCTTCCCTCAATACGAGTTGAAGATCCGAGCATGGAGTCTATTGATTTCATCTCACAAAGTCAATGACCTTCCTCATGATCAAGATGCATCGAAGAAGGTGGAGATCCACGAGTAGTCGATCTGGCAGCACAATGACATCACACCGACTGCAGGGCTCTCTAGGTCAATATGGCAGACAACCACAATATTGAGAAAGAGAGAGGGCATGTAATAGAATAGAGAGAGAGAGAGAGAGTCATTGTTGCATTTATTGTTATAAAGAAATAGCCAGGACTAGCCTTTCTTTCATAACATATTGGATGCCCATAGATCTCAATCCATGTGTACACATAATCAACGGTGTAGATTATTTTCCGCTTTAAATCAATGGACATGATTTTATGGTATAAATTTGCAACAATGTATAAATTTACAACAAACAAATAATCAATTTAAAATAAATTAGATATATTGAATATTCATCAATATAAATTAATTTGAATTAAATCAATCAACATGCGGAATGAATGGAAGGAGAGCAAACCTCCTTCCTTTCATAGAGTGGATGACCATATAGAAATATGACTCAATGTGGCCGTCCATCCTCTATATATGGAAGGTGGCTCTCTCATTCCAATTTTGTGTGATCTCACATCTCAACAATATTTTCCATATGTGCAACAACTTTTGTTGTATAATTATTCACTAAACTAATTCCAAATTATTTTGTGATAATTTCAATCAAGCTATTGACAATTATGAATCATATTCATGCATTCAATATAAAATATAAATTTTATTTACAATTAATTGTTCAATGTGAATCCAATTCACATCAACATTTAATTCATAAATACTATTTATAATCCAATATCTCTCACATATTATAAATAACATTTATAATATTTATGATGGATAATAAAATCCATATTAATTATATGCTTGATAATTAAATCATATTTAATTATCTTATATGACTATTTTCATGTGTCCAAATAATATGAATCATATTCACTTTATTTATTATAATTAAATAATATTTAATTATTCATTTACCTATGCTCAGATGCATTATCAACAATTGAATTATTCTTGAACTCTTTCAAGAACAATGTGCTTTCTCTGCGGACACTTGGAGATAAGGACAATGTGATTGCACATTCCATGTATAGTGACTTGGATTGAGATCATACCTCAAATCTAGATCTCGTGGACCTCTCAAAGATGTTTGATTAAATCAAACTATAAATCAATCTTGTCATTGCATCCATATCACATTCAGATCAATGTCCAACATTTGGACTAAGATTGGATTACTAATCTACTGAGAGGAGTCACTAAAATCCAAACTTGTTTCATTAATCTCTTAGAATGGAAGTGTCACGGTTATACAATCGTTTACGATCACATCACCCTCGAGTATTCGTAATACTCGTACATCCTGCATACTGGAAGACCTAGAATAAACTCGAAGTTTTAGTCATATTTATACTATTTTCTTTAGGATTTTGTCATTAAGTTTTTCATTTGGTCATTGGGAGTTGGTATCAATCATATGCTTTTCGAAAGCATATATCATACCTACAAATTCTTGTCATGCTTCCAAAGCAAGACGACCATGCATGAAATTTGATCGGTTCCAATACCTCTTGAGTGAGCTCATGTCTTCCGGTTAAGTAGTAAACCTGTATGATCCCTTTGAAAGATCGTATTACTCATATGTCCTCTTATGCACATTAGCTCGCTGATGTATAGACATTGAAAGCATTGACTTCT
Source organism: Ottelia alismoides (assembly GCA_037367405.1). Classification (NCBI taxonomy): domain Eukaryota; kingdom Viridiplantae; phylum Streptophyta; class Magnoliopsida; order Alismatales; family Hydrocharitaceae; genus Ottelia; species Ottelia alismoides. Next base: position 94,922 of record JAZKJV010010937.1, on the reverse strand, counting down.
CATTAAATGTAACATTCTTAATAATAATTCTATTCACATAAATGGACTAGATTATATATCTCTTTACTCATGCACCATAGACTATAAACACCCCCTTTTTTGCCTTGGTTCTAACTTTCCTTCATTAACATGATAATATGCAGCATAACCAACATCATGTAATACAACATAATCAACATGATTATCCGACCATACCTCCATGAGTGTTTTGTAGCTGATAGCAGATTCAAGACCCCGGTTCATCAATTAACAAATTTTATTCACAACTTAGCCTAGAATGCCTTACCAAGACCCGCATTTTAAGAGCATGCACCTTGCTCTCTACATAAATGTCATGTTCTTTCATTCCATGACTCCGTTCTATTGTGATGTATCCATTATAATTGATGTCTTACGACATCCTCCTCCTTGTAGAACTCATTGATCTCTTATGAAAGAACTTCAATTTATTATCAAAATGTAGATGCTTGACATTCTTAGAAGTTTGATTCTCCACCAAGATCTTTTATTATATGAAGTTATGAAAACCCTCACTCTTGTGCTTCATCACGAACACATGAACTATCCTAGAATACTCATCAATTATGGATAAAATGTATCTGACACCTCCCAAAGATGGAATACGAGAAGGTCTCCAATAATTTGTATGGATGTAGTCAAGCATTTCCTTCATCTTGTGAATAGCTTTACCGAGTTGTTTCATGTGTTGTTTTTGAATATAAAATGCTCACAAAACTTCAGCTTGGATCTTTACGGATCCTCGATGAGACTTGTGTGACTGAGGATATTCATCCCCATCTAGCTCACATTCCCCAGTCATATATGCCACAACTTTATTTTTTTATTTCACAGCTTGGGTACGCTACTACAACAAAACTGGTAGCTGTAGACCCTTGCATGGCAAATAAGGTCTTTTGGTTCTTACCCTTGATAACAACTACCCAAATTTTGCAACCTGTATAACTCCACCTTCAGTGTTGTACATATATCTAAGTTCCTTCTCAAATCAGGAACATGACGAATATCTATCACTGTCCTCGCTCCATCTCGCATCTTGATTTTTACAAAAACAATTCCTAAAATTTTACATGTTGTATCATTCTCCATATTGTCGTTTCTACCATCTATCTTCTCATATGTGTAGAATCAATCTTCATATGGGATCATATGGTAAGAACAAACTGAATCAAGTACTCATGTGCTATCAGTCACCTTCTGATATGCGACAATAAGAACCAAATCATCTTGAAAGTCTACACTTCTGTGAGCTATTGCAACAATTGCGACCTTTCCTCGCTTCTGCGAGCGATCTTTCTTCCAATATCCAAGTTCCTTACAATAATTCTAAATTTCGTCAGGATTGTGGTTCTTCAACTTGGATTTCTACTTTCCCTTTTTCTTATATCTAGAACCAACATGACTCTTTTCAAGAGTCATAACCAAACATGCAGCCTGAGAGTCTATACTTACCACTAGCCATCTATCGAAGTCTATGCGCATGCAAACTCGTACTGATGTCCTCTATGAGTTATCTCTTCTCTTCCCACCATAAAAGACTGAATAAAATTATCATATGATGGTGAAGGAGAAACTAAAAGAATCAGTACATCATCCTCATCTTCAATCTTAATATCTACATTTATTAAATTAATCAACAATGCATTTAGGTGATCTAGATATCCTTTAAGAGAAGCACCTTATTGCATGCATTGAGAAAACATATGTTGCTTCAATAACAACTTATTGATAATAAATTTCATCATATATATACCTTCGAGTCTCAACCACGACATGTTGTAGTTGTCTCATCACCGAACTCGACTATGATCTCATCTGGAAAACATTACACAATCATCCACTACATTTTCTCTTCATACACTATTAACTTCGAGGGCTCAAGTGCCTTCCTCCTATTGATCCAACGACACCCAGATGAACTACTTCTTTAGAAGGGCATGCATCTTGATATGCCATTAAATGAATCAATTCCTCCATGTGAATTTCTAGATCTTCATATTGTGCAACACCATATGTCCGACAATTCCAATGAACCTGATGATCTGATACCAGTTTGTTGTGAGTAGCGTAAGCAAACATGCACAAACATGAATAATCAAGCAAACATACAAACACATATTTACAAAGGTCACTCGTAATTGAGCTACGTCCTTAGGTGGCGGCAATTGATTTCATTACTTATGTAGAAGAAAATATATAGGATACATATAACCATAACCCTTGAGAGTTTATATAGTACTCCATGTATAAATGGATCCCATAAGCAAACAAATTCAAATACCCAAATAAAAAATTCATTTCGGGAGTCCCCTAATCACCCCCTCAATGCTCGCTGAATGGCCAACGAGAGTCCCATGATGGTAGGTGTCAGAGGGGTATAATCTTAACTTCAATTTGAGACTAACATGTGCGGCGTTAGCTTCTCGCAAGCTAACCAACCTTCCTCAATGTGTGTAGATGTACATTGGCACACCGAATAACCACGACCCTCGAATACTCGAACACAAGCACTCAAGCACACAAGGACACAAGAGCAATAACACTAAATTCTCTTTGTTATTAGCAAGAGACTCACTCTTAAGTGTGTTGTTTACAAATGAGCTCTACCATTCCTTTTATACGCAAGCCTGAGGTAAAGGGACACTATTATTACATATACAATGAATGCAAAGACTCTTCATATACCGCGGAGACCCTTCGTCTTCCAAGGTGACTCTTTACATGCCTTGACTCTTCATCTTCTGTGCAATCGTCTTCTGCAACCGACACCACGTCGTCCGCTTTGTTAGCATGCCATGTCTCCTGCCATGTTGACACACCATGTCATCACGTCATGTCATCAGTGAGCCCCACGCTCCTGCATAAGATATTGCAGCTCTGCTTTGTCAAATGTCGTCAAACACTTGTGTTGAGCCAAGGAGAACTTACAGTTTCCGAACCTTCATGCGATAAACCCCTCCCTTAACTGTCCGTACACTATGATGAAGTATTCCATAACTTCATTGTGTGGCCACCGAACCACACAGGCGTGCGACAACCAATATCGCATGCTACTCCCACACCTCGGGATTTGACAGTAGGGTATGGCAGGGGTACATATTACAATTCTTCAATTGGGCTCAACGGAATTGGTGGTTAGAATTCAAGTCATATCAACACCCTAGCTAATCTTGGATGCAAGCCTGTTATTTTGACTACTCAATGAACGGTTGGGAATCCATAATCCCTACGTTAACATGATCAGTGACAACTCCTTTATTCCTAGTTCCATCAATCATGACTTTATTTAAATCGACGTTGTTTTTTGACAACATCCAAAAAGAAGAATAAGTTGGGAAATGACTTTAGATCAATCACGTGATCAATTTCTTTTCCTAGTAAAGTTACCTAATGTACAATACGTGAGAAGAATTTAAAGTTGTTTCCTCTGAGGTGTATAAACTTAATCAATAAAATAGAATCACTGTCACCACTTACCCTCGTGGCATGAGATTAAAATGGTGAGTTAAGAAGACAATCACCCTTTTTTTGGTATTTTAAAGAGTAGCGTGCACGAGAAGAGGTACTTTATTTAAATCCAAGTACTAATCTAGTTGCATCAATCTATTTTGTGAGTTCCATAAGTATCTGAGTGTAACCCTAACCTGACAACATAAATAGGCCCTTTAGCCAGTTGTTTATCAATACTGCAAAACATATACGCGAGAATATAGAGAGAAAATACGGTGTGAGAAAATGGAGTAGGCGTGTTATTAGGGATGCAAACAGAGGGATATAGATATAGGTGCTATCATATCTTTCTCCCTTTTAAAATATTTATAAAGATACAAAAACAAATATCTTACGGATATTGAAAATCGCAAACCATATCCTTAAATATTAATATGTATATGGAAACAAATAATCATAATCCGGATACGAATATTTTACAATGGGATAACACATATATAATATTTTTCCCAATATTTTAATTCGATATAATTATTTTATAAACTTGAAACTAATAATTAAATAAATAAAAATTAGATAAACTACAAATGCAATAAAAAATATATCTTGAATAATAAATAATACATAATTGCAAAGATATTCCCAGATATAAGCATAACAATTATATTACAAATAGCACAAGTGAATAAGAAATAATAATTCACAATATCATAATGCTCAAGAAGGTTTCCAAAAGTATTTTGATTGCTATCAGAAAAACTTAAAAACATATAGGTGAACAAAAACTATTGACTTGATAGCTTTCTTGTAGAGATATCCTTCTGAAAATATTCTCCTCAAAATATCGAAGAACTCAAATAACGAGAGAGAGAGAGAGCGAATACAAAATAAATCACTCATGGATCTTTTTTTTCTTTTCTAATAATAGTAGGAGTGATTATATATGTTCCAACAAGAGTATATGGGTCTTTTATATATAATTCCAAGAGTAGGTAGTTGTTGGAAACAAAATACATAATAAATTGGTAAAGATTTGTGAGATATGTTCTCTTAGGAAAAAGTTATATGTTTGATCAGTTCAATATGATCGATCATTTCATGACTACTATCAGAAAAACTTAAAAACAAGTAGGTGACCAAAAACTGTTGACTTGATAGCTTTCTTATAGAGCTATCTACCAGAGAAATCACTCACAGAGCTTCTTTTGCTTTTCTAATGATAGCAAGAGTGATTATCTATGTTCCAACAAGAGTATATGGTATTTTATATATGATTCCAAGAGTAGGTAGTTGTTGGAAACATAATACATAATAAATTGATAAAGATTTATGAGATATGATCGCTTAGGCAAAAGTTATATGTTCGATCAGTTCAATATGATCGACCATTTCATGACTATTATTAGAAAAACTTAAAAACAGGTAGGTGACCAAAAACTGTTGACTTGATAGCTTTCTTGTAGAGCTATCCTTCTAAAAATATTCTCCTTAAAATATCGAATAACTCGAATAACGAGAGAGAGAATACCAGAGAAATCCCTCATAGAGCTTCTTTTGCTTTCTAATGATAGCAAGAGTGATTATGTATGTTCCAACAAGAGTATATGGGTCTTTTATATACTAGTCCAAGAGTAGGTAGTTGTTGGAAACAAAATACATAATAAATTGGTAAAGATTTGTGAGATATGATCGCTTATGCAAAAGTTATATGTTCGATCAATTCAATATGATCGATCATTTCATGACTAATATCAAAAAAATTTAAAAACATGTAGGTGACCAAAAACTGTTGACTCGATAGCTTTCTTGTATAGCTATCCTTCTGAAAATATTCTCCTCAAAATATCGAAGAACTCGAATAATGAGAGAGAGAGAATATCAGAGAAATCACTCATAAAGCTTCTTTTGCTTTTCTAATGATAGCAAGAGTGAGTATGTATGTTCCAACAAGAGTATATGGGTCTTTACATACGAGTCCAAGAGTAGGTAGTTGTTGGAAACAAAACACATAATAAATTGTTAAATATTTGTGAGATATGATCGCTTAGGCAAAAGTTATATTATCGATCAGTTCAATATGATAGATCATTTCATGACCGTTGGATATACAATATTCAAAATATGATCGATCATGAACACTAGGTGGTCGACCAGTGAAAAATATGGTCGATTAAGGTTGATCTATAGTGAGGAAGAGTAATCGATCATTGATGAATTTTTGATATTCCTGATTTGGGAAACCACTAAGGATGCATCTGTAGTTACAACTTTATCAAAATACAATGCAGTAGCTTTTACCATTCAAAGAATCTTCTAAGCTTTTGCAACTTATCACTGAAGTTCTCTTCCTAGAGCTTCTGATGTTGAAACACCTTGCAATCCTGCGACCATAATAAACAAGCAAGCGACAACAATATTTGTGTGTGCATGTCATCTTTAAAACAATCAGAGAAACAAATAACTAACATAAACTACCATGTCCACCATATTATCTGAGTAGCAAATACAAAAGGAGGGCACGGTTATCAAGTTTATACCTCCAAAACAAGGGTGCATAGTACATACATCACAAATATATGTTAATGGTTTTGGGCTCTACCTTAAGGGGAACTTGTGTAAATGCAAGAGTAATCACATGTGCAGTCAGTCATAAAGGCGAGGTTGGTACCCATAAATAAAAATAATCAAAGTTTGTTTTTTTTATTAGTGTTAAGTTGTAAAATTAAAAGTTATTTCTTTATTTTTTTGATCTTTTCAATTACTCGAGCCGTAATTCCTTTTATTACAAGAAGTGAAAGTCCAATCAAGGGGGAAATAAATCGTGGTATATATTTTATTATTACTATTTTTTAATTTTATATTTGTTATTATTTTAATTTTCAAATTATAATTGTACTTTTCTAATTTTTGAATTTTTATTTGAGTTTATATTAAATGTTTGAAAAAAGTATATTTTAAGGTTGAAAAAAGTTTTTTACAAGTAGGAAACAATCGCATCTAATAAAAATGTAGGATAGTGTTTTATATGAAAATAAAGGGAAAATAAGATGGAATGGAATTTTATTTTTACGATTTTTTTATTTTTAAGGATTTTATAATATTTAAGATTTTATTATGATTTAAGAATCAAAATATAATATTTTAGCTCAAATTTATTCTATAATTAATATATGCTCAAATATATGTCAAATTTTCAAAAAACAATTATTATTTTTAAAATTTATTTTTTACATTAAATTGAGTTTTTAATTTTTAAAATACTAAATTGTAAAATTCTTCAAAGCTAAAAATTGTATTATTACAATTTACAATAGAGTATTTGTGGTATTTTTAATTATTGATTTTTATGTATTTTGGATATTTTAAATTTTAGGGGTTACAAAATAAAAATAGTTTCTTTGAAAAAGTTGCAATAGATTAATGTATATAGAATATGCCGTAGTTTTTGTGGGAATTTTTTTGAGGACCATAATTTTCAAGAAATGACAATACAACCCTAATAAGCATCTAAACAAAATTTTGAAAAAAATGAAAATAGGCAATTAAAAATTACAACAAAATATAGCTAAAACGAGAGGTATTTAATATAATCTCCTAAATTTTCTTCAAAAATATGTTAAAGTGGGCCTAGAATTAATTGTTGAATGCTCAAGGAAGTTAAGATGTTAGCCTCACGCATCACGGAAATGTGAAGATCAGATCCAATCCGATCTAGGTCAATTAGTCGTATTACCTGGCATGGTAGCAGAAAAACAAAAAAATTAAGAATGAACCCACATTGCTCAGGAACCTTTCCATTTCCGTTTCATTTAGATCACATGATTTTAAGCTTACCTCTTGAAGCATGGTTATAATCCGAATCCTCTAAGCAAAAAGGCCTCCTGACTCAAGTCCGATAGAGTGTACTTGTGGGCATGTTGATGAGATATGTGCTTCCCACAATCCCTAACAATAATCCAAACACGGAGCCTCCTGATTTCATCACACGAAATATGTTGTTTTCTTCACGAGAATGAGGCACCGAAAACGACCTAGTTCCTCGAGCGATTTAGTCTGACAACACAACAATAGCACAACGACGATCGTGATCTCCACCAAGGTTATGGAGATAGAGAGAGTGGATGCGTTTAGAGAGAGAGAGAGAGGGGGAGTTTTATTAATGCAACAATTGCATTCAACTAGTTTAAAGAGGGATATGGTTAGCCTCTCTTTTATAACATTTTAGAAGTCCATGGATCCCAATCCATGTGCTCACATCAATCAATGATTGACGAATCCATGAAAAGCGAGAGAGCGAGAGCCGCTAAATAGCGGTCTGACAAGTCAGACTCACTGTCGCTGGTGCGACTGCTCAAACTTCCTCGGTCCTCAACAATTAACCCACACAATCAATCAGAGAATGAATAGCAAGGATTAAAATTTATTATACCCTACTAAAAATGTACAATAGCAAGCAAGTAGGGGTCGAACACAAGGAGCAAAGGTGTAAAGCACGGATAAAAATCCAAACCTAGATCTAACAAACTACTTAGCCAATCTAAAATTTTTGTGGGTTTTTAATTTTTATTATTTTATTTTTTTTAATTTTATTTTTAATTTTGTATTTTGATTTTCTGATTTTTATATTTTATATTTTATATTTTTATATTTCTTTTTCAATATTGGAAAGTAAAGGCAATAAAATGAAAGGCAAGCTAAAAGATTTATAAAAATGCACAAAAATGCTCAAAAATTCTGAAATAAAATGTTTTTGGTATTTTCAAGGTTTTATACTGTTTTTGTGATTTTTGAGGGTTTTTCGAGATGTTTTTGATATTTTTAAAAGCTGAAATAAGAGAAAACAGTGCAAACAAGGTTGGCTGTGAGTAAAATGGAATCTAAAAATACCAACCAGTAGCAAAAATGTTTCACACTATTTTTCTAATAAAAGTAACAAAATAAAGGACAAATAGAAGCTGAGTTTATATTTTTTTGGATTTTTCTACTATTTTATATATTTTTTTGAAGTTTTTGAGTATTTTTAGATTTTTAGTGTTTTCCTTTTGAAATTTTTAATGAATTTTGGACTGACACTAAAAGATAATAAAATAGACACTAGGTGATTTTTTTTGGAATTTTTAGAGGTGTTTTGATATTTTTTTGGTATTTTCTAAGGTAGACAGTACACAAAAAGGTTGTTTTTGATTTTTAGTAAATATTAAAACGTAATAAAATTAAAAACTAAAAATAGGGCATCACAGTATATGCATCCAGTAGCTTAACCCTATTTTTGCGGAATTTTAGGAGTTAAAAAGATATTTCAAACAATTAGAACAAGTCTCCAAACATTAAACAGTGCTGGGAAGGGCATAAGTGTAATATCCAAAACATCCAGGTGCACACATGCAAATTTTCCACAAAATATTACTCTAAAACTTGCATTTCATGGATTAAACACAAATATCCAAACCCGGAGGGGCCTCAGCGAAAATGCCCAAACCGAACACGTGCGAAACACGCGCCTGGTAAGGACCTAAAGGCAATAACTAAAACTATCAGGGGTTTGTATGCAAATATCCCAAGTATTTAACACTGAATACAAAAGTTCTGGGACTAAACCAAAATACCCCAAAGGCCGAGGGTCTGTCTGCAAAATGGCCACGTACCTCACGCGCACGGGCACGTGAGATGACGTGGCCGAGGACCTTTTTGTAAATACGTAAAAGTTCGGGGGCTTTAAGGTAAATATTACAAAACTAAATAACTGCAAAGGAAAGATTTAGTACTAATATAAAATACAAAAAACTCTTGGGGTGGTTTTTGCAAAATACCCAAGCAAAGGCGCGATCAAACGGTGGACGACCCTTTACTTATGCCACGTGTCCGCGCGAGGTCACCCGATGACGATTCGCTCGTGGATGGCCACGATTAGATGCTGCTTGGCGATCGGACGGCTGAAGGTGAACGTGATCCAACGGCAGCTGAAGCGCGCCAAGAACAAGCCAGATCCGACGGCGCCTGGAAGATCTCCAAGAACAACGGCCGCAGGTGGCTTCGATCGGTGTTTCCGGCCGACACACGGCCTCCTCCAGCCCAGGACCTAGGGCAAAATGGTCCTGGGGGCCCTCCGCGTCAATGGGAAGGATCTGATGGACTTGGGAAGCTCTGACGTGCTCCGACGACGAAGGTGGCCTGGGGACGTTTTCCCTGGAACGATGAGGCTCGATTGAGCCTTCTCCTTTGCTCCTCTCTGCAGGGTTAGACGCGGGAAACAAGTGCGACACCACTGGGATAGTTTTGGTGTGAGATGGATGGCTAATGCGGCGGGGCGAGATGAGTCCGGCGAGCGGCGGAGAAGGACTCAGAGGTATGCTGATCTGAGCGAGATCAGCTTGAATGAAGGTGCGGCGGTGCGAGAGGGAACGAGGAGGAACGAGATGGAGGTGGTCGGTGCGGCGGTCGATGATAGAAGTGATCGGAAAATGGAGGCGGAGCTCAGCCCCGCCGTGGGCTTTGATCGATGATTCACGGCGAATGGGTGATCGATAGTAAGAACTGCTAGAAGTCTACACTACTCTATGCTAAGGCTACAAAAAGACGAAGAGAAAGGAGGGGGAAACTCACCGAAGACGTCGGGCGATGAAGCTCGGCGGAGCTCCGGCGAAGGTCGGATCGACTTCGATTCGACGCCAACGGACGCAAACCCAAGGTCAAAACGACTCCTGCTGTCACCAGGAGCGCAATGGGATAGGGGTTTTCGAGTGGATTTGGCGGAAGAAGGATCAAACTTTGAATCAAAGTCGGGGGGTGTCTTTTAAAGGGATGACGGTTGAAGAGTTTCGAGGCACGATCACGGGCGCGCCAAGGAGATCTTGAAGGATCTAATAGGTCGGCGAGAATCCTGGTTGTACCAGGTGCAATTTTCGTGAAGGAAGCGAGGCTCGAGGAGGAACGATGCAGCCTCGAAAAATCCGTGAAAGCGGACCAAAAAACGAGGTGCACGGGCTACAGGGACGAAGGACGACCAGTTGACCCAGGTCAACTGGCGCCTTCTCCTGATTGGTCCACGTGGACCAATCAGGAAAAATCCCAAAGAAATGTTTTATTAATTCATTTAAAAATAGAAATAGGTTGAATTAAGTTTTGGTCATAAAATAAAAAATGTTTATTTTTTTATGTAGTATTTTATTCCGATTTTTATTTATTTTTAGGAAATATATTTTTACAAGTTCGCATTTATGCCCCTATAAGTATCTATATCTACATATTTAAGTATGTTATTTTTATTTAGGTATTCTTAATTTATTTTATTTTGGTTTTTATTTTCCAAAATTTTAAAATACTTTTATAGACACAAATATATTTTTAGTTTATTTTTCTGATTTATTTTGTATATTTAATAAAATACAAGTATGTTTTGTATAGGTGTGTCTATAGGTAATATACCTATGTATATATACAAGTATTTTTATTTGTATTTTAATGATGTTTTTATTCTGATTTTAATATACATAATTATTACAAGTATTATTTACAACATTATAAAAATATAAAATTATAAAAATAATAAATAAATAATAAATTGAATATTTTAATATGTACAAGGTACAATGAGGGTCCAAAAGTCAACTTTCAAACCGTAGCTCCGCCAAATGCGAAACCACCACCATTAATTAGATTATTTTCTTCTATATACAATTAAAGGTGAGTACGCTGCATTTGGAGTTTTTATTTGTGAGATACGGGTCTGGGAAGTTGGGATTCTGGATTTTTATTCAGACCATAACTTTTTATCTGTACATTATTTTTCTGTGAAATCAATTTTGTATTTTTCTTTATTTTATTATCTACAACTTTCATGTACAAAGTTTCTTTATTTGATGTACAAAAAGTGGAACCAAAAATAGGTCCCAAAATGAATAAAGAATGAATAAAAAGTATAGGTATTTTATCTATATTTCTGACCTTATCTCCCCCTACTTTATTCCTTGTCGACCTATTCATCAAGATGCCTAGGTCTCGGGGCTTCGGGTCATAAAATATTTACAATATTTTATTCTTTTTCTTTTCTTTTCTTTATTCTATAATTTTGGCTTTAAGAACCGCATTTTATACAATATTTACATACATATACATGAATGCTAAAATGCATGAATAAATGCTATTTACACGCATTTACTAGGGTTTTTCAGGCCAAAATGATAGAATAAAGATGATGAAACGTGGATTCATCATCCCCCTATACTTTACCTTTGCTAGTCCCTAGCAAACACTTATGCAATAAGTGCAAAAAGAAAAAGAAAGAAAAGAAAAAGAAGAAAATTAGATTAAGTTTAATTATCAAACTTGTCTTCGCAAAATCAAAGTTTGGAGCTTAAGTCGGACCTTGGGAATTTTAGTGCGGTCGGAACCTTAATGAGAACTAAATTTGAAATCCAACAGTCCTTGAGAATCCCAAAACTCTGTCCAAGTCTCCTCAATAGCCAGGTCAGAAATATCTCAACTCATACGCAAACTCTTACGACTATGAAGCTGACTTGTACAGTGTAAGTGATATGTAGCTCCCCACCTCAGAAGTGACAAAGAAACAACCTCCCCCAACCTGGTAACTCTAATGCCTCGGTCTAGCAACTCTTTCCTCGAGAAGCGGGGTATTCCCTTCTAAGTTCAAGTGCAACCGGCTCAAGAAGAGGGGGTGAAGAAAAGAATGGACGGTAGCCAGTGTAGCTACCTATCCTTGGATGCAAGACCAGTGTAGTCAAGTCATCCTGCTGCAGGCTCACATATTTGACTTTGGAACTCAAGCTTGCTTATTGACTTTACATACTTTGCAGGCTTTTTATTTTTGTACATGCCTGAACCTTTTTTTTTTTTTTTGAATACTATTCACAGCAGCATTTACATAAGGAGTTTTCCTCTTGAGCCAGTAGACTATCCCTCTTTTGAAGCTTTATTGCGACCCACAGCTTCTGTCTTTAGCCTTCATCACTACTAGACCAAGTTGAGGTGCACTTCCTTCACTATAAGAAGAAGAGAGGTTCCGCCTAGAAGTACTACCCTCATATGCTACCCCAAGCCAAAGGAAACTGCCTCCTCACCACCTCATCCGTGGAGAGCTATGTGATAGGTGCAAGTGTCCAAGTTAGGTCATTATCAACAAGAGTCGTGCGTGTGCTCCGAAATACTCTACTTAGGCAGTCAAGAATCCATTGAACCAAGTCCCGTGATCCTCAAAGAATTAAGTCAACTAGACCTGAAGTACCTCAAACCCAGTTCCTATAAGGTTCCTGTTATTAGGTAGATTTTAAGGTCCAATCAAGCTCCAATCTTCGGATTTTACTTAGACTTGTTCAACTATCAAACTCAATCCGAAAAATGCTCATGCTATGTAATGCTATGCAGAGAATATTTTTGTGATGCAATTTTCAAAGATTTTGAACTTTTTAAGGGTTTTTGAAAAGATGATGCATGCATATGCAGATGCATTTTTTTTGTCTTTTTCAAAAAGGTTTTTCAAATGTTTTTGGATTTTAATTTTGCAAATGTTTTTGGGAATTTTTGAAATCAAACAGATTTTGGCTGAAAAATAGGTTAAAATATGTACACGGGAGTGCTTCTTATATAAACAAGAAATGGATTTTAAGAATTTACAAGGATAAGTGGTCAATATATATATAGTGGATTTTGGTGTGATGTTAGTATTCCTCAAACTTATTTGAAAACAATTTTTCACACAATTTTTGAAAACTATAGTCCAAAATAGTTTTTACAAACATTTTACACACATTTGAAAATCATTTTGCAAAGGCTTTCAAAACAGTATATATAGGTTTTTCAAATCATTTTTGCAACCATTTTTCAAACCATTTGCAAATCATTTTTCAAACATTTTATTTCACACAAAGAAAAGAAATTTTACAAACCACACATTTTTACACAGGTTGAAAACATGAAACAAAATATTTTCAAAATAGTTTTCAATAGATGTTCACAAAGATTTTCAAACTATTTTTTCAAACATTTTGCAAAAAACATTCTCACCTGATTTATTAATCAGTAAATACAAAAAGAATTTGAGGAATAACCACATCTTTTTATTAAGAATTTTTAATGAATTTTAAAGAATTGTTAGCCATATTATTAAGAAAAATACGAAAGTACGAGTTATGGCTAAAGTATATACGTAGTGTATACGACCCCCCTATACTTAGCTTGAGCTATGTCCTCATAGATCGGAGAGACAAGAGAAGACATAACTCGTACTGAGTATAGGAAAATCTAAAGAATAAATAAATAAAGAAATGGATGATCAAACGAATAAGAAGTTGACCGTCCCCCCTATACTTAGGATCAAATAATCCTAAGTATAGCAGACTGTACATAAAGCAGGGAGGGTCAAGGGTGGGAGTGAACAGATCGTACTCAGGTTGTCTCCCCCTATACTTAGGGTAAGATATCCTAAGTATAGACAAGAAGAGGAGACAATGGAGAGGATCGAAAAGAATAGAAGAAACTCGAGGTGCACACCCCCCTATACTTAGGACAAAGTACGTCCTAAGTATAGAAGACTGTCTACAAGGGGTAGCACCTTTCTGATAGATAAAGAAGATAGAAGAGGAAAAGAAGAAAAGAAGAAAAGAAGAAAAGAGATGAGATTGGGCATGAACAACTCGGGATGCACATCCCCCCTATACTTAGGATAGAGTACATCCTAAGTGTAGCAGTGATGAAAGGGATGGCATTAATTCGGTAGAATAAGACAAAAGAAATTGAACAGACGAAAAGAAGAAAAGACGGAAAGGAAAAATCATTCAAAAATGTTTTGATGTGCTTTGCCTTCCTCTGTCTCCTTCGAGATATTCAGCTCATCCTCATAGATTACTTGAATCGAGTCAACGACGGTCATGAATGTGTCATGTTCGAGGTATGGCTTCAGAAGCTGTCCATTGACTACAAAAGGCTGTGCGTCAGCTGACAGATTGGATATCAATACACTTCCGTTGTCACGCACCTGCCTAACTACAAACGGCCCAGTCCATTTGCTCTTCAATTTGCCTGGAAAGATTTTTAATTTCGCATCGAACAACCATACCTTCTGACCTGGATCAAAGGACTTGTGGCGGATGTGCTTATCATGCCATGTTTTGACCTTTTCCTTGTACATCAGGCTGTTGTCATATGCATAATCTCTGAATTCCAGTAATCTGTTCAGATCCAATTTCCGGTTCTGTCCTGCTTGCTTGGAGTCCAAATTACAGATGTTAATAGCCCATAAAGATTTATGAATAAGTTCCACGGGCAAGTGGCATGGCTTGCCATACACCAGGCGGTAGGGAGACATTCCCAAGGGTGACTTGTACGCTGTTCTGTAAGCCCAAAGAACGGAATCAAGCAGCTGAGACCAGTTCTTGCGATCCGGACGCACAAGTTTCTGTAGAATTGTCTTGATCTCCCTGTTGGAACATTCAGCTAAGCCATTGGACTGTGGGTGGTAGGGTGAAGCAACACGATGCTCGATGCAGAATTCTTGGGTCAGCTTCTTCACCTCTCTGTTTATGAAATGACTGCCCCCGTCAGATATGAGGATCTTGGGAATCCCGAACCGTGCTATGATGTGATCTCGTAAGAATCGACATACAGTCCGACTGTTGGCGGCTCGGGCGGGGATAGCCTCCACCCATCGACTGACATAATCGACAGCAAGCAGAATATACTCATAACCCTGACTGTTAGGAAACGGGCCCATAAAGTCGATGCCCCATGCGTCAAAGACGTCTGAGATCTGAATGTACTTCAGAGGCATCGTATCTCTCATTCCTATGGTTCCACCCATCTTCTGACAATCAGTGCAACCTTTGACGTATTTATCTGCATCTTTGAACAATGAAGGCCACCAAAGGCCACTTTGAAGAACTTTTGCTGCCGTCCGTTTTCCTGAATGATGTCCTCCAGAATCTTGATCATGACATAAAGCGAGGACACTTGGAACTTCCTCCTGAGGAATACACCTCCTCCAGATGCAATCTGCTCCCTCACGAAACAGATATGGGTCTTCCCACTGGTAGAAATGGATTTTAGACAAAAATCTGTCTATTTTCAACTTAGACCAGTCCTGTGGGATTTTCTTGGCAACTAGATAATTCACAATGTCCGCATACCAAGGAAGTGAAGCGACAGACAGAATTGATTCATCTGGAAAGGTCTCGGTGATAGGCTGCAAGTTCAGCTCAGGAGACTCCGGTTCAGGAAGTCTTGACAGATGATCGGCCACTACATTCTTTACCCCAGGTTTATCTCTGATCTCCATGTCGAACTCCTGGAGGAGAAGGATCCACCGGATAAGACGTGGTTTGGCATCCTTCTTTTGCTGTAAATACCTAATGGCCGAATGATCAGTGTAGATGATAACTTTGGACCCAAGAAGGTAAGATCTGAACTTCTCCAAAGCAAAGACTACCGCTAGCAGCTCCTTTTCAGTAACAGTGTAGTTTCGCTGAGCTTCATCGAGCGTTCGGCTAGCGTAATGAATTGCAAACGGTACATTGTCTTTTCTCTGTCCCAGTACAGCTCCGATGGCATAATCCGACGCGTCGGTCATAATCTCGAAAGGCTGAGTCCAAATCGGCGGCTGTAGGACAGGGGCCTGTGTGATGAGCTCTTTCAACTGATTAAAGGCAAAGAGCACACGGTCGTCTACAATGAACTCATTGTCCTTGCCAAGCAACTCAGTCAGCGGTCTGGCCAATTTACTAAAGTCTTTAATAAATCGTCGGTAAAAACCGACATGGCCCAAGAATGACCGGACTTGCTTGATATTTGTAGGTGGCTCTAGCTTAGAAATAACATCCACCTTGGCTGGGTCAACCTCCATGCCACGTTTAGAAACAACGTGACCCAGCACGATTCCTTCGGTCACCATGAAGTTGCTCTTCTCCCAGGAGAGCACAAGATTCACTTCGCAGCACCTCCGTAAGACTCGGTCTAGATACTCCAAACATTGATCAAATGAATCCCCATAGACCGAAAAATCGTCCATAAAGACTTCGAGAAAGCTACCCACCATATCGGCAAAAACTGCAAGCATACACCTCTGAAATGTAGCTGGGGCATTGCAAAGCCCGAACGACATCCGTCTGAAGGCATATGTGCCAAAAGGACAGGTGAACGTGGTCTTCTCTTGGTCTTCCGGAGCAATAGCAACTTGATTATACCCAGAGTAACCGTCCAAGAAGCAGAAATATTCCTTCGCGGCCAATCTCTCCAAGATCTGGTCGATGAAGGGTAGCGGAAAATGATCCTTCTTGGTGGCGAGGTTAAGTCTTCTGTAGTCTACGCACACGCGCCAAGAAGTCGGTACTCTGGTGGCGATCTCCTCTCCTTTGTCATTTTTCACAATGGTGATCCCTGATTTCTTGGGCACAACATGCAGAGGGCTCACCCATTTACTGTCGGAGATGGGATAAATGAATCCCGCGTCACACCATTTCTGGATTTCTTTCATAACCACCTCTCGCAAGTTCGGATTTAATCTTCTTTGCAGTTCACGAGAGGGTCTGCTGTCTTCTTCCAGAAAGATGCGGTGCGAGCAGAGCGACGGATTGATCCCGTGGAGATCAGAGGTTCGCCAGCCTATCGCCTTGCGGTTACGTTCAAGAACCTCCATCAGACGAGATTCTTGATCTTCGGTCAGATGCGCGTTGATGATGACCGGGTACATATTCGGTTCTCCTGCAAGGAAGGCATACTTCATATTGGAGGGCAAAGGTTTCAGTTCTGGCGGGGTCTGAGCTACTTCAGTGGTGACCTCTGCTATCAATACAGGTGGTGATTCTTTCAACTGTGCGATGTCCACCATAATCTGCTCTGTCTCTTCTCTCAGATCCTGACAGAATTCCTCGATGATTTCATCTTCTTCCGAAAATACTTCCAAACTTGGCTCTTGGTTCTGAAGGCATAACGACCCCACGGTAGTATTTTGTAGTGCATCAGCAAGGTCCTCATCTTGATCGATACACGGGAATTCGACTGCGGTCTCCACTTCCTCCTCTGGATAGAGGATTCCGTGGATCTCATGATCGTCCAGGAAGAGGTTGGTGTCTTGAATCTCGGCTAGAAAGTCGCAGTCTTCATCATTCTCAATCACCCTTGCACATGATACCGATGTTGGTTCAACGGGCGTTCCCTTAGACAGGGTCTCTACTCGGATAATTTCATTCCCAGCTCCAAAAGTGATTTCTCCTGTCCCATAATTCACTACTGCGTTTGACGTCCGCAGAAATGGCCTTCCGAGTATGATCGGGGTAAGGAGCAACGGAGCGGGGACGTCCATATCTAGGACCACAAAATCGGCTGGGAAAGATTTTCCCTGCACCGTGACGATCACGTCCTCCAACAGGCCCCTAGGCCGCTTGACTGACTTGTCTGCAAACTGCAGAATCATCTTTGTAGGTTTGAGCGGTCCTAGCTTGAACTCCGTGAGTAGTGAGGCTGGCATCAGATTAACAGATGACCCGCTGTCGAGGAGTGTTCGTTCGAACTCTTGATCGAACATCTGACAACGTACAAGAGGTGCTCCCATATCTGGCTTTTTGTCCGGGAGGTTGCTGATGGCATTGACGGTGGCCATAGTGAGAATGTGCTTTTCAGATTTACCACTTTTGCTTCGGGAGTTATGGGGGGTTGGCCTGCGCTTGGTTGTACATGCTTCTTTAAGTCCTTTCTTCACAGCAGGCATGTACTCAAGAGCTTTCATTAATGGCATATTTAACACCAAATTCTGGATGATTTCTATGATAGCAGGATCAGACAAAGCACTTTTCAAATTTTTCATTTTTTTGTGTTTTTTCATTGCTTCAGGAAAAGGAATATTTACAAACTCTTCTCCAATTTCATTCAAAATAGTGTCCGTGTTGTTATTTACAGGTAGATGACAAAAAGGAATGGATTCATCTACAATTTGTGGACCAAAAACGACAGGCTCGGCTTCGGGTGCTGGCGTTGGACTCGCTGCAGGTGCGGTGCTCCTCCTGTCAGGAGCTGACTGTGATGCGGGTGCAAGCGTCTCCAATGCTGGCCGGTCTCCACCGAGGTTACTGCTATCTTTTTGTATTTTTCTGTTTTCTTCATTTTTTTGTGATTTTCTGGATGCTGGTGCTGCTCCCAAAATGCTTGCTGGCCCTGGTGTTGGCTGGGCTGACGACTCCCCGTCAGATGCAATGTGCTTTCCTTTCGCCGTCGCCGATGGCTGGAGTGTCCTACCGCTCCTGAGAATGACAGCGTTAGATAAAAAACAATTAAGTTCACCTGATTCGGGTTGGACACTGCCGGCTACCTGCTCCTTGCGTCGGAAATTGTTAGGATTGGCTTCGACCTGGGCTGGTATGACGGTTTTGGTTGCCGTCAGGTCGTCGATCTTCTGGGTCATCTTGGCCATATTCTTCATCAACTGTTCCAAACAGGCCAGGGCCGGATTGACCGGCACAATCTCAGAAGATTCCCCCAGCTGGGGTCTAGATTGCGGGTATGGCGGTTGAGATTGTGACTGGTATCCTTGTGTGAATTGTTGAGGAGGGGGTTTTGAGGAGTACTGTGACGAGTGTTGGTTGTATTGTGCAGCCGGTTGCTGGTGATATCCTTGTCCATGATATCCGGACTGCTGAGGCCCATGTTGGTAATTCTGCCTCCACGTGTTTCCATGTGAGGGAGGCTGGTACTGGTAGGGTTGCTGGAATGGTCTTCCACCCTGGTGTTGCTGCTGGAAGGGCCTGTTGCCCATGTTCTGACCCTGAGAGTGTCCCTGAGGACGGGTCAGCTGCGCTTCGTTGTTCCAGACGCCATTGATCTCCTGGATCAGCGGCGGGGGTGGAGAGAACTACTCGGAGTAAGCGGGCTGGTGCTCTGGCTGATATATAACCATCTGTGTCTGAGGCTGCGGTGGCTGCTCCGGGACCTGCACGTAGTATACGTGCTGGACTGGCTGGGGCTGCGGTGGAGTCGGCTGAGGATTTTGCTGCATTGTAGGCAGGTCCCACTGAGAACTCATCATTGACTTCCTCGAAATTGGGATCATCCTCCCGTCGGCCGTCTCTTGCATCGGCCCTCCTCCTCAGATCATTCAGCATGTCCTGAAAGGCATTCTGGGCTAAAGCCTGATTGGTCAACTGCTGCTGAATGGCTTGAATGGAAGCCAGCAATTGACTGTTAACCTCACCCTGCGTAGTATATTGTCCTTCTGCCGCATTGTCTTCAGGCTCATGCTGGGGCTGTGGTCCTTTCCCTCTTCCTCCTGCCATCTCAGACTGTACTTGAATCTCTGACTCTTGATCGGGTTGAAGATCTGCATGACGGAGTAAACCCTGATCAGTATCTTCCTCAGCACCAACTGTTGAGATGAATCTGGGACCAAGGTCAATCCCAGAATGTTGTGAACGGAGCATATGATATTGACTGAAATCGACCTCCATCCACAAGGGGTTATTTCGGGGATAAGAGTAGTCCCGGTGTATTGAAAGGGGAAGAGCTAGTTCGGGTTGCGAGTCCATCCCGAATAGCGGGTTAATTGGGGAAAGGCAAGTATTGAAAGAGGCGAGAATAGGGGAGTCCAAAGAGACATCCGCAAGATCCGAATTAACTCTTCGGAGATCACCCCTCTTTATTGGAGACGTCGATCGCACGGAATCGATGTGGGTGTCGGCAAGGTCCCGACTAAACCATCCGTGTAGCGACATCTTGCGAGGATCAAGAGGAATGGATGTTGGATGAAGAGCACGAGGGTAACAAGAAATAAAGAGGATTGCAAAACAGTAGAAGGCTCACAATGAGCAAGGGTCAAATAGAAGGGGAGCAAAACTGCGCAAAGGCGCGATATTTTTGATCTTGACCTAAATGTGATTGGCAATCAAACACAAGACAAGGGAGTTCACCAACTCAACGCGTGAAGCCGTGAAGGTTCGGCTGTTATCTTTGTACTTTTTATCTTGATTTCAGGAATTTATCTTTCAACGAGTCCTTAGAGCGCTACGCCTATAGGAGCGAGAGTACTGCCGGAAAAGTATTCCCGTACTAGTCCTCCTCCTGTGTAACCTGTAACTTGCGCTTTTTAAGGTCCTTGTAACCCTTCCTGGATCCCTACTCAGCCAAAGAAATAGAGGGAGGAAGCCGATAGGCGAAACCGATACTTCGGATCTCGCTCGCAACGGAATCACCCGTGAGCGTGCAAGATCCTACTCGGACGCAGCCGGTGAGACAGACACCCCCGTGAAGGCGTGGCCTATGCTCGATACTTCGGACAAGGTCGGTGCTCACACAATAGTGAGTCACCACTGGCGACCAAGCCCTACTCGACTACGTACGATAGTAGCGCCAATACTTCGGAAATCCAGGCGATACACAAGGCAGCCACAAGTTGGGTTTTGGGCTCTAATCCTTACGAACGCTCAACTCACTTGGAAGGAGACCTTCCCATGCAACCTGAAAACAAATGAGGGTGTTACTCTCCCCAATCAATGAGTCCAATTACCAATTTTTATTTAGGTCAAAGTTTTCTTAGCAGTCCCTTTTTTAATTTTTTTGTGTTATCGCTTCTTTTGAGTAGTTTCAAACAAGCGCCTAACGATTTTGTTTTTTTTCTTTATCCTAATGTATCCAAAATCAGAGGGAGAAAAGAGTCGGGAAAAGCCAATGCAAGTCGGCACCAAGATGGAAATCTCACCTTTGTGCCTATATGATGAATGCAAAGTGAGAAGACTTACAGTGAATCCCAGCTCTCTCCATGCGGGATGCAAGGCAGAATTTTATAAACCTAATCTATATGCCGGTTATGCAATGCGGAAATCGTCCTAGAACAGGCAACTGCTAGCGTGAAGAACCACAAGCTAGCTAATAATTCCCAATCCGAGTGTCCGGTCTTGGCTCACCCCTCCTCTGCCCAACACATTTGGAGTAGGAGAAAGCGCTTGTTCGGGTGTGAGCTCGCGGCGCGTGGATTTGGAAGCTACTAGCTAACTGTTTAATTAGTCTAAGTCCAAATACGAATCTATAGGAGCATACAAATATAATTAGGTGTTTGGACCTATTCTAATCGAATCAAGCAGACCTAGAACTAAGAGCTCAATCCACAAAAGAAAGTGAAAAATGAAAACGAAACCGGAAAATGACAGCGATAAAAACTCGATAAAATCCGCGGTGAGCCCCCGGGTGAACAAACACCCGGAAATTAGGCCCGAAATGTCCAAGAGTTCAAGTCCTGTATTATTACAAATTATCAAATACTCTCTCTCTCACAAAAATAAAAACAACTCTCTTTCTCTCTCTAGTTCTCCTGCTCTCTCCTGCCGGCTAGGGTAGAATAGCCAGCTCCTCCTCCCAAGGCTGCTCAGGATCCCCTAGGCGATCCTCCTCGGTCGGCGGTCCCTCGCAAGAAAACAAAAGAGATGTCAGACAGTTCAGAATAAATAATACACAAAATACAAGTAAGCAAGAATGGCTAAGTGACTAGCAAGACCCAAAGGTACTCTACAAGCCGATGCTCCCCGGCAACGACGCCATTTGAAAAGCGAGAGAGCGAGAGCCGCTAAATAGCGGTCTGACAAGTCAGACTCACTGTCGCTGGTGCGACTGCTCAAACTTCCTCGGTCCTCAACAATTAACCCACACAATCAATCAGAGAATGAATAGCAAGGATTAAAATTTATTATACCCTACTAAAAATGTACAATAGCAAGCAAGTAGGGGTCGAACACAAGGAGCAAAGGTGTAAAGCACGGATAAAAATCCAAACCTAGATCTAACAAACTACTTAGCCAATCTAAAATTTTTGTGGGTTTTTAATTTTTATTATTTTATTTTTTTTAATTTTATTTTTAATTTTGTATTTTGATTTTCTGATTTTTATATTTTATATTTTATATTTTTATATTTCTTTTTCAATATTGGAAAGTAAAGGCAATAAAATGAAAGGCAAGCTAAAAGATTTATAAAAATGCACAAAAATGCTCAAAAATTCTGAAATAAAATGTTTTTGGTATTTTCAAGGTTTTATACTGTTTTTGTGATTTTTGAGGGTTTTTCGAGATGTTTTTGATATTTTTAAAAGCTGAAATAAGAGAAAACAGTGCAAACAAGGTTGGCTGTGAGTAAAATGGAATCTAAAAATACCAACCAGTAGCAAAAATGTTTCACACTATTTTTCTAATAAAAGTAACAAAATAAAGGACAAATAGAAGCTGAGTTTATATTTTTTTGGATTTTTCTACTATTTTATATATTTTTTTGAAGTTTTTGAGTATTTTTAGATTTTTAGTGTTTTCCTTTTGAAATTTTTAATGAATTTTGGACTGACACTAAAAGATAATAAAATAGACACTAGGTGATTTTTTTTGGAATTTTTAGAGGTGTTTTGATATTTTTTTGGTATTTTCTAAGGTAGACAGTACACAAAAAGGTTGTTTTTGATTTTTAGTAAATATTAAAACGTAATAAAATTAAAAACTAAAAATAGGGCGTCACAGTATATGCATCCAGTAGCTTAACCCTATTTTTGCGGAATTTTAGGAGTTAAAAAGATATTTCAAACAATTAGAACAAGTCTCCAAACATTAAACAGTGCTGGGAAGGGCATAAGTGTAATATCCAAAACATCCAGGTGCACACATGCAAATTTTCCACAAAATATTACTCTAAAACTTGCATTTCATGGATTAAACACAAATATCCAAACCCGGAGGGGCCTCAGCGAAAATGCCCAAACCGAACACGTGCGAAACACGCGCCTGGTAAGGACCTAAAGGCAATAACTAAAACTATCAGGGGTTTGTATGCAAATATCCCAAGTATTTAACACTGAATACAAAAGTTCTGGGACTAAACCAAAATACCCCAAAGGCCGAGGGTCTGTCTGCAAAATGGCCACGTACCTCACGCGTACGGGCACGTGAGATGACGTGGCCGAGGACCTTTTTGTAAATACGTAAAAGTTCGGGGGCTTTAAGGTAAATATTACAAAACTAAATAACTGCAAAGGAAAGATTTAGTACTAATATAAAATACAAAAAACTCTTGGGGTGGTTTTTGCAAAATACCCAAGCAAAGGCGCGATCAAACGGTGGACGACCCTTTACTTATGCCACGTGTCCGCGCGAGGTCACCCGATGACGATTCGCTCGTGGATGGCCACGATTAGATGCTGCTTGGCGATCGGACGGCTGAAGGTGAACGTGATCCAACGGCAGCTGAAGCGCGCCAAGAACAAGCCAGATCCGACGGCGCCTGGAAGATCTCCAAGAACAACGGCCGCAGGTGGCTTCGATCGGTGTTTCCGGCCGACACACGGCCTCCTCCAGCCCAGGACCTAGGGCAAAATGGTCCTGGGGGCCCTCCGCGTCAATGGGAAGGATCTGATGGACTTGGGAAGCTCTGACGTGCTCCGACGACGAAGGTGGCCTGGGGACGTCTTCCCTGGAACGATGAGGCTCGATTGAGCCTTCTCCTTTGCTCCTCTCTGCAGGGTTAGACGCGGGAAACAAGTGCGACACCACTGGGATAGTTTTGGTGTGAGATGGATGGCTAATGCGGCGGGGCGAGATGAGTCCGGCGAGCGGCGGAGAAGGACTCAGAGGTATGCTGATCTGAGCGAGATCAGCTTGAATGAAGGTGCGGCGGTGCGAGAGGGAACGAGGAGGAACGAGATGGAGGTGGTCGGTGCGGCGGTCGATGATAGAAGTGATCGGAAAATGGAGGCGGAGCTCAGCCCCGCCGTGGGCTTTGATCGATGATTCACGGCGAATGGGTGATCGATAGTAAGAACTGCTAGAAGTCTACACTACTCTATGCTAAGGCTACAAAAAGACGAAGAGAAAGGAGGGGGAAACTCACCGAAGACGTCGGGCGATGAAGCTCGGCGGAGCTCCGGCGAAGGTCGGATCGACTTCGATTCGACGCCAACGGACGCAAACCCAAGGTCAAAACGACTCCTGCTGTCACCAGGAGCGCAATGGGATAGGGGTTTTCGAGTGGATTTGGCGGAAGAAGGATCAAACTTTGAATCAAAGTCGGGGGGTGTCTTTTAAAGGGATGACGGTTGAAGAGTTTCGAGGCACGATCACGGGCGCGCCAAGGAGATCTTGAAGGATCTAATAGGTCGGCGAGAATCCTGGTTGTACCAGGTGCAATTTTCGTGAAGGAAGCGAGGCTCGAGGAGGAACGATGCAGCCTCGAAAAATCCGTGAAAGCGGACCAAAAAACGAGGTGCACGGGCTACAGGGACGAAGGACGACCAGTTGACCCAGGTCAACTGGCGCCTTCTCCTGATTGGTCCACGTGGACCAATCAGGAAAAATCCCAAAGAAATGTTTTATTAATTCATTTAAAAATAGAAATAGGTTGAATTAAGTTTTGGTCATAAAATAAAAAATGTTTATTTTTTTTATGTAGTATTTTATTCCGATTTTTATTTATTTTTAGGAAATATATTTTTACAAGTTCGCATTTATGCCCCTATAAGTATCTATATCTACATATTTAAGTATGTTATTTTTATTTAGGTATTCTTAATTTATTTTATTTTGGTTTTTATTTTCCAAAATTTTAAAATACTTTTATAGACACAAATATATTTTTAGTTTATTTTTCTGATTTATTTTGTATATTTAATAAAATACAAGTATGTTTTGTATAGGTGTGTCTATAGGTAATATACCTATGTATATATACAAGTATTTTTATTTGTATTTTAATGATGTTTTTATTCTGATTTTAATATACATAATTATTACAAGTATTATTTACAACATTATAAAAATATAAAATTATAAAAATAATAAATAAATAATAAATTGAATATTTTAATATGTACAAGGTACAATGAGGGTCCAAAAGTCAACTTTCAAACCGTAGCTCCGCCAAATGCGAAACCACCACCATTAATTAGATTATTTTCTTCTATATACAATTAAAGGTGAGTACGCTGCATTTGGAGTTTTTATTTGTGAGATACGGGTCTGGGAAGTTGGGATTCTGGATTTTTATTCAGACCATAACTTTTTATCTGTACATTATTTTTCTGTGAAATCAATTTTGTATTTTTCTTTATTTTATTATCTACAACTTTCATGTACAAAGTTTCTTTATTTGATGTACAAAAAGTAGAACCAAAAATAGGTCCCAAAATGAATAAAGAATGAATAAAAAGTATAGGTATTTTATCTATATTTCTGACCTTATCTCCCCCTACTTTATTCCTTGTCGACCTATTCATCAAGATGCCTAGGTCTCGGGGCTTCGGGTCATAAAATATTTACAATATTTTATTCTTTTTCTTTTCTTTTCTTTATTCTATAATTTTGGCTTTAAGAACCGCATTTTATACAATATTTACATACATATACATGAATGCTAAAATGCATGAATAAATGCTATTTACACGCATTTACTAGGGTTTTTCAGGCCAAAATGATAGAATAAAGATGATGAAACGTGGATTCATCAATCCATTTTTTGCCCTAGTTAATTATGCGGAATTATCGTACATTATAAACATTTTAAAATACCTCTACGACCTTTTGCACAATGTAATTACCCCATCGACCATGTAAATTATCCCAAGAACCCTCACGAGCTTATAACATATTACCCGGAGGGTTCATGGGGTAAGAGTTGGCAAGTTTCTGGGGTCGAGGTGGGAATTTGGTTGTTTCAAAGGTCGTGGAGGTGATTGGCAAAGTTTATAGGGTCTGCCGGGTAAAAATTCCTTAAATTAATGTTATTTCATTGTAGGCGGGCAATTGGAATCAGTCAAGAAATAACCACAGGAAATTTAGTCAATTTTAATCAATGTGGTTATGTTTATTTTACTTGGGCAATTCCCAAGGTCAAACTCAAGGAGGCAAAGGAACAACCTAGAATTTTATCTATCAAAGTCCGCACATGTTTTCGAAACGGTATTTTTTGTATTTTAATGCAATTTTGGGATGCAAAATGTAAATGTGGCCAATTTTAGGGACTAAAATATGATTTTCAATCAAACGATGTCCGAAAAATATGAAACTTTGTCGAAATGTTAATTTGATGAAATGAATGCACTGTAATTATTTTGGAATTTTTGTATACAAGATAAATATTTTATGAATTTTTGAATGAAAATAATGCAAACTTCAATATTTAATTATAATAAATATTAAATCTATTTATTTTCAAAGGATAGAATTATCCAAGATGATCTATCACTAAATGATGGATCTCAAAAAAATCGTAAACCTCAAAAATACAAGATTTAATACCTATTAAAAATTAAATATTGAAATATACAAAATGATTTTTTTTAAAGCAAATCATGCATGCAAATACAAATCTTTTGGGACACGATGTTAAACACAATTAATTCTTGATTCAATGAATTTTTGGCAATTTTTAGAGTAATGGTTAATTAACTATGAATTTCCAATCACAGAATGGGTAAAACATGCAATGTTTCACAAAATAATTAATTATTAATTAACCATAGATCACAAAAATGTCAAACATATATCATAATGTAGAGAATTAATTGAAGAACATAATTTTGAATAATAAAAATACTGCAATGTAGAGGTTCAAAATGAAAGGTAAACATATGGGTGCCACTGCAATATTTAATAATTAAATAATACAGAAAAATGTAGAATAGAGGTGAATCTATAATTACCGATAAGTCGTGGGTTATTTCTGCAAAATCCCCAGCAGTCATGTGCAAGGCACGTGACCCTGGAGTGGCGGGGGTCCTCTGCGAATATGTGAAGATCCAAGGGGCTCCTTGCAAATGTTCCCACAATCCACGTGAGTATTACGTGCGGGGGTTCTTCCTGGAATTTTGCAAATCAGTGGGGGGCCTCGGTGTAAGTTCCCCCAGCGTGCGTGCTATGCACGTGCGCGGGAGTCTCGAGACCTATGCCCGGTGGCTGGACCGAATACGGAAGGTGGCGAGGCGCAGATGAGCGGGGGTGGACTTCCGGTGAGGCGGAGGCAAGAGGTGGAGCTCGATGGCTTGGCTGTATCAAGATGCCGGAGCGATCGAGGCACTGGAGCTCGCTGGAGTCAAAGCTTTGGCTGAGGAGACGAAAGCGGTGGCAAGGTGAATGTCGCTGCTCGGTCGGAGGCCCTCTGGTAGAGGCGTGAGATGTGTTTGACGTGGCGGAGGAGCATATGCGGTTGGGACGAAGATGATTGTTGGTCCTTCTGGAGTCGGAGCGGGGAGTCGGGAACGCTCGGGTGGAGATGGAGAAGGCGGAGGAGCGGAGCTCCGATGTTGGTGCGAACGTAGGCTCGACGTCCGTAGCTAGAGCGGAATAGTAGCAGGTGTGGCTGGACACAGCTGCAACGAGGCTTAGAGCCTCGTACCTCGCCGTCGAGAGATGAATGCCGGGATGTCACCACCGGCCTCTTCTCCTTACTATGTTCTAACGACGGATGGGTACTACGAGGAGCGGTGTTGTGACTTAAATAGTGGGCGGCGAAGGGACGAAGATGGCAGGTGATCGCGAACGACGGGATGCGGGTGATTGATGAAGAGGGATGGAGATTCGCGAAGGGGAGATCGGGAGTGATTGAGAGATATGCGGTGGCGACCTGATTGGGAAAGGGAGGCTGCGATTTCATGGGGGATGTTAGAGGCGGTGCCTCGATAAGGCAATCGGGCAGCACCGCCTGAAAGGGGAAAGTGGGCGGAGGCGGTGTGAACAAGGAAGGAGAACACAGTGGCCGTCCGATCGACCGAGATCAGATGGCCAGAGGAATGCCACGTGGCGGCCTATTAATTTTTTTATTATTTTATTTTTTTTAATAAAAATAAACGAAAATAAAATCCAAAAATGGGTGACATGTGACGGTTCTAGGAGCTGCCACATGTTAGCCCCACAAAAATCGAAAAATAAATACATCGATAAATATGTAAAAAATAGTAAAAGACCTTGGATCGAAAAATTTTCTTCACGAACATTACTCATCTCAACGAGATCTACAACTTTCACGAAGAGACCAAAACCAAAATCGAACATTTGCACAAAGTGATATTTTTGGGGTACTTTATTTACATAGAATACCTTGATTTTTAGATTTTATAAATTTTTTGTCATTTTTAAATTAGATAAAAATACGGAAAAAATATGATAAAATCAAAGGTAAATATTTATACATTAATCTATTTTTTGGATTTTTAATAAATAAGAAAAAGAATAAATAAAATAAAACACGAAAAAGACATTTTTTGTACATATAGTTAGTGAAGATTCAGACTCAGTTAGTTTCTTTGATTTCAAGCTCAATTTGGATTGGATTTGGATTTTAGCGCATTTATTCTTTATTCTTGTTAGTGATATGTACATAGTGGAGTGGTTTCAGGTCATTTGAAGTTAGCATGAATTAGTTAAAAATCGGGAAGTTAAGCTATTTACAGGTCAATTGGACTGTGATTTTTGGCTTCTTATTTTGTGCAATAATAAGTGATAAAATGCCATTCTTATCAAAACATGCATGAATGCTAATTATGTAGAATAAATGAAGAAATACTAATGATTTTTAGGGATTAGAGCTTAATTAATGACTTTTAGAGTGATGAATACGAGATTCATCATCTCCCTATACTTAAACCATGCTCGTCCCTGAGCATTAAAAGCAATGCAATGAGGTGAAATGAGATTTGGTTCCATACCAAGACCATGAGCAGAAGGTGAAAATGGAACTAGACTCGACCTTTGGATTACTAGTGTGGCGGAATTTCTGTGAGACTTAGAATTTTAAAATCAACAGCCTTCAAGTTCTATGCATCATTGTTTTAGTTTCGGCTCAGAAGTCATCTTAGATCAATCCTCCTCACAAAGCATACCCCATGAACATTGAACAATCGGCTCATGTTTGTGAAAGGTATTAGCTCTTCCCATCCAGAATGTTAGACTACCATGCAAACCTCCTCTCCAGTAACTCGTCCTCGGGGAGTCATGTATTTCCTTCTAAGGTTTGTCATGTTGTGTTCACAATCGAATAGAGGAAGAAATTAGAAAAAGGAGAAAAGAACTGGAGGGTCACCGGTGTAGACACCTCTCCTTATGAAGCCGGCCAGTTTAGCCAAATCTCCACCAAGATCTGCAGGTTTTCTTGAAGCTTCGACCCTTTTTTGGTCAAATGTTTATTTGGTAGTGGCTTCTTTGTATTTGGATTTTTGGTGCTTCTGCAAGGATCTTGTTGTGCCCCTACGGATATAGAATCTTTTTTTTCCATACATGTTTTGGGTCTTATAAAAAAATTGTGTCCAACTGTCCATCCTTTTCCGAAGCTTTATTTCAACCCGTACTCTGGTCTTTAGATTTCCACGCTACCAGAAAAGAAACTCACACAGTCTTCCAACACGCCGTCTGAGTTGAGCTAAGTGCATAGTGCGAGAGTACAAATTAATTCCTTATTCCAGAGTCGTACCCAGAATGAAGAGACCAGGTTAGACACTAAGAGTTAAACTCTGCACATTGTCATGTAGAACTCAAAGAATTAAGTCAAAGACCCGAAGCTTCTAAAATCCTATTTCTCGGTGAAGTTCCTCTGAAAATTAGGTGGATTAAGGTCAAGTCCAGATCACTCTTGATTTCTACTCATAACTCAGTTCAGAACCCAAAAGGCTTTTCACAAATGCAAATGAATGTAATGCTGGATGAAGTGCATGTGTGTGAAATACAGACACAATAGTTTTTTGACTTTTGATTTTTTTATTTTTTATGCAAGAAATGTTTTGAGACTTTTTATGCAAAATGAATAAGAAGCTATTTTTTACAAGAATTTTTAGTTGTACACAATCAGTGTTAGTAGCAAAACTTATTATTATTATTATTTGTTTTTTTCAAGTTAGTTACCCACCCCGTAAATACATATAGACTTACGTCAAAGTACGAGCTATGGGTAAAATATATACATAGTATATATACAAACCCCATTATACTTAGCGAGTGATGTGTCCTCAGAGCACAAGAAGCGTAAAGAAGACATAGCTCAAGCTAAGCGTCAGAGAGTGAAAAAGAAAAAGAAAAAGGTAGATCGGTCTGCCCCCTATACTTAGGATGTGAACAGTCTAAGTATAGAAGAAGAGCGAAAATGAGGCGGTTGGAATATGTGAATGAGGAGAGTATATACAGATGATCATCGGTTCCCCTTATACTTTGGCTCTGGTCAGCCTAAGTATAAAAGAGGGGTGGAAATTAAGCGATCATGAGATGGGAAGAATGATATGTACAGATGACATCAGTTCCCCCTAACTTAGGCTCTGGTCAACTTAAGTATAGAAGAGGGGTGGAAATGAGGTGATCGTGAGGCGGGGAGAATGGTATGTACAGATGGCATCGATCCCCCTATACTTAAACCTTGTCCTAAGTAGAGGAATAATATGTACAAGGAGACTAATGTGATCAGGAGGGAGGGTGGGTAGCCGATGATTAAGGCAGTTTTCGGCCGATCTTTTTGTGAGCCTGTGATGGGAGATCGTAATGATAAGAAGGAGATGAAGCATATGATTCCCAATCATTATCTTCAGAGAAATCATGCTGGAGAATAGATGAAGCCTATGAATCGGATGAAAGATAACCATCATCGGAGTTATCCTCAGAGGAATAGTATTTGAAAGTAGAGGCACTCCATATATTCTTGTTTTTTAGTTGCTTCAGTTGTTTTCCCAAAATTCGTTCCTTCTTGGGATCAAGCGATTTGTCCTCGGATGAATACTCTGAAGCACCAGTCTCAGTCAGCTCATAAGAAATTATTCCAGTGTATTTAATGAGACCAGGAGAATCAGCTTTGGATGAATAATAGTGAGGAACGGGAGTCGTCCAACAGGAATTGACATTTGGATCCTTGCAAAGATAAGGTTTTAAGACTGTCGAACAGACCTCACTCATGTAGATTACCTTTTCTGGACCTGATGAGGGATCATCAGACGATTTCTCTTCCGGAAGGTCGAATGCGTCTTTCTTTTTAGATGAAGGAGCAGTCAGTGTTGGTCCTGGGAGTGAGGTGTTGACACTTGAGTCTCTAGATGAATAACCATTGAAAATTTTCTCCTTGGTCGGTGTTCGTCTCACATGTTTGTTCTTAGTTTTCTTGATGTTGGTGCACTCCTGAGTTGGATTGATTTGTTCAAGGTAGTCAGAGAAGGTTTCAATCGACTCAGGGTGCGCCCATGCACAAGTCTCAGGATCACATGAGTCATATATTCGATTTTCCATGGTGAGAGCAACGTGAAATGGAATAGTGGGGGAGTCTCTAAACTAATAGTCTCATGAACAACCGCCATCTCATGTGTATCAATGAGGTAGGGCTCATCTACCGCTTGATGGTTACGACTGTCGATGGCTTCGTGGGTTGCGTCAGAAAATCATGGTTCCTTAAAGACTTGTTGAGAACGAAATGCTCCCAATGCTGTAAAGTTGATTTCTTGAGTCTCACTCAATAATTGCCTTAGACAATGCTAAGAATGACTTTTCGAGAATAATTGCAGACTGGGTGAATTCTCCTTGATGCTCAATATCATTGATCGTGAAGTCTACTTTGGGCGGAACACTTTGGAATGTAACGATGATTGAAATTGTTCCTCTCAGCCACTTTATTGATCGATCAGCCGGTTGAACGATCTCTTGTATCTTCCTGATAGGTCTGAGTTTGAGCTTGTTAAATATAGAGGTCGGGAGGATATTAATTGGTGAGTCATCATCAATTCGAGCATATGTAAATATGATGTCTTTGATTCCACAGTCAAATCTGTGCAACTGCTTTACTATGCAGCTCTTGGGGTTTCTCCTCAACACCCAGGAGGTGGCCATTGACCAGATATGTCTTTCAGTCTTTGTTCTTATCCTGCCTGACTTTTTCATCATTAATTTGTTCATTACAAATCCTTTAAGGTCGGGAAAGTGTTCAATGGCCTATATAAAAGGAAGTTCAAAAACCAATCTTTTCTCTAGTGCTTTCCGTACAGCAGGATCCAAATTCTTCAGATCTTCTTCAATTTCAATTTTTATGAATTTGTCAAGTTTTTTGATTTTTTTGTGTTTTCGGTGTGGTGTGGTGATGTGGTATTTTCCGTAGATGATGAGGGATAATAGTCAACGTCAGAATCGGAGCCATCCCTAGGGGAGTAATATGCATAAGTGTCACTGTCAGAGTCATCCATAGGGTGAACATATTCTCTAGGTTTCTTAATATCCTCAGAATTTTCAACATGAGATCCAATCTTTTCCTTATCCATTTTTATATCCGAGCTACCAGAGAGTGAGATTAATCGGTCGGTAAATTTCCTAAATTTATCCACCATTAAATCAAATCTCTTATTTATCCTCGAAATATCATCTTCCAAAATCTTTTCATGATCAATCATGGGAGCAGTCGGTGTGTGTTCTTGTATTTGAGATCCAGTCATTTCATCTTCCATTTTCCTGTATGAGCTGGGATGAGAGTCTCTTGGAATATCCAATATATGATCATTATTTTCTAAAAAATTCTCCTCAAAAATTATGGAAGGAGGCTGCTAAGTGGAAGGATTTTGCGGGAATATGTAGGTCTCATACTCAGCATGTCGTGACTCAGGCATGCAATGCTGGTTTGAGTAGAGTCTACTTCCATGATCATGATTGATTGTATCCCCAAACAATGGAGTCATACATGGTGCATATGTGTCGATATCATCAGTCTGGCCCTCTGTATGTGTAGGCTGATCAAAGGAATGGTATTTGGGGTTGTCAATGTAGATGTGATCGTCACGGTTAATCCAACACTGATGATCCTTAGGTGAGAGCCTCTCCATCTGGTGTAATCGGGATTGGTCTCTCTGCTAGTCATGAGCCTCAAAAGTGATTTGATCTTGAAATGGTTTATTAGTTTCAGCGATAAATTGGGAATAAGATGGTTCAGTCCAGGATGGCAGTTTCTCAGGTGGTCGAGGTGAAAAATATGAGGATGTGTTGACTTTGATCGGATGATTCGAGTAGAGTGGCTTGGAATTTATCAAGGGGGTCATATTCATTCGAGAATGAAAGTTTCCCTCAAATGTTGGAGGATTATTGAAAGAAAAGGGTTTATACGATTTGGGCCTGATTGAGACAAATTCATTTTCATAATATAGGTCAGATGGGTACTCGGACCATTGTCCTGTATTTATCAAAGGAAGTTGATGATGAATTGACATGGTTGATCTCAGTGCAAGTGCACAGGATAATCAAAAGATTTTTTTATCAAGGAGATTGATGGAATAAATGTGCAGCTTTTGATCTTCGAAATCGGTTCACGTACACCAATGCAAACATAAATCAAACCCCATGTTCACCAACTCACACAATGAAGCCACAAGAGTTCAGCAAATTATTTTTTCAATTTTAGTTGGTGATAAATTCAATCTTGGAAAAAAAATAACGAGCTGTTAGGTGCCGAGAATTTTCTTAAAGATTGTCCAAAATTCTTACGACTAGTTGCAAACACTTTCAGCCAGTATGGGTGTAAGTACGGACCGTAAAATGGCTACCCGTGTTACTTAAGGACGGTGCCTTACATAATGTCCTTTAAACAACCCACTCTGCTAAGAAAATTCGGACCGTTTACTGGCTACCCGTAGATCCTCACTGAGAAGTAGATAATCGTTTTTAGAATTAGTAGTTTGAACGAAAATTTCGGAGTTGGGCTCTAACCTTAAGTGTCATCTCTCGCTCACTCAGACAGAAAAATGAATCCAAGGTCGGGGTTGCCCTCCCGTAGAAATTCTTGATTTTATGGGTTAATTTAATCGGCTTTGTTTAGCAGTCTCAATTTTAATTAGGTGATCACTGAGAATTTAAGGTGAGCACAAATACACATCTACCGTCCAATCTCAATTTCCTTTTAAAATTATGTGATAAAACATGAGGGAGAAATTCAGGAAAAATCGATGCACGTGAAATAATGATGTATGATCAGATAGAAGACTTACAG
Source organism: Ottelia alismoides (assembly GCA_037367405.1). Taxonomy (NCBI): domain Eukaryota; kingdom Viridiplantae; phylum Streptophyta; class Magnoliopsida; order Alismatales; family Hydrocharitaceae; genus Ottelia; species Ottelia alismoides. The sequence continues at coordinate 60,515 of JAZKJV010010937.1, read as the reverse complement.
TGATTCCTCACAATCTCCATGTGGGATGCAATACAAGAATTGAAAAATTAATCTACATGAATGCAGGTCGATGGAAAACCACACCTAGCAGAAAGTAATATTAGCCGGGAAGAAATGAGTTAAATTTTTGACTAAATTGAACGATCTAATACGCGTCTCATTAAGTGAAGTGTGGTCCTAGATTCTACGAGCACAAATAATAAAATTTAAAGCTCTAATAGCCGTATGTGCAGGTCTAACCTACGAGCCACTCAAGTCGGGCCTCACCCTCACCGTAGAGTGAAAAATGGCACGACACACCACAAAAAAGTTCAAGGTTTTTTTTACACACGCGAGAGTCCAAACGGATACCGCTAGAAATGAACAATTAATTACAGAAATTAAAATTGCACAAAAATAAATCATAGACTCTACACTCTCTCACAACTCGACTCGATCTTAAGTTAATTGCGATTTTTCGGGCATCGGTGAATATGCACATCAATTTTTTTTGTGAAAAAATCGCTCGCCGTGTACCTTGCAAGAAAAAACAAGAGAGAGAATGTAAGAGAGTGACTCAAAAATTATAAAATAAGAAAATAAATACAGAAAATAAAATAAATGCAGAATAAAAAAAATGGAAAATATATAATGAATGTTCGGAGGTCTCTATACCCGAATAAAGAAAACTGAACACAAAAATTTTTAAACAAAATCTAAGCCGTTTGCCTACCTGACAACGACACCATCTGACGAGTCCAAAGAATGCCCTAGTTAGTTATGAGGAATTATAGTACGTTTAAATTAATGTCATTTTGTTGTAGGTGGGCAATAGGAATCGGTCAAGAAATAACCACAGGAAATTTAGTCAATTTTAATCAATGTGGTTTATATTTATTTTACTTGGGCAAGTCTCAAGGTTGAACTAAAGGAGGCAAAGGAACAACCTAGAGTTTTGTCTATCAAAGTTCGTTGTTGTTCTCATAGTGAGACTACAATGACAATACGTCATTCTCCTTGCATATTCCATCCTGTACCTCGATACTGCGTTGTCCTAGCCTTTGTGCCCATATACAACAACAACAAAGACTTTTCCCACATTTAAGCAGGGTTGGCTACATGGATTCTTCGCCTCCATTCAGATCTATCTTGGGTCAATCCCGAACTTATATCCACAAAACTAAGATCCCTTCGTATGGTCTCTTTCCAACACTTCTTGGGCCGTCCTCGCCCTCTCTTAGCCGGCTCAACATCCCAACACTCGCATCTCCTAACTGGTGCATCAACTGATCTTTTTTGCAAATGACCAAACCATCTTAAGAGGTTTTCTCGCATCTTATCCTCGATCGGAGCTACACCAACTTTCTTTCTGATTGCATCATTTCGAATCCGATGTTTACGTGTGTGTCCACACATCCACCTTAGCATTTTCATTTCTGCTACAGCTATTCTCTGCACATGTCTATGGTTCACAAGCCAACATTCAGATCCATAAAGCATAGCAGGTCTCACAGTTGCTTTGTAAAACTTTCCTTTAATTTTTAAAGGAATTTTCTTATTACAGAGAACAACAGAGGCCCCTGACGAACCGCAAAATCGGCCCTTTAATAATGTATTTTTAGCACATGGAATCATCATCGTAGTCGGGCCGGTTTCGGGTCGTCAAAGCGATCACCTCATTTAGATATATGCCATAAAGAATCGAAATGAGGTGATCGAAGAATTATTTTACTTGGCAAGATACCAAGGTCGAACTCGGGGACACGAGCCTCTCTCTTATTTATCGGATTTAAGTGTATTCAATTTGGTGTTGAGTTAAAGGCCTATAGGTCAAAGCAACAACAGAGACACAACACAAGACATGACAATGCATTAAAACATAAAACATGCATTTTTTTAAAAACATTTTTTATCATGCAAATAGATGCCATGCAACGCTAGTGATATGCCCAAAATAACAGCCACTTGAGCCATAAGAAAATCACGAGTCAATCCAAGTTGACATAAAGAAGCCTCTACTAATATGAAGCACGTGGGCATGATAAATCAAAAAAATTCAAAACACTTAGATAAGAAAATAATACATCACGGTTCATAGTGTCAAATCTAAAATTTAAGCATGCCATAATGAAGAGGATGAGACGAGCTTTAAAACGAATCTGAAATCAACTCAATTGGACATACGTAGCTCAAGATATTCAACAAAGAAAGCAAGGGCATAACTGAAATAAAACATGAAAAGATAACTACAAAAAGGTCCCTGGAAAGGACTGAAATGCAATAAAAATAAGGCGCGAGACCTTCCCTGTAATTTACCCAAACGCGCGGGGACCTTTTTGCAAATATGGAGAAGTTCGAGGGCGGCTCTGCAATTTACCCAGAATAGCACGTGCGATGCACGTGCTATCTAGGCTCGGACGAAGGGCAGGCTCGGCAGAGGTTCGGGGTAGCTTCGGTGAGGCTCGGACGATACGAAGCTTGGTGCGGCTCGATGGAGGCTCGGAGCAACCGAACCTGGAGGCACGGAGACGGAGGCTCGGTGCAGCTCTGGTGACGACGCGTGGCAAGCTCGAGGCCGTTGGATCGGGATGATCCAAGGGCCGCTGAAAGCGAGGACGTGGCTCTATCTGGATCGTTGGATGGTCACCGGGGGTGGACCATCCAACGGTGGCTGCTCATCTCCCCGGCCGAAGGTGGGCGGAGCGTTCTGGGCTCCGGCGAAGAGCCTCGTCCTCCGCCGCTTGCTCCCGGCTATGGTGGACGCCCCCCGAGCTCAAAGAAGGATCGTCGGAGAAGCCCGTGACTCGGGGGAGGTGCAGAAGCTCCTGGTGTAGCATGTCGGAGCTTGGCTGATGATGGCTAGCTCGATGAAATCGGCTCCGGCCGAGCTCCGATCATTAAGCGAGTACAGACCTGCAAGGTTAGTATCGTATAGCCGAAGCTTTAGGGTGTGTGAGTGAGTGAGGTGGGGAGCTCCTGCGGGCGTAGAGGGTGGTGAGCTCGAAGCTCCTCCGCCGCGATGGCGGAGGAGGTGGGTTGGCAGCGATGAGGTATGGAAGATGAAGAGAGGGTGAGCCGAGGGTGGCGCGATGAAGGGGGAGGTGCAACGGAGCTGTTGAAGGGGTCATCGGAGCGAGAGGGTGACCGGAGAGGCCTAGAAAATTAAGCGAAATTAAAAAAAAAATGCAAAGGGAGATCAGAGGAGCTTACCTGCGATGGGGCGGAGCGGAGGCTTGGGCTGGAGCTCAAATGGAGCTCCGGGTCTTCGCTGAACATCTTCAGCCACCTGATGCAGCTCGGGCGGTCGCCACGAGGCGCCGCAGCTCCGCCGTCAGAGGCGGAGGGTCTCACCGGGGGTTGGGTTTTCTTCGCTCTATCCTATCGCCTCCCCCTGTCACGGGGAGGCGGAGGAGGGCTGGGCCCCTCCCCGCGTAAAGGCGGACCGACGTGAACGGAGGGGAAGGCGGCGTTTTTAAAGACGGTACCGACAGTTTTGGCTGGTGGGCGACGTGGTTTCGAGGGAGAAATGGGAGAAGTGGAGAGGGGTTCGAGGGTTGACGAGGATGTCGCGAGGAAGACGGTTGACTGGAGAAGGACATGGGGTATTTGGTGAGTGGAGATGGTGGAAGGTGAAGGCGAGAAAATAGGAAGGGGGAGAGGCGTTCGTGCGGTGAATCGTGGGAGAGAGGGAGTGGGCTGGAGGTTGACGACGATCTGTCGGCCGTTGGATCTTGAGATCCAACGGCTGACAATTAGGCGCGAAGTGACGGGCCAGATTAGATCTGAGGCGGAGTGATCAGTGGCGGATGGATGCGCCACGTGGCGAGATATGCGCAAGGCGGCAGCGTACGGTTTAGATAGGGTCACGGGCTCGATCAGATGGATGAGATTGGCCCAGGAGATAACGGCGGAGATGGCAGATCTGAGGCGCCATCAAGCGGCCTATGAAGTGCCACGTGTCGAGCTGAGGATGCGGCGCTGGCGGACGGCTTAGATGAGAATGAGGAATGATCGGATGGCTGAGATTAAGGAGCGGGCGTGGCAGGAGCACAGCCGTTGGATCCATGAAGGGGATCTAACGGTTGTGGTTGGCGGCGGATAAGACAAAGGGGCCGGGCCACGTGGCGCCCCCAGAATGGGCCACGTGGCCCAATCAGATTATTCAGAAGGTTTTTCTTATTTTTGAGGGCCCTATTGGCCGAATTTGAGAAAACTCAAAACATGAAAGTTGTAGATCTTGACGAGATCTACAAGTTTCATGTTGACCAAAATTGGAAATGAAATCAAACAAGGGCCCGAAATATTTTTGAGGGTATTTTTAAGTCTAAAAATACCACGAATTTTTGTTTTGTCATTTTTTTGTGGTTTTTTAATTTATTTAGGACTCTGTTAATTATGAGATATTAACAGGGAATTATTGACAAACTTCTAAGCAAGGGGGTTAATTATGGGAAATAAAGATGATGAAACTGAGGTTCATCACCCCCTATACTTAAACTATGCTCGTCCTCGAGCATCAAAAAGAATGACTAAGTTGGATTAACCCCCTTGTGCATGTGAATACATGATCCAATCTGATCAAGTCGACTCGGCTTCAGAGATCCAAAATTTTAGAGTTCAACCCAGCCTTAATCAAGAGGCTTCCAATTCCTCTACTTCTCTAGACTCTCTCTGATGTACATATAAACTAAAGGATATGAGTTTAGTGTTGACTACAATTTCGAGAGTAGAGTCAAGTCTTCACCCAAAATCTTGGTCCGAGAAATTCTCCTAAGGACCTAATCCTCAGCACTAGGGAATAAATCAAATCTTGCATTCAGTCCACCGTCTCTTTAGTTGTCAGACTTAGAAAATGTGGATGGCAGGCCAGAAAATGGAGGGCATGGGATTGTGTCAATTCTTCTCTCCCTCTCAATGGAACAAGGATTCTCTCTAGTGCCATTTTACGCAACACATTTTTTTGGTGTTGATCAGTGCGTCCGTCAAGAGAAGTTGGAGTCGTCTGCACTTGTTTTCCTGGGAGTACACCGGGGTGTGTCTCTTTTGAGTACCTATCGTACCTTCGACACCCAGACTTGTAGCATTTACGATGCAGAGCCCTTTTTTGGTGCAAGCCCGACTCCTGGTCCTAATAGCGGTGGTCCAAGTGGACACTTGAAAATGGTTGGGAGCGCTCGCCTTTGGTGGAAGCTCTTTGATATGTAAATTTGGTGGAATGTGAGCTTTTCTTTGAATTTCATTGACTTGTATAATTGGTGGCTAGCTCCACTGCTTTTACCAAGAGTTGGCGCACACTGATCAACAATTTTTTATTTATTTTTCACACCCAGGCACTTAGGTTAATGTCAAGAGATTAGAATAAGAATCAAGTTATCATACTGGCTAATATTGCTGACACTCAGGTTTCCTGAAGCCTCCAAAGATTTTATCCCATCCTCGAGCATCATTAGATCAAATCCAAATTCGACTTCCTCATCCCAATCCCTCAGGTGAAAAATCAACTCATCTCATCAAAAACCGCAGTCGTGTATGTGATGTGCTGATCATATTCTTTTGTCTGAGACTAAGCATGGAAGATAGCATGCAAATCTAGAAACTTAGGAGAATGTGGATGATTAAGTCTAAGACCCTGATGGCTAAGGCTGGTTAACCTAAAATCTCAAAGACTTCTAAAAGCTAAGTCTTCTTGACCAAATCCGATCCCGGGTGAAAGTGAAAATGTAGAGGACTAATCCAACTTCTTCATTCAAAAACAAGACACTTTTTTTTTGAACTTTAAGAGATATAACAACTGCCTAAACTCAATTAAGTAGCTACAATTCAGCCAGTATGGATGTAAGTACAGGCCGAAGCCCGTTGCTTGAGGACGGGGCCTTACGCGATGTCCTCTAAACCATCCAATCTGCTAAGGGCGAACCCTCACTGAACGCGACTTTCTTAATTGGGCTTAGTAGTCACTAATAGCTCCTAAAGGTTTTTAGGGGTTTTCTGATTTTTATGGATTTTAATAAGAGAGTTAAAACACCAGTTAGACTCAACTTTCCTTGAAAAGAGATGGCGATTTTTTCAAAACCCATGTCACACAAAATAAAAATTTTCAAAACATTTTCAAAAATCATTTTCGAAAATATTTCTATAAAATAGTGTAACATAATATCGAAAAACCGCGAAATCCTTTGAGTTTTCTTAGTCCAACGAATTTTACCTTAGCCAAAAAGTTTTTAATTTTTCAAAATTTTCAGATTTATAGCTAAAGTAAATATACGGTATATACGGTATACCCCCCTATACTTAAACTTTGCTATGTCCTCATAGCACTAGATGTTACAAGTACATAGGTCCATTTAAATATAGAAGAATATACGGGAGCTAAGAGGGGCTCCCCCTATACTTAGGTTAGAAATAACCTAAGTATAAAGGCAAGAAAAGATGAGTAGAGAAATCACAGGGACTTGGGTCCCCCCTATACTTAGGCTGAGATTAGCCTAAGTATAAAGATGAAGATTGATGTTGGAAGAGACCCAAGGTGAACGAAGAAGAAGGATGAATATACAAATGAGCGGTTTTGAATCTTGTAGATTAAATGGAGTGACTACGGTTTTGGGGTTATGTGTCGCAAAATATACGGCTCAATCAAGCAAGCAAACCCTTAATTTCACCAACTCACACATGAAACCAACCAAGGTTGGTCAATTATCTTGTCTGTTTTATTGGTGATAAAGCCTTAAATATTTACGCGAAGAAAATGAAAATGTATGCGCGGGGGTTGCTCTCCCAAAACCGAATTTTACTCCATTTTAGGTTGACTTGCAATTAACAGTCCCAATTTTATTTTAGGTTATCACTGAATTATGGTTAGCACATAAATCAGAAAATCATTGTCTACCGTTCATTCCATTTTCCATTTATCCTAGGTGATCAATCTAGAAAAATGAAAGCTGTGAAAAACATGTCTTCGATGAAGAAAAACGCGATCTAGGCTAAGCGAGAAATCATGCAGTGATTTGACGATAAGAGCCACGAAAAATCTGGGGCCGTTTTGAAAATCAAATCAAACATGTATGCAAGTCAAAAAAGCCGCACCTAATCATGCATCTATTAGCGGTGATTAATCTTCATGAATTTTAGCTAAGTGATACGAGATTATGTGCGTCTTCATTTAAAGTGTGTCCTAACCTACGATCAAGCACATAAGATAAAAAATAAAATGAGCTCGGAGAGCCGCGTGGCTAGTCCTAGGTCGACACTCAAGTGGGGACGATCCCCACACAACCACAATCGTTCGATTACACACGCGAGTCTTCGATCGAAGACCGCTGTAAAAGACGAATTATTAAAAATGCAACAAGAAAATGCGACACATTTTTTTTTCTTTTCTTCCTCCTTTGCTCCAAGCATGCTCCTGCGGCTCCTCGCAGCGGGGAGTATCCTGCTCCTCGCCTCCTTGATCCATCAAGGGCCCTGCCACAGAAACAATTGTTAGAGATCAAATAAGAGAGAAAAAATTTTATATGCAAAATATATGATCAGTTGACCTATAAAAAGAAACACTAAATTAGACACACAAAAATCCAAAAAATAAAAGAAATGAGCCGTGTCCCCGGCAACGGCGCCATTTGACGAACCGCAAAATCGGCCCTTTAATAATGTGTTTTTAGCACATGGAATCATCATCGTAGTCGGGCCGGTTTCGGGTCGTCAAAGCGATCACCTCATTTAGATATATGCCATAAAGAATCGAAATGAGGTGATCAAAGAATTATTTTACTTGGCAAGATACCAAGGTCGAACTCAGGGACACGAGCCTCTCTCTTATTTATCGGATTTAAGTGTATTCAATTTGGTGTTGAGTTAAAGGCCTATAGGTCAAAGCAACAACAGAGACACAACACAAGACATGACAATGCATTAAAACATAAAACATGCATTTTTTTAAAACATTTTTTATCATGCAAATAGATGCCATGCAACGCTAGTGATATGCCCAAAATAACAGCCACTTGAGCCATAAGAAAATCACGAGTCAATCCAAGTTGACATAAAGAAGCCTCTACTAATATGAAGCACGTGGGCATAATAAATCAAAAAAATTCAAAACACTTAGATAAGAAAATAATACATCACGGTTCATAGTGTCAAATCTAAAATTTAAGCATGCCATAATGAAGAGGATGAGACGAGCTTTAAAACGAAACTGAAATCAACTCAATTGGACATACGTAGCTCAAGATATTCAACAAAGAAAGCAAGGGCATAACTGAAATAAAACATGAAAAGATAACTACAAAAAGGTCCCTGGAAAGGACTGAAATGCAATAAAAATAAGGCGCGAGACCTTCCCTGTAATTTACCCAAACGCGCGGGGACCTTTTTGCAAATATGGAGAAGTTCGAGGGCGGCTCTGCAATTTACCCAGAATAGCACGTGCGATGCACGTGCTATCTAGGCTCGGACGAAGGGCAGGCTCGATAGAGGTTCGGGGTAGCTTCGGTGAGGCTCGGACGATACGAAGCTTGGTGCGGCTCGATGGAGGCTCGGAGCAACCGAACCTGGAGGCACGGAGACGGAGGCTCGGTGCAGCTCTGGTGACGACGCGTGGCAAGCTCGAGGCCGTTGGATCGGGATGATCCAAGGGCCGCTGAAAGCGAGGACGTGGCTCTATCTGGACCGTTGGATGGTCACCGGGGGTGGACCATCCAACGGTGGCTGCTCATCTCCCCAGCCGAAGGTGGGCGGAGCGTTCTGGGCTCCGGCGAAGAGCCTCGTCCTCCGCCGCTTGCTCCCGGCTATGGTGGACGCCCCCCGAGCTCAAAGAAGGATCGTCGGAGAAGCCCGTGACTCGGGGGAGGTGCAGAAGCTCCTGGTGTAGCATGTCGGAGCTTGGCTGATGATGGCTAGCTCGATGAAATCGGCTCCGGCCGAGCTCCGATCATTAAGCGAGTACAGACCTGCAAGGTTAGTATCGTATAGCCGAAGCTTTAGGGTGTGTGAGTGAGTGAGGTGGGGAGCTCCTGCGGGCGTAGAGGGTGGTGAGCTCGAAGCTCCTCCGCCGCGACGGCGGAGGAGGTGGGTTGGCAGCGATGAGGTATGGAAGATGAAGAGAGGGTGAGCCGAGGGTGGCGCGATGAAGGGGGAGGTGCAGCGGAGCTGTTGAAGGGGTCATCGGAGCGAGAGGGTGACCGGAGAGGCCTAGAAAATTAAGCGAAATTAAACAAAAAATGCAAAGGGAGATCGGAGGAGCTTACCTGCGATGGGGCGGAGCGGAGGCTTGGGCTGGAGCTCAAATGGAGCTCCGGGTCTTCGCTGAACATCTTCAGCCAGCTGATGCAGCTCGGGCGGTCGCCACGAGGCGCCGTAGCTCCGCCGTCAGAGGCGGAGGGTCTCACCGGGGGTTGGGTCGTCTTCGCTCTATCCTATCGCCTCCCCCTGTCACGGGGAGGCGGAGGAGGGCTGGGCCCCTCCCCGCGTAAAGGCGGACCGACGTGAACAGAGGGGAAGGCGGCGTTTTTAAAGACGGTACCGGCAGTTTTGGCTGGTGGGCGACGTGGTTTCGAGGGAGAAATGGGAGAAGTGGAGAGAGGTTCGAGGGTTGACGAGGATGTCGCGAGGAAGACGGTTGATTGGAGAAGGACATGGGGTATTTGGTGAGTGGAGATGGTGGAAGGTGAAGGCGAGAAAATAGGAAGGGGGAGAGGCGTTCGTGCGGTGAATCGTGGGAGAGAGGGAGTGGGCTGGAGGTTGACGACGATCTGTCGGCCGTTGGATCTTGAGATCCAACAGCTGACAATTAGGCGCGAAGTGACGGGCCAGATTAGATCTGAGGCGGAGTGATCAGTGGCGGATGGATGCGCCACGTGGTGAGATATGCGCAAGGCGGCAGCGAACGGTTTAGATGGGGTCACGGGCTCGATCAGATGGATGAGATTGGCCCAGGAGATAACGGCGGAGATGGCAGATCTGAGGCGCCATCAAGCGGCCTATGAAGTGCCACGTGTCGAGCTGAGGATGCGGCGCTGGCGGACGGCTTAGATGAGAATGAGGAATGATCGGATGGCTGAGATTAAGGAGAGGGCGTGGCAGGAGCACAGCCGTTGGATCCATGAAGGGGATCTAACAGTTGTGGTTGGCGGCGGATAAGACAAAGGGGCCGGGCCACGTGGCGCCCCCAGAATGGGCCACGTGGCCCAATCAGATTATTCAGAAGGTTTTTCTTATTTTTGAGGGCCCTATTGGCCGAATTTGAGAAAACTCAAAACATGAAAGTTGTAGATCTTGACGAGATCTACAAGTTTCATGTTGACCAAAATTGGAAATGAAATCAAACAAGGGCCCGAAATATTTTTGAGGGTATTTTTAAGTCTAAAAATACCACGATTTTTTGTTTTGTCATTTTTTTGTGGTTTTTAATTTATTTAGGACTCTGTTAATTATGAGATATTAACAGGGAATTATTGACAAACTTCTAAGCAAGGGGGTTAATTATGGGAAATAAAGATGATGAAACTGAGGTTCATCAGCCCCTCTCCACTTTAGCCAACCTGCATTTATTCTATTAGTAACATCTCCATCAATTTTCCCATCATGTTGCAAAATAGATCCCAGATATCTGAAAGAATCTCTCTTCCAAATGTTATCATCATCAATCTTCACCTCGATTCCTTCACCATTGCTTCCATCAAAGGTGCACTCAATATATTCCGTCTTAGCCCTACTTATACGAAATCCTTTACTCTCCAACTAATGTCTCCAGACCTCCAGCTTCTCATTTACTCCATCTTTAGTCTCGTCAATCAACACAATATCATCAACAAATAACATACACCAAGGTAACTCATCCTGAATGTGACTTGTCAACTCGTCCATAATCAAAGTAAAAAGAAATGGACTCAAAGATGAACCTTGATGTAAACCAATGTTGATGTCAAAACAGCCAGTCTTCCCAGATGGGGTCCTTACAAAAGATAAAGCCTTATCATACATGTCTTTTATGAGGTTAATGTATAGGACATGTACTTGTATCTTCTCCAAAACTCTCCACAATATCTCTCGTGGGATAGAATCATAAGCCTTCTCCAAATCAATAAAGATCATATGGATGTTCTTCCTTTTAGCTCTATAAATCTCCATTGTTCTCCTCAGCAAATGGATGGCTTTAATAGTTGAGTGACCTGGCATGAGCGACCTGGTTTCCTTTTAGCTCTATAGGGGCGTAAAATCTAGCGCTTGTTGAGAGGCACCCTAACATTATCTACTTTATATATACGTGTTTCGTCTTGATTTGTCCTTGTTTCTTCTGTTTTTGTTTTACACCCCAGGTCTTATTTAGGATTATTTTTTTACTATACTTAGGATGTACTTTATCCTAAGTATAGGGGGGTGTAGACACCGAGTTGTTCATTTTCGTTCCGTTTCATTACTCCTGTTGTTGCCTATACTTAGGGATTTTTCACCCTAATTATAGGGGGAGTGATGTCGTTCTTTTATCTTGTATATATTTCTCGCAGATTCTTCTATTCTCTCTCTTGTCCCTCATCTGTTGATAGTCTTTTCTATACTTTGGGATCTTTTATCCTAAGTATAGGGGGGACAAGTCGAGTCATTGATTTCGTATATATTCTCTTCCTCAGTCTTCCCCATTTGTACAATATTCTATACTTAGGATGGTTTGATCCTAGTATAGGGGTATCACCGACTTCTATTCATTTGATTCATTACATTCTTTCATTCGTTGTTGTAGTATAGCTTTCTTTTCACTTCCCAATACTCAACAGGAGTTATGTCTTCCTTTATCGCTCTTTGATCACTCTGAGGACATCTTTCGAGCTACGTATAGGGGGTGTCGTATATATTGTCTATATACTTTAGCCATAATTTGTACTTTGTGTGCGTGTGTTAATAATATGGCTAAACATCACAAAATTTTTTAAATTTTCTCTTACATAAATGTTTATAAGAACCTTTTATAAAAATTACCTTTGTACAAACTTTTGTAAAAATTATTTTGCTTGTAAATATGTGTAAATATTTTGGTATCAAAATTATGTATATAGTACAAAATTTTTAAAAAAATGGTAAAAAATAAATGTTTGCAAAAATTTGTTTGTAAATGTTTTTAAAAATATTCTGCAAATCTTTGCCTTCTTTCCTGCATTCAAAAATTCTGATAAAAAAGTGCATATTTTGAAAAAAATTCCACAAATAGAGTTTTCTATATACTTGAATGTATATTCTTCTGAATCATGGTTGACATTTAAATTGGTCTAGAATTAAATTGGAAAATGGAGCTTGGTTAAGACCTTAATCCACTTAACTTTAGAGGAACCTTACAGGATTTGGGATTAAGACTTTTCAGGTCCACAGTAACTTGATTCTTTGAGTCCACTAGGCTATGTTCACATGTCATCTTGATGAGTTTAAGTACAACACTAAACAACTCACGCATGACTCTCAAAGAAAATAGCTTGACTTGGACACACACATTACACATAGTTCAATACAGATGAGGTGGTGAGGAGGCAAAATTCTTTGGCTTGGGGGTAAAATACGAAGGTAGTACTACTAGCTGGAACCTCTCATTTTCCTCTAGGGAGGGATGCAAGCCTCAACCTGGTCTAGTGGCATTGAGGTCTAAAGACAAGAGTTTGTGGGTTGCAATAATGCTTCAAAAGAGGGTTAGTTTACCAGCTCAAGAAGAAAAACTCCTTATGTATATGCTGCACCATGTAAATATGTTGTATATATGCACATCAAACAAAAGTGCAAAAATATGAAAAAACTCCAAAAAAAGGGGACAAGCCTGATTGAAAATAAAATGCCTGTCGGAGTGTATATAGTAAATAAGCAAAGCTTATGTATTCCACCTTCTCATCTCATGGAATATTGCAGTTGGAGACTTAGCTACACTGGTTAAGCTCCATGGGGTACGTGGCTACACTGGTCACGGTCCATTTTCTTCTTTCCCTCTCTTCTTGAGCTGGTTGAACTTGAACTTAGAAGGGAATAACCCGCTCCCCGAGGAAAGAGCTGCTAGACTGGGGGATTAGAGTTACCTTGTTAAAGGAGGTTGTTTCTTTGCCATTTCTGAGGCGGGGAGCTACATATCACTTACACAGTACAATGAAAGATTCATAGTCATTAGAGTTTGCGTATGTAGACTTGTTCTGACATGGTTATTAAGGAGTCCTGACCATAGAACTGTGGAACTTAGAGGATGTTGAGTCTTATCCTATTTTCCAATAAGATTCCGCCAAAACTAATAATCCAAAGGACTGAATAAGCTCCATACTCCAATTTAATGAAGATAATTTTAATTATCAACCTTAATTCTTCCTTTTTCTTTTCTTTTTATTTTCACTTCTTTTTCAAATAAGTTTTTGATAAGGGACTAGCAAAGGTAAAATATAGTGGGATTATGAATCTACGAATCTTATTCTTTATTCTTTTATTTTATCTTTTTCTTTTAGAAAAACCATCTATAAACTGTACAACAACAACAAAGCCTTTTCCCACAATTAAGTAGGGTCGGTTACATGGATTCTTCGCCTCCATTCAGATCTATCTTGAGTCAATCCCGGGCTTATATCCACAAAAGTAAGATCCCCTCGTATGGTCTCTTTCCAACACTTCTTGGGCCGTCCTCGCCCTCTCTTAGCCGGCTCAACATCCCAACACTCACATCTCCTAACTGGTGCATCAACGGATCTTCATTGCAAATGTCCAAACCATCTTAAGCAGTTTTCTCGCATCTTAGCCTCGATCGGAGCTACACCAACTTTCTTTCTGATTACATCATTCCGAATCTGATCTTTACGTGTGTGTCCACACATCCACCTTAACATTTTCATTTCTGTTACAATCATTCTCTGCACATGTTTATGGTTCACAAGCTAACATTCGGATCCATAGAGCATAACAGGTCTCACGGCTGCTTTATAAAACTTTCCTTTAATTTTTAAAGGAATTTTCTTATCACACAGAACAACAGAGGCTCCTCTCCACTTTAGCCAACCAACATTTATTCTATTAGTAACATCTCCATCAATTTCCCCATCATGTTGCAGAATAGATCCCAGATATCTAAAGGAATCTCTCTTCTGAATGTTATCATCACCAATCTTCACCTCGATTCCTTCACCACTGCTTCCATCAAAGGTGCACTCCATATATTCCATCTTAGTCCTACTTATATGAAATCCTTTAGTCTCCAACTCATGTCTCCAGACCTCAAGCTTCTCATTTACTCCATCTCTAGTCTCGTCAATTAACACAATATCATCAACAAATAACATACACCAAGGTAACTCATCCTGAATGTGACTTGTCAACTCGTCCATAATCAAAGTAAAAAGAAATGGACTCAAAGCAGAACCTTGATGTAAACCAATGTTAATGTCAAAATATCCAGTCTTCCCAGACAGGGTCCTTACATAAGATAAAGACCTATCATACATGTCCTTTATGAGGTTAATGTATAGGATAGGTACTTGTCTCTTCTCCAACACTCTCCACAATATCTCTCGTGGGACAGAATCATAAGCCTTCTCCAAATCAATAAAGATCATATGGAGGTTCTTCCTTTTAGCTCTATAAATCTCCATTGTTCTCCTCAGCAAATGGATGGCTTCAATCGTTGAGCGACCTGACATGAATCCGAATTGGTTTTCTTTTACGTTGGAAACTTGCCTCAACCTTCTTTCGATCAGACGTTCCCAAATTTTCATAGTGTGACTCATCATCTTGATACCTCTATAATTTGAACAATTTTGAATGTCTCCTTTATTCTTATAAAGAGGCACCACGATACTCCTCCTCCAATCTTCAGGCATTTTCTTGCTTCGCAAAATAACATTGAATAGATTCGTAAGCCAAGTCAAACCACGCTCACCTAAAACTCTCCACACTTCTACAGGGATGTCATCCGGTCCTACACCTTTCCCGTGTCTCATAACCTTCAAAGCCTCCTCTACTTCCTTTCTTTGTATCCGTCTATAGCTTGCACGATTCAAGTAACTTTTACTACAAGCTAGATCACCCAAAGTGATCTCTCTATTTCCTTCCCCAATAAAAAGTTTATGGAAGTATTGCTCCCACCTAGTCTTTATATCCTTCTGAGTAACAAACACGTAACCTTCCTCGTCCTTAATGCATCTTACTTGAGAAAGGTCTTTGGTCTTTCTTTCCCTTGCTTTGGCCAACCTGAATATATCCTTCTGTCCCTCCTTAGAGTCAAGATTTTTATACAAAACTTCATAAGCTTTTGACTTAGCTTCGCTTACGACCTTCTTTGCTTCCTTCTTCGCTATTTTGTAGTTTATGACAGTTTCCTCTGTTTTATCCTTAGACATAGCTTTAAAGCAAGCTCTTTTTATTTTTAGCTTCTCTTGCACCCCTTCACTCCACCACCAACCTCCTTTTGACCTATAGCTCCTCCCTTTGACTCACCTAGCATCTCTTTGGCTACCTTTCGGATACAAGATGCTACTGCCTCCCACATCTCGTTTGCAATATCGCTACAATTCGAAGATAAGTCTTCTAAAACCTTCTCCCTGAAGCTCGCTTGCTTCAGTGGAAGATTCCACCATCTAGTTCTAGTTATCTTAGAAACCCTCCTTTTCTTTACCAGCCCTTTCATTTGTACATCCAAGACTAACAAACGATGTTGGGTTGTCAAACTCTCTCCTGGGATTACTTTGCAGTCTTTACAACACAACCGATCTCTTCTCCTCAACGCAAAGTAATCTATCTGTGTTCTAGTTGGCCCACTCTTATAAGTAATTAAATGTTCCTCCCTCTTCTTGAAGAGAGTATTTGCTATGAAAAGATCATATGCCGTTGCAAAATCCAGGATGGATTTTCCCTCTTCATTTCTATCTCCAAAACCATGTCCTCCATGAACACTAGCATACCCTGAAGCATCTTTTCCCACCTATCCATTAAAATCTCCACCAATGCAAATCATCTCTCTTTGTGGGATTCCTTGTAGACTCTTATCCAAATCCTCCCAAAAGGCTTGTTTAGTCCTTTCATTTGAACCAATTTGCGGTGCATAAACTGAGATGATATTCATAATTTCTTCTTCAAGCACCAATTTTAGCAAAATAATTCGATCCCCGAATCTTTTCACCTCAACCACACAATCCTTCAAATCCTTATGAACAACTACTCCAACACCATTTCTACCCTTATCTTTACCTGAACACCAAAGTTTAAAGCCTGCCTTCTCAATTTCTCTCCAACCCATTTAGTCTCTTGAAGACACAGTATATGAATCTTCCTTCCTTCCATCGTATCCACTATCTCCATCAACTTTCCAGTTAAAGTGCCAATATTCCAACTACCAATACGCAACTTCCATTGCAATCTCTTTTGGACTAACTTCTTTACTCGCATGCGTCCATTATGCGAGAACCCTTGTAAATTTTGGACTACATCCGGGCGGTGATGCAACAGAACTAGCTTAATTACACGTACGCGTTCCTCATGCGGGAACCCTTACAAATTTTGAACTACATCCATGCTGCGATGTAGCGGCCCTTGCTTATTTTTCATTGTATTCGGGCGATGCAACGCATCGCAAGTAGGGAACGCCCCAACGAAATCTGTATGTTTGCAAATATAATAAATTAACTATGTGCAAGCTCTTGTTAATATCTCATAATTAACACATATTTTGGTCCTAGCATGCTCACAGGTGAATAATCAAGGCACCATAGAACTGGACGGGTGTGTGTGTCAATAGGATCAAGGCACCATCGGACCCATCTCATGATGGAATCACCCGTGAGCATGCTAGGACCAACTCGGACATGAGACAATGAGACTGACATACATTTATCGTATATGGAATATGGAAAATAAGTCTGGCATGAACAAAATAATAATGGGCAGAAGATATTAATGGACCCCTGAACATGCTTTGGTCCTTCTGCCCTAATTTTACCAATATTTATGAAGATAAATAGCCATATCTTTGAGTAAAATAACCATATCTTCTGCCCTAATTTTACACATATTTTGGTCCTACAACTTGCATTTATCGTATATGGAATATGGAAAATAAGTCCCGTACACCTAATTTTACAACATTCTATCGTATACGAGTCAGTAAAACGGGTTATTCGGGGGTAGATAACCATAATCAAGGCACCATCCATGAGTCTGAAGCATGGTAGAGTAGGAATGGAGATCGATCCACAAGACATACACATATTTATTGTATATGGTTATTCTACTTACATTCAGGGGTCGAGTAGGAATGGAAGATATTTTGGTCCTAGCACGCTCAAGGGTGAATAATCAAGGTACCATAGAATGGGTTGACCAACTTGCTCGAGTAGCCCCCCTCTTTTGATATGGGGGCTACTCGACCAAGTCCTACTTGTCCACATACGATAGAATCATCAATATTTCATCATACCAGGGTGATAATCAAGGCACCACAGAACGGGTGTTTGGCTCTAATCCATAGGGGTCGCACCTCGCTCTGTCTTGAAGGTACCTGAAAACAATGAGGGCTCTATGAACCCAAAATAATTAAGTCCACTACATATTTTAATTAAAGTCGAAGCTTTTTAGCAGTCTCCTAGCTTTAGAATTTTTTGGTTTTCACTTTTTTGGGTATTTTTCAAAGCAATCCACCTAATGATTTTTTGTATTTTCTTTTGAGTACTAAATGATATAAATACAAGGGGAGAAGGCAGAAAAGCAATGCAAGTTGTCACTAAGATGGAAAACTCACCTTAGCGACGAATGATGCGTGTAAAGTAAGAAGACTCATAGTGCTTCCCAACTCTCTCCATGCGAGATGCAAGGAAGAATTGAAATATTTACACTACATGGCGATATGCAAGCAATGAAACCATCCTAAACAATACTTACAATTATCAGGAAGAACACAAAAGCAAACTACTCAAAGATGGATCCTAAGTGTCTGCTCTTAGGGACCCCTCGATGCCCACCACAACAGGTCCTGCAAGCACTGTATGGAGTCCCTCACGACGCTTAGTTCCAAGTTCAATAAGTTTGCAATTAATTTATTTTACTAAGTCTAAACGTATATCACTATAGGTACATGCTTCTATTAGGTATTTGGACCTAGCTACCGATGCAAGAAAGCCTAGACATAGGGGCTCCAATCACATAAAACAAAAGAAAATAAAGGCGGAAAGCTCAAAACATGATAAACAAAATAAAATAAAGGCGAAAAACATGAAAAAATGCGACGAGGCCCCCAGGTGAACAATCACCCGGGCTATGGACCTCGTTACGTAGAGTAGTGTTTAAGTCCACAATACTACAAATTATTTACAAAAAATAAATAAACAAATGGCACTCTCCTCACAACCAAAATAAAAAACTAAGCGTGAACTATTCCGCTTCTCTCCTCCTCGCTTTTCCTCTTGCTCTATCCTGGCTAGCTCACAAGTAGAAGAGCTTGCCTCCTCGCAGCTCGGGTCATCCACCTCCTAAGCAGGGCCTTCTCCATGTGGTCCCTTGCAAGAAAGACAAATAAAGAAAAGTGGTCAAAACAGTCACATAAATATCAAAAATATATAGAATGAAATAAAAGAAGAATAAAATAATAATGTACAAAAAAGAATAAAAGAATAATGTACAAAAAATATGCTACACTCTGTTGCTTCCCGGCAACGATGCCAATTGATATAAGGCTTTTTGCACTGGTCTGCTAATTAAACACGATTAGCAATCGCTATGTGACCAAGTGTGCATTTAATCAACAATCAACCCACAGAAAATTCAAGTGATCAATGTGCACTAATTAAAATTTATTATAACTCTACCATAAATGTGTATAGGTGTAAGTATGGTAGAGTATCGAACACAGGGAGACAACTCGATGTAAATTGTATATTATTTATAAATGAATAATGAATAAATAATAATGTGTATTTTGTACAATTATCACTCAAATAATAAATTACTTAATGTTTTTGTGGGTTTTTAATTAAATAAAAGAATTCTTTTTTATATTTTTATTTTTTTGATTTAGTTTCTTTTTTATATTTTTTTTGATTTTTAGTTTATTTTTCCTTTTAATATTTATAATATATATGACTATCTATATGTAATATGTATAATATAGGTAATATATAATATAAGATATATAATAAATATACAAAAATCAAAAAAATAAAAATAAGAACAATCCTTTTTACTTTGTTAAAGGTTTTAAAAATTAATCATAAAGTATTGATAATAATTATAACAATAGAAACTATATATAACTATATATAGATATATAATACAATATATGTAATATAATTAAAAATATAATATAATCAAAATTCGCAGTAAAATATTTTTTTGTTCCTATATTTTTTACTATTTTTGCGATTTTGTAGGGATTGTTGCTAATTTAAGGTATTTTTAAGTCCAAAAAATACAAAATTAGGGACTTTTTAAATTGGTCAGAATATTTTGGGATTTAAAATACTAAATAGGTTAAAAAATTCTCAAAACTAATTTTTAATATACGCTAATGTGTATAAATAAAAATAAAGAATAGAAAGAAATATTTTTGGGCCTTTTGATGAGTTTTAATATTTTTTATAAGGATTTTGGAGCTTTTTATTTTTTTACAATTTTCTTTTTCTATTTTTAAGGATTTATTTCTGGAATTATAAAATACTAAAATAGACAGTTGGTAATTTTTTGGAAAATTTCAAGAAAGTTTTATACATTTTTGGATTTTTTAAAAGCAATCAGGGAAAAATGTGTTCTTTTTTATTTTTAATAAATAGGAAAGTGTGTGAAATGCAAAATAAAATAGATAGCATGAGAGAGCAGATATTCAATCACCTAACCCAATTTTTCCATTACTTTTGGAGCACAGATGATATTTTTAGAAAATAGAAAATAAACACAAAAATTAATTGAACTATGAAGGGCATATTTACAATTAAAATAAAATGTGAGGGCTATTCTGCGAAATACCCACAATTTTAGAACTGGTATTCAAATTTTAAATATCAAACTACAATTACACAAACCCACAAGGGTCCCTATGCAAAATACCCACCTCAAGGACTGCATTTGAGGTGAACTGGATTGGACTCAAATGCGATATGCTATGCAATAAGCTCAGGGGTCCACTTGCAAATAACCTACACAATTTTTAACTACTTTAAATATTTATAGGACTAAAAGGAAAATAAAATAACTAAAGGGACACCGATGCAATTACCTAATACTGAGCGAAAGAGAACGGTGATCAGTGCGCCACGTGGGCACACTTAAGTGCATCGGACGACAGAGCTTGGGCAATGTTTCACGTAGAATCAACGTCCCAGATTAGATCTGGGTTGTGCCTGACATCTGACAGTGCTAAGGTTCAAAGCAAGAACAGGGAAGAACATATCCATGTCCTTGCTTCAATCGAGCGTTCCTCCTTACTCTGACCTTCATTCTTCATGTTGATTGGTCCATCGTCCTCCTGGGAGCCTTCCGCTTTGAATGGCACCAGCAAGAAGGTCTGGGCCCTGCTGGGAAGGGGCCTGGAGCTCATCGAAGTGTTAGGAACCCAGGGCTCCTATGCAGGATCAAAGTCGACCCAATACAGGTCCTTTGGAGCTGCTACCAGCAGAGAAAAACTTGGGGGCTCGAGGTGATGCTCCTCGACCCATCTGGAAGCTGTTGCACATGGAAAGTAAGCGAGATGGAGGAGCTCTAGCGAACGACAGAGATGGAGCTCTGGTTCAGTGATCCACGAAGGATCAAGTTGGATCCAGAAGTGGAAGGGATGCAACATGCGATAGGGAAGAAGATGGGAGTGGTAGATGGGTCGGAACACATCTCATTCACGGTGAAAAATAGCCGGAGCAGTGAGCTCCGACGATCGATCTAATTGGATTTTATCCTAAGCTACAGATCTAATTCCAAAATGAATGACGGGAATGAAATTACACTAACTAAAACTACCTAAAATTTAATAAAAGGTGCAGCTCAAACCTGGTTTTCACCAAGGAGAAGAGGCCTCGTCGGAGCGATGTCTTGGACCTCCTCCTTGCTCCACCAAGACCCTTGGGGATGCTCTCATTGTCACTGGAAACACACACACACAAAAGGAAAGGGGATTCAAGATTCAAAGAGGATCAAATAATCAAATAATGAAATGGGTTTTTATTTATACTCAAGAGTTAGGGATAACTTTGATCAATATTATTTTGTAGCTTGACGGAGATTGATGGAATCTGATGATGGCACATGAAGGACAATCGTGATGGGAATAGAATCGAAGAAGAGTTTGAGGCGATTTGGTGATCATGATGACCTGGAGAATTCGATGAAGTGAGATCTCGAGGTTCTGACAAGAGTCAGAGAGGGAGGAACTACAGTTGACTCGAGTCAACAAAAGAGAGCTCTTGGTTGGTCCACATGGACCAACCAGGAAAAGGTAATCGAAAAATATATAAAATCAATATAATTAATAAATGAATTAACTAAATTTTGATTATAAAATAAAAATATTTATTATTTTATGTAGTGATTAGTTCCTATTTTTATTTATTTATTCGAGTTAATTTATTATAGGTTATTATTTACATGTAAAATCATAAGTATATTTACCTATATATAATGTATTTTATTTTTATTTTGTTTTTTTGATTTTTTATTTGATACACATATTTTATATATTTATAACTTAATTAAATACACATAAATATATTTTTATTATATTTTTCTGAAGTTTTACGTAAACATAAATAATATATGTATTAATTATACATGCATATGTATAGGTAGTCCACTAATGTATTTAAGTATATTATTTTATTTCATTGTATTTTTTATGATTTGATTTTATAATTTTAATGTAGTGTGAATAATATCTGCAAGGAATAAATAATAAAATGAATCAAAGAATAAAGAATGGAATCCCATTTATTTATATGCATGTATCAGTATATAGAATTCATCTAAACATGATACTAGACTTATTTATTTTATCTTCCTTTTCATGAATTTATTCTATTTTAGTTATGTATATGTGATATATATATAATATTTACAATTTTATAAAAATATAAAAATGTAGAAAATATAAAGAATAAATAAAATGAATATTTTATTCATGTATATAGTACAATAGGGGTTCAAAACCTAACTTGTGCATCTTAACTCTAAATTAAGTGAAACTACCTTCATTAAAAAGCTAATAAAATGTTATATACAATAAAGTGATTTTGATACATTTTGAGTTCATATGGAGAAGATATGAGTCTAAGAAATTTAGATTTTGTATTTTTTGTTAATATATAATGCACAATATGCATTATTTTTATATGAAATAAAATTTGTATTTTTCTACATATTTCTATCTACAACTTTCATGTAAAAAATTTATTTATTTGAGGTATAAATAATAAATAATAAAATGTGTCCTAAAAATGAATTATTGAAGAATAAATAATTAGGGTTTTAATGGTCTTTTTTACCCTTATCTCCCCCTACTTTATTCCTTGTCAACCCAGTCATCATGATGCCTAGGTCTCGGGGTTTAGGATCATCAAATACCTTTGGTATTTTATTTTTTTCTTTTCTTTATTCTTTTATTTTATCTTTAAATGTTGTGTTTTTATACAATATTTATACACTAAATAATATGTGTCATTTCTGTAAGATAATGATATATTCATGCATTTAGCTAGGGTTTAAAGGCTAAAATGAAAGAATAAAGGTGATGAAATGATGATTCATCACCACCATAGAGCTAGATTTAGAGGCAGTTGAGTCCATTATTCCAGATGATCATGCCATTTCCGAGCTCAAACCTCTTCCTACTACATTGAAATATGTGTTCCTTGCTAGCCCACCTCAAAAGTTCAAATCATTATCAGTGCCAGCCTGATCGGAGCACACGAATCGCACTTGCTAGAGATTCTTGAAAAGAACCGCAAGGTGATAGGTTGGGACGTGTCTGATCTCTATGGGATTAACCCTGTCTTGTGCTCACACCATATCTATATTGAAGAAGGTGTCAAACCCTCCTGTGAGTTCCAGCGTAGGCTGAATCCAAACTTACAGGATGTGGTTAAGAAAGAAATAAATCTATGGTGTGATGCATGATTTATATATCCCATTCCGATTTTAAGTGGGTGGCACCACTTCACGTAGTCCTTAAGAATGCAGGACTATAGACAATCACCAACTTGGAAGGAGTTGAAATTGTGACACAAGTACCTATGTCATGGCGCATCTATGTGGATTATAGATGCTTGAAAGCCATGGTGAAAAATGATCATTTCCCTTGACCGTTCATTGATCAAATCTTGGAGACTTGCGGGGAAACGGTTCTTTTACATCTTGGATGGTTACTCAGGCTACAATCAAGTAGCCATCGCTCCTGAGTAATTGGAGAAGACCAACTTTACATGTCCATTTGATTCTTACGCATTCAAGTGCATGCCCTTTGGATTATGCAATGCACCAGGGACTTTCCAGCTGTGCATGATTGTAGTATTTACCAAGATGGTGGGAGACTTCCTAGAAGTCTTTATGAATGACTTATCACTCCACGGGGATTCATTTGACTCTTGTTTATCTCATATGGGTCGAGTCCTCAAGAAGTGAAGTGAGGTTAATTTAATGCTCTCATGGGAGAAGAGCCATTTCATGATCCAAGAGGGCATTGCATTGGGTCATGCCATCTCCAAGAGAGGAATAAAGTTTGTCCCTGCCATGGTGGATGTGATTAAGAAACTTCAACCACCAACCAACATTAAGTAAGTGCAGTCATTCCTTGGGCATGTTAGTTTTTACTGAAGATTCATAAAGGACTTTTCAAAGATCGTCCAACCACTAACATAGATCTTAGGAGAAGATACAGAGTTCTTTGTAGATCACATGTGTCTTGATGCATTTAAGCTCTTTAAGAGGAAAATCATGAATTCCCCCTCCTACAGGCCCCAGATTGGTCTCTTCCCTTTGAGCTCATAATGTACGCTTTTACTTTACAGTTGGGGCTGTGTTAGGACAACAGAGGGAAGGGATACGACACGTTGCCTGCTATGTAAGTAAGGTTATAGATCAAGTTCAAAGGAACTACACTGTTACAAAGAAGGAAATGCTTGCCATAGTATTTGCCTTGGATAAATTCATATCACATCTTTTAGGATCCATGATTACCATGTTCATAGACCATACATCCATCAAGTACTTAATGGAAAAGAAGGATGCAATGACATATCTTCCTAGGTGGATTTTACTACTCCAAGAGTTTGATTTGCATATAAAGGACAAACCTATAGTGAAGAATGTGGTGGTTGATCATCTCTCCCATATAAATCACAAAGTTCCCTTGAGAACGAACCTGACGAGTCGATCTGTTTTGTGGATTCTCTCCCATTATATGCAAATATGGTGAACTTCTTGGTGTATAGGACAGTTCCCCATGATTAGCCCAAGAACAACATTAACCAACTTAAGTCAGAATCTAGAAAATACCATTGGGAGGATCCATTCCTTTTCTTTGAAGGTCTAGATTGTGTTTGGAGGAGGTGTATACCTCGGGAGGAATACATGAGTGTCATCACATACTGCCATTCCTTGGAGGCAGGAGGACATCACTCCAGTAAGAGGACCGTCTGGAAAGTGCTCTAGTGTAGTTTTTACTTGTCGTCCCTGTTTTGCGATTTGGTGCGATTGTGTCCAGTGTGTGAGAGAATGGGAGGGGTCGTTCGTTCCAAAGATGAAATGTCCATGCAACCCGTGATTGTAGATGATGTTTCTGATGCATGGGGCATGGATTGTATGGGCCCATTCCCTAACAACCATAGTTATGAGTACATTCTATCAGTGGTAGATTACCCATCAAGGTGGGTGGAGGCTATCCTTGATTGAGCTGTAAGCAACAAGACTATCTGCAACTTCGTGAAGGATCACATCATTTCACGGTTCAGGGTCTCCAAATTCATTATCTTTGATAAGGGTAGCCATTTTATTAACAGGGAGGTGAAGAAGTTAACAAAGGACTACAATATTGAGCACCGTATTGCTAGTTCATAACACCCACAATCTAATGACATGGATGAGGTGTAGAATAGGGAGGTGAAGGGAATTTTGCAGAAGCTAGTCTTGCCCGACAGGAAGAACATGTCCAAACTATTGGACCAAGTTCCATGGGCATATTAGACTGTTTAAAAGTCTCTATTTGGTACCTCCCCATTCAGGATGGTATATGTGTAGCCGTGCTACTTGCCTGATGAGCTTATTCACAAATCCGAATGGGCATTTAAGAAAGTAAAATGGAACAAACATGAGGGACACCGAAGCAGATCGATTGATCTAAATGAGCTTCTAGAAATCAGAAATAAGGCATACGATAACATCGTGATCTATAAGGACTGAATCAAATATTGGCATGATCAACATTCCAGACGCAACAATTTTGTCCCAGGGCAGAAGATATGGTTATTCTACTCGACCAAGTCCTACTTGTCCATTATTATTTTATTAAGACTTTGTCCACGTCCGACTTATTTTGTTCATGCCGGACTTATGGCTATTCTACTCGGCCTAGGGCAGAAGAATGTTGTAAAATTAGGGCAGAAGATATGGTTATTCTACTCAACCCCTGAAGACACTTCTATCGTATATGGAAAATCTGTGTAAATAATACTCTCTTTATAAAAGTGTTGTAATAACAAAAAAATTCAAATAAAAATCGTAAAATTGGGTGTAAAACAAAAAAATCAAATAAAAATGTCCTCTTATTCAATCAAAGAAAAACATTCTTGCATTTCATGCATCTGCATTTCATTAGCATATCATGCATATGCACAAAGTAGAAAGACATCAGGTTCTAAGTCGAGTCGTGAGTAAAAATCGAGAGTGGACTTGACTTGACCTTAGTACACTTCATTTTCAGAGGAGCTTCACTGATAAATAGGATTTTAGAATCATCAGGTCATAGACTTGATTTTCCAAGTTTCATAAGACAATGCCTAGACTTTGATTTTAGTGTCTAACCTGATTACCTCATTTTCGGTAGACTTGGATAGGGAACTAATCTGTACTCTAACAGCATGCGCTTATCTCAACTCAGACGAGGTTTTGGAAGACCATGCATCTTTTTCTCTGCTTGCATGGAAATATAATGATCGGAGTAATGGGTTGAAATAAAGCTTCGGATGAGGGATAGTCTGTTAGTGCTAGTCATTCTGCTGAGGTGGGGGCCAATGCAACCACTTCACAAGGTTGTTCGCGTATTTCTCCAACCAAAAAAAGAGATCAATACCCTGAATAAATGGTCCAAAAAATAATAAAGAAAAGCTCTAAAATAAATGCAGTGAAAACATTTCAAATCCCAAAATTGTTGACCACAATGATCCAATGCCTGCACAAAGAAGACTTGTCTACACTGGCCAAGCTTCAAATAGAAGACTTAAGTACACTAGCTAGGCTCAAACTTATCCCCCTTCTTCCAATTGTGGTACTATCAATACTTGAACTTAGAAGAAAATACCTAACTCCTTGAGGATGAGTTACTAGAGGGGGAAATTGCATGACAGTTCGACATTTCAAATGGAAAGAGCTAACATCCCTCACACAAAAGAGACGTTTATTCAATGTAGATGTAGTATAATTTGGGAGGGGGAAGGTCTAAGATGACTTCTGAGTCGAACCTGGATGATGACTTGGAGAACATAGAGACTGTTAGTTTTAAAACACTAATTCTCATGAGGAGTTCCACCACACTATTAATTCAAAGGTCGAGTCGAGCTCCATTTTCATCTTTTGTTCATGACCTTTATATGGAACCCAAACTCATTTTACTTATGCATTCACTTTAGTTAAATGGGGATGAACAAGGTTTAAGTATATGTGGTTGATGAATATGTGATTCATCACTTTAAAAGCTGAAAAAAGAGCTTTGTTTTCAAGTAATTAAATGCATTTACAAATTAATAGTGCATTATTATCATTCATGCATATGTGTATATAATCCATATTTTATCATGCATATTTGCATTAATAAAGAGCCAACATTTTGTGTATATAATCATTTGTATAATACCTAACTTCCCACATTTTTAATTCTTTTATAGTAAATCCAAATCAAATAAAATCAACTCCATTGTGTATATATTACTAACATTAATAAATAAAAAGAATATCATAAAAATAATAGCTTGTATATTTATCAAATAAAATCAAACCTTATTTTTGAGACAAAAAACTATAAAGCCAAATATCTCTCACATACAGTCTCTTGTGAATACGTACTCACTTTTGAATTAATGTACATACAATTATCTACAAATCAAGACTAAATTCAAAAGAGTCGGAGTTCATTTGTGAAACTTGGGTTTTGGGTCCATATTGTATATTGTATATATTTACTAACTTGAATTCATTATTTTATGTACATAATTAACTCTTTATTTTATTTTTGTGTCTTAATAATGTGTGGAAAAATTCAAATCTAAAACAATTCAAAAATCAAAGAAAACATGTCTTTTAAGTTTGTATATATGGTATGTACATAAGTCCCTTGTTTTCTATTTCTTTACTTTCTCAATTATTAGAAAATCTCAAAAAATAGATTAATGTGTAATTATTTATATTCTATTTTTATTAGATTTTATTTTTATTTTTTATTTATTTAAAAAATCATAATAAATTACAAAACATAAAATACAATATTTTATGTACATAGAATACCACAAAAATCCCACTATGTACAGATGATGTCTTTTGGATTTAGTTTCTTCATAAAAGTTGTAGATCTCATCGAGATGAACTTCCATGAAGGAAATTTTTAATTTCAGCATCATTTTCTAGTTTATTTTGATTTTCCTTTATTTTTATTTTCTATAGGCAACATGTCGTAGCTCTTGGAGCTGCTACATGCCCACACTAAACTCACTTAGCTTCCTTCTAATTAAACCATTTGACGAAGAACCCTTTACCCAAAACTCCAGATTCTTTACTCTTTTTTATTTATTTCTTTTTATTTTTTTAATTTCTTTATATTTTCTTTCAATCCATTAGCTACATGGTGTGCCATCGGTTGTTCGATCTCAGCCGATCGAATGGCCGAGGCCTCATCTTCCACCTCAGAGTCCTTCGGTCGAAATTCGACGCATCCACCCCTCTGTCTTTGCCTCTCCTCCATCCCTTACATCTCATCAACACCCCACAACTAAGATATACTCATTCCTCATCCTCCACATCACTACTCCCCCCTCGATCGCAAACCCTAACCACCTTCATTCAAAAACCCATCGACACCTTGAGTGATCACTATCCGCCATTGCATGAAGCAAGAGGGAGCTCAAGATGAAGGTCTTACATGACAACAAGACCTCACCATTGAGCGAAGACCTCCACCTTTAGGGCGAGATCCATCAATTCCTCGTCAACGTATAAACACACACACACATGAAGCTATTGAGCTCGGTTCCTCCGCTGTAACATCGAGCGATAACCCGAAGCTCTTCTTCGAGCTCCTCCCTCGGTGTCAGCATCCATTTCTCCAGGTAATTACCTCTCTTCTCGTTCTCCTTTTCTTTAATTTCCCTCATTTGCTCCACTACTTGCACCTGCTTCTTCACTCGATCTCAACCATCTCGATTTGCTTGTATGATATGATTCAATCCAAACATTCTAGAACCGAAATTGAATTTCGACCCAACTTCAATCCACGTCTTCTCTCCGTTAGATCTCTCACGACTGATTCCTCTCGAATCTTGCAAAGATTTGGACCTTAGGTCCCCCATCTTCTCTACCTTACATTAGACCTCCACTCTGCTCGCCCCTTTGTTCTCCCTTGTTCTAACAGTTGCAGGTAGTCCGAGCTCATACACCGAAGTAGCCATCAAGGACTCTGCTTCTCCAGCTCCAATGACATCCATCATAGATCTTTGATCATGAGCAAGGGCATCCAAGAGTCGCCTCTCAACTCATAGCATCTTCTTCAGGCTTTACTTCCTATCATATGTTGACGGACTTGGGGTGGATCAGCATAGTTAGTCGAGGCTCCGTCGCCTCCCCTCCTCACACATCGCTTTGCTTTCAACCAATCGATGAGCCACCTCATACAACCCAAGCCTCATCTTCATCGCCCCTTTGTCACACCTTCTCAGAGAGCCAACCCACCTTCAAGCTCTAGCTACGAGGCCACCATCCTTCCCCTTAAGTTTGGGCATGTGTCGCCTAATTTGAAGAAACAACTGTGAATAGGAGATAGTCGAAGAAAAAGAAGAAGCAGTTGGGCTCCTCCTCAACCTACAAGTACCACCCGATCGAGCTCAAGTGGACCTAAATTGATCACGCGTTCGCATTCTAGCCTCCTCCCCATCATGCGTGAGGCATGTGAACCGTGAGAGATTTATACTCTACCTAGCATCTCCATGGAACTGCAATCAAGCCCTCCTCACATACCCTGCACACCAACTGGATATATTGCAAGGAGACCCCTATGGGTCTAGATAATTAAAATAGCACACTCAACGCTATTTTTTTGTATTTCTCTTTATTTCCTATTTTGCACAGAGAAGCCTACATTTGAATAGTTAGTTTATCACTCAATTGCCATCATTTTCAAAAGATAGAAATTGCATGTTGGAGAGTAATTAACCTTCTACATTGTGGTTGTTTAATGATATTTTTATGAGTAATAATTGATGTATGGTAATTACTTTAGTAAAATGTTGATTAGTTTACCCATCTGTGCTTGATAGTTTGTGGTAAATCATAGCTTACTCTAAAAATTCCCAAAAAAATCATTTTTAGAATTAATTACTCTCTATAATGTACCCAAAAATCACATCATTTGCTTACATATAATGCTCTCAATAAATAGATTTGTGATAAAGCTAATTGAATTTTAATTGATCAAACACATAATATTCTTAGGAAATTCAAATTGCTCTAGATTTGTCTTGATTAGATACATCTTGGATAATTTTGTTTCTGGAAAATATGATTGTTTGGTATTTATTAAAACTTATTTATTGAATATCACCCTGTTTGCATCATTTAATTCATTAAAAATAATTGCATGTCAGAAATTTCAAAGGAAAAAAAACAATAGCTTAATTTTGTATGATCACTCATTCTGGCCTAGTTTGAGGATTTGTGGACTTAATTTGCTTGATATTATGTGAAAACACCCTTGAGCTGAGCCACATTTATATACATATTTAAATTGTACAACAAATAAAAAATCCTCAGGAAACCTAATCTCTAATTGATTTAGAAATTAATCGTAAGGATAAAGTGGCCACTCTATGTTCGAACATAGGTTTATCCAAGTAAAATATAAATTTAACTACTTTGCATTTAATTGGATATTAATTAATTATGTGGTCTTTTTGAGAAACCACATTTGCCTGCCTACAACGGAATGACACATCACTAATTCACAAAAATTAAGAGGGCATTTAGTAGCTTTTTAGACCTACAGATAGACTTCATGCTACTTTCTCTCTTCCAAGTCTTTCAATAGCTTCATTTTATCATACTACATTAACCAATTGAAACTAACAAACCTGAAGTCCACCGAGGATGTAATGAAGAAAGAAAATCCGCTAGCAATGTAATTATTACACAAGTCAAAGGGAAGCACGACATAAAGCATGGATTTTGGAAGGGTTCGATAAAAAAGATAAAGAAAGGTCAAGCTATTGGCCAATCTTCTATAGCTTCAACACATTTGACATCCAAGAAGACGAATGTCTACCACCACTGCAATAAGCTAGTACACAGGAAGTGAATTGTTCAGAATACATAAAGAACTTAGAAAAGGACAAAGTTATGACTCCAATAGATAACTGATGAAATAATGTCTCATGCATTTTAGAATCGAAGATTTGGCTATTTTCCTCAACAAACACATTCATGCATGCATTAATATGTATTTATTATAAATCCATACTTGCAGAATAATAACCTCTTTTATTACTTCAAAATACATAAACGTATGCGAAAGGAAACTCCAAAAAGAAACACAGAAACATGATAAGTTGCACATAAAATAATAGCAATACAAATATACTTACACGCATGTATACTTTAAACATTTCTAAGTAATTGTATATAAATCTGATTCATTTAATTCTTTTGCATTAATTTAATAAAAAATATATAGCATAAAAATACCATAAAATATCACCTCAAATAAATTGCAAATGCAATAATAACTTCACAAGGGGATTACTTGGGTACCCTCCATGCCCCTAGAAAAGGCACATTGCATAGATAAAACTCCCACTTGTCAAACTGGGCACACATTGCATAGATAAAACTCCCACTTGTCAAACTGGGCACACATCTGATGAGTTCATAAGGTTTTCAACAACATCTTCATGTATTCCTCGTAGTGAGCTCAAACATTCGAATAGATCGGAATATCACACTTGAAGACCACAAAGGAACAATCCAAGAAGGGTTGGAAGACTCAACTCATGAAATATATGAATAATGTTTGGGCATTCATCAAACTGAATGAGACAACTATAAACTCATAATGGCCGTATAACGAGTCCGGAAGGCACTTTATCTATATGTCTTCCTACTCCTTGATTCGCTATTGATGATATACAGGTTTTTAATCAATCTTGGAAAATATCATTGCACCTCAGAGTTGATCGAATAGGTTAGCTTGGCAAGATGATAGTGGTTCTTGATCATCACCTTTGAAGCTGAAGGTAATTGATGTATAACCTCATTGATCTATCTTTCTGCTCGAAAACAAGGCAAGGTATCCTCACGGAGAAGTTTTAAGACATATATATCCTTCCTCAAAAAACTCCTATAGTTATATCAAGAGTTCTCGAAGTTTTAATGGTGAAATTCTGTATAGGGCCTTAGAAATGGGATGGATACCTAGTACCAATAATATTGTGAACTCGACCATCACATCATGATGGTAAGACCATAAAGTCTTCACAGATACACATGAAAACTGATAAACACGAAAAATCGAAGGGTTTAAAATGAGCCACACAAGGTGAAGACTTAGCCGTTATGATGACCTCTCAACAACCAAGTTTAATCAACAATTAACCCACACTAGAAATAAATCACTCAAGCATAGGGTCAAAATTTACTATACCCTACAATAGATTGTATAACGGACAAGTACAGTAAGGGTCGAACACAGGAAACAACGAAGGATAGACAATCAAAATTGGCTAAAGAAGACAGCGAATGCTTTTGGTCTTTTAAGGTATTTTTGGAATTTTGTGGGTTTTTAATTATTTGATTATTTGAATTTTTATTTTTATAATTTTTAAATATTTCTGATTTTATATTTTTTTATAAATTTTTAAATTTTCTTATTTTTAATTTCTTTTTAAATTTTGAAAAGATAAAATAAAGATATAAATACTAATGTATAACATAGACTAATAAATAAATAAATATAGCTAAAAATAATTAAAAATTGTAGAAGTTTTTTGTGCTTTTTTTATATTTTCTATTATTTTGTGTTTTTAGATATTTTTGCAAAATATTATATATTTTTAAAGTCAAAATATCCCAAAATAGTGATTAAAGAAACTCACTGAATTGATTTGAGGTTTAAAAATAGCAAAAAGCCACAAAATTTCTCAAAATCAATATTTATATTTAAAATTAATATAATAAAATTCAGGGATAAAAAGATTTTTTGGCTTTTTAAATATTTTTTTATTTTTTATAAGGATTTTGGAGCTTTTTAATTTTTATTAGTTTTCTTTTCTATTTTTAGTGGTTTTTGGTCTATAGGCTCAAAATACAGTAATAAATAGAATGTAATTTTTTTGTAATCTTTCAAAATATTTTTTTTTGCATTTTTAAATGCAAACATGGATAAATAGCTCGATTATTTATTTTTTATAAATAGAAAATAACTATAAAATACTTAACCAAAAATATGTATGACATATTTATATGTCAGGAGTCTATAATTATTTTTCCATGAAGTTTTAGAGGCTTGGAGCTATTTAAAAAACATGAAATCTACAAAAAGAAAATGCATATTGGTAGGGGCATTTAAGTAAATACTAAAGTTCTAGGACCCTATCTGAACACCACAGGAAACTTAGGGCCAAAACTACAAATTTTCCAAAGAATATCCAATAAACAATACTTGAAGGGGTATATTTGAAATTAATTCAAAACCCAGGGGGCTAGATGCAATTGTTCCAGAAAGTATTACATTATTTCTTCAAAAATATGGACTGAAGCCAAATATAAAAAGCCTAGGGGCTTAGGTGCAAAATGCCCAGTCCCTTCACGCACACAAACATGTGAGGTGACATGGCCTGGACTTAAGTGCAAATAAAAAAATACTGGAGATGGAATGCAAAAATTACAAAAATATTTAAACTACAAATGAATGTTTCTGGACTAAAAATTAAAGACAAAAAGCGGGAGTGTGTGTGTGTGCAAAATACCCTCCACATACGCGATCAACAGCTTTAGATCTTCACTTATCCATGTCTCATGTCCTCAACACACGATGACAATTCACAGCTACGGTCGAGATTAGAACCCCAGATGGGATTCTACGACCGTGGTCCTCAAAATATGACGGTTGTTGTACAATCTGGAAGGCTGCTCTTGATCTTAACAGCTCCGGATGGCGGTAGAAGAACAACTGAAGAACTCTCTTCTAACAAGCTTGGATCTAATGATGTGTTCAACTTTAGCCACCTGGGGGTCCTCCGATGGACTCTACGCGTTCAAATAGCCTCCCCGAAGCTGTCAGGTGCTTCAAAAGGGTCCAGAGGCCACTAGTAGGCCCCTGGAGGTCGGTGGTGGCCCGACAAAGACCTGGGTATTCTTGAATCAAAATAGCCCTCAGATGGGCTCTATCTCTCCTAAGACCTACATAGTTAGCTCAGGGTCAAAAATACGAAGGATCCTGGGGGCTAATCGGGCGAAACGAGCGGAAAATGGTAGCGGAAGTGTCCTCCGGCGAGCGACAGAGAGGGAGGATGGATCTCTAGAACTATGTAAGATCTAGGTGGATGAAGGCATGTGAGGCATATGACTCAGGACATGGGAGATGACAAAGATGATCGGAGTGGCATAGAATGACTGCAGTGGTCGGAAACAAGCGACAGAGCCGAAGCTCCGTCGAACACAAAATTTTGATTTTACTAAAAATAAAGCGCAATCAAATGAAATAAAAGTTTAACCTATGCTACTGTTGTGCTAAGGAAGAGAAAGAATGGATAAATAAGAACCTTGCCATACCTGGACCACCTAGAGCAGAACTTCAGGCGAAGGGGGCAGTAGAGCTTCAGATCAGCGTTGGTTCGACGTTAACCAAGCCCCAAAAGTTCATGGGAGAAGCATGTTGTCACCAGGGTTCTCGATCAGGGATTAGGTTATGATTTTGGTGGCGGAAGAGGGATCAAATTCAAAAATGGAATCTGGGGTGGCTTATGTATAGGAGAAGAAGAGATGGGGAACGATGCCCGTCTTAGTGATCCTCGGATCGATGTAGGATCTCGGCATGAAAGATCATTGATCGATGTGCAAAAATCAAAGATACATCGAGTTGAATGGGTGAAAGAATCTTGCGTGGAAAATGAAGGAAGAGGGAGGCAAACGGAGTCTGACACAAGCTTGAGCCTCGGTCAATGAGTTGACCGAGGTCAGCGGACGACATGCCCTGATTTGGTCACGTCATCCGCAAAAGGTCAAAAATGAAAATAAAAAGAAGGAATAAATATGAATAAAGTAGTAAATGATTTATATAATTTTTGGTTGAAACATAAAAAATATTTATTCTTTTACGTTTTTATGGTATTTTATTTATTTTTAAGGATTCATTTATTACATGTTACTTTTTACATGTATTAATATGCATATTTACCTATGATATGTGTATTTTATTTCTATTTTGTAATTGATACTTTATTATTTATATACATAATTTATATATTTATAACTTATTTAAATATACATAAATATATTTTTATTGCATTTTTGCAAGTTTATTTGTACATGTAGATAAATATGGGTAGTAATTATATAGGAGTAAGTATAGCGCATTCATCTATGTATTTTGTATATTATTTTATTTTATTATTTTCTTTATAATTTTGTTGTATTCTAAATATGTACATATATTATAAAGAATATTTATAAAATTATAAAAATATAAAATTGTGAAAATTTTAAAAATAAATAAAATGAATATTTTATCCAAGTAGATTGTACAATAGAGGTCCAAAACCAAACTTTTACATCTTAACTCCAAATCAAATGAAACCACCTTCATTAAATAGCTATTAAAAAGTTATATACAATTAAAGAGTGATTTTGATGAATTTTGAGTTCATATGGAGGAGATACAGATCTGGGAATTTTGGGTTCTGAATTTTTATTCTGAGTGTAGAGTGCACACTTTGTATGATTTTTGTGTCATATAAATTTTGTGTTTTCTATGCATTTTTATCTACAATTTTAATGTACAAAGTTTCTTTATTTGAGGTGTAAATATAAAAGAATAAACTAGGTCCCAATAGTGGATTATTGGAGAATAAAATTTAGGGTTTTAATTGATTTTTTGACTCTTATCTTCCCCTACTTTATTCCTTATCAACCTAGTCATCATGATGACTCGATCTTGAGGTTCAGGGTCATAAAATACCTTTGGTATTTCTTTTCTTTTCTTTTATTTTCTTTATTTTTTATTTTGGCTTTGAATAATGTATATTATACAATATTAATTTACATAATAAATAATGAAGTTCAATTTATGCAAAATAATGAAATATACATGCATTTAGTAAGGGTTTAAAGGCCAAGATGAAAGAATAAAGGTGATGAAATGGATATTCATCACAAACCTTTCACTATCGACACACATGTTAATTTGACATTGGTCTTCTTGTCCTCAGTCGTGATACGCACATGAAAACCATTAAAGCTGGACTAAGAGTTGCCTTACCCTGGTGACAGAATGCACTCAATGAAACGATTGTCCGCTAAGCTTAGAAGTATGGAGGTGGGAAATTTTGACATCATGTACATGACCTTCCTCTCAAAAAAAATGGATGAACATTCTATGTCAGTGCAACTTATCTATCTTGATAAGCACATCGAAATCCATCATTGACCCTCATTGGGATGACCACAAAAGGAATTAGAAACAACAACTTAGATATACTTTAGAAGATAGGAACATCTGCATGCCAACTCTGGATATTAGAAATAGGCCCTCTAATCCGGTATGTGTCCTACCCACAGAAGTAAATAGTTTTGGGGATGCGAAGGAGTGTGATTTACTCGAATAAAATAAAGCATGAACTGAAAGGTCATCAACTGATATTGTGCCTATGACAACCAAGCTCATGCAAACTTTGTTACCACATTTAGCATGGCCTCCCTAGTATCTATAGGTGCATGCGGTCCTTGTTGTAAAGGGTGTGGGACTTGGTTACTACACGACTACGTGTATGGTCTCAACCTCATTCTCTCTAGGAAGGTCATGTTGTTTGTGTTGTGCTCTGGTAGGAGAGTAGTGGTTGTTGAGTGTATGGGGTAGAGTTTACTCCTCTCTTGTGCCTCGATACTCTCATCAAAAGTTTCCTGCTCGGCTACCCTCAATGCATGTACACCTCTTCCCATATGTACCCTCTCTCATATATACCCTCTCTTCATTATACCTACACATATACTCCCCCTCTTGTCATCATACCAACACATATACCCCCTTCTCATGTTTCGTTATACCTAAACATTATTCTCACTCTCTTGTACGTACCCTCTCTCAAGTAAACTATTTCTACTCAGCAGAGAACAAATGTAATCCAAGTCATGCATATCATTGTTTACATTCTAAATTATCATTGTCAAAGACATGTTTTCATTTTAACAAGTTATACACTTTATTTATGCATAATAATGCACAATCATGACATGATAATATATTATCTTCTAGGTTTAGTCTTTTCTAATCATCAACAAAGCATTATAATAAGCATTAAAATTGACACTTCTATTTCATTTTTGAATTTGTTATACAATTATAAACTTGTTACAGGTTGTGACATTTCATCATACACCTTACATGCATGTACATTTTCATCTATACTAGACTACCACCAACAAAACAAATAACAAATACATACCAATCTATACATATGATACATAAACAACATATGAAGCATTAAAAACACAAAGAAAAATGAGTATTCTGTAGAAACCTGGAAACCCTAAAACATGAGTAGAGTACATGATATACAACAAAAAATGAAAAAGAAGAGCGAGGATGTAGCAAAATATCTAAAGGAAGCTGGATGCGTAGTCAGATGATGCAAACATGGGTTGTCCGAGGGTGGGCGCTAAGAGGACGGGTCGCTAGAGAAAGGGATTTGGGGGGCTTGAATTGAGTGGATTGAGAAAAAAAATGCCCTAGAGCGTTCTGTTTATAGATGCGGGTGAGCACATTATGTGCATGATCGTGTGCTCGCCCATCAAAAATATCGTGTTATGCGCTGCTCCCATTGAAATTCAAATGGGCGAGCATACCTGCCAAGTATTTAGAGTCGCCACCACCGAAACGATTCAAAATTCAAATAGGTGAGTGAATGTGCGAGCAATTGTGTTGTCCAAGTTCTCTCACATACCCTTGCAAATACGTTTGCTCGCCAACCCCTCATTTCTTCGTTGTCACCATTCCTGTTTTTTTGTATTGTATTCCGATAATCCATGTCCATTTTCATCCTTATCTTGTGCCCATTGGAAGATTTTTCTAAACACATATTGGGAGTTTCCAATGAACTCTAAGTTCATTAGGATTGTAAGGAGCACCCTCATTTTTACAAGTGTTTACAATCATTTTAAACTTAATATATATCGATCACAAATCTTATATTACATTCTTACAATTAATTATCGATTTTATGAAAATAAGCATTAAATTAATATAAAATGATTCATTACATGTGTCTTTACTATTTTTATATTTGATCATTTTGTAATTGTTTAATATTAGTTTTTTGTGTGAAAATGACCACTTAGTGTTAAAAAATATGATATACCATTTGTAATGAAATA
The DNA here is from genome assembly GCA_037367405.1 of Ottelia alismoides. Taxonomy (NCBI): domain Eukaryota; kingdom Viridiplantae; phylum Streptophyta; class Magnoliopsida; order Alismatales; family Hydrocharitaceae; genus Ottelia; species Ottelia alismoides. The sequence goes on along the minus strand of JAZKJV010010937.1, from coordinate 22,514 downwards.
AATATTTTGCTCAAAATGATTGCAACTATTTGTAAAAATGAGGGTATTTTCTACAATCCTAAAGAGTTCAGAGATTATTGAAAAATTTCCATATATAATATAAAAGTCATATAATTATATGCAACCTTCTATTTTACATGTGAATAATAGTAATGTTTCTTGTAGCTAGTGACCAATGATCTCACTAACGAAAATCGACGATGTCACTAACTAATCTAAAAGTCGGATAATAAAGGTAAAAGAAAGGGGATGGGTCTTGAATGATTTCTTTGTGATGATGTGTAATGATGCCATATATTGGAGTTTCTTAAGATGTTGCTAGCATTGATCACATTCGTGTTGATAATTGTTCCATATATGGCGTTTTCTGGTGATCAAGTAATTAGAACTGGGCATCGCAAAGGATTGGACATACACCTTTGGACCTCAAGTTAGAACCCTCACTACAATAAAATAGATCTATAATGATATTTTTTTAATCTGGCATTATATCATTTGTTGTTAAGTATATAATGACGATATTATTAGTCGCAAAATTATTTGTTAATATTCGATATTAGCAACGAGAGGGTTGATCTGTGAGAGCCCCATATTATGAGAGCATGAGAGTATTAAGTTTGGACCACTAGATTTTGCTCATCTCTCTCCTACAATCAACCAAAGCGTGATGAGAAGAATCTAGTGGTCCAGACTCATTGCTTTGATGCTCTCATAGTCTGGGCTCTCACAGGATCAACTCTCTAGCAACGAATATCATATCCACTATTATATTATTAGCGACGGTGCAAATACCAATGCTTATGTATTGTTATTTTTCAATTGTTTGCTACTCATCGCTAATTTTTTAGTTTAAATTTTAGCAACAACTAGTTAAAATTTTCAAAAATGGCAACGGATAAATGTTTTTATATGGATCGTCACTAATAATATAGCAATGAATATGAATTTTCTCATTAATTTCAAGTATAAAAAATAATTTTGCAATGAATAACATCATTGTTATAAATTTAACAATAGACGAAAAAGTGTCGTATTTAGAAAATGCGACTAAAACCCTTTTTTTTGTAGTGGGCCTCCAATGCCATTGGGCTTCAAGAACTTGAAGTCCTTGAAGACCGTGACACCAGTGGAATGAGTTTGATGAGATGTTATACCTTGAAAATATAAGATAATCTATCACGACACCAAATGATTAATCAGTAAAATCAAATTTAATTGGACCGACGCAAACCCACTTAACAAGGACAACCTGCAACATTAGGACAACCTGCAACATTTTATCAAATCAACTAATTAATAGCAGATAAAGTAGTCAGATACGAATGTAAATATCCCCATTAGGAGCTATAAAATATGACGATAATCGATCTCTCGCACCACAGCAAGACCTTATCCCTATTCCTCAGATCTATCAGGCCGTAGCAAGGACTCTAATGGCAGCGAGATCCAGTCTACCATTAACGATAACAAGCACCACAACCTTGAAGGCACACCTCCACTTCCATGCACGTCAAGATCCCCACCGCCACTCTTCTCATGCAGATGGTGGTGCACTCGTAGTGCCTCTCACCATCTTTGACCGCGTCGACTACGACAGACTCATAGGCTCTGTGTTTGCCTTCAGGCCACCAACGCCCAGCAACGAAACCATCAAAGAGGGTCTCTCCAAAGCCCTCTCCTACTTCCCTCACCTCTCCGGCCGGCTTCGATCCGGTCTTCCATCGCTGCTTCTCAACAACGCCGGTGTCCGCCTCATTGAGGCGACTGTTTCCATCCCACTGGAGGAGGTACTCCCTCTTGATCCCTCTGTCATCAACAACGTGGATGACCTCTTCCCGCCTCCTCATATCACCCAGGAGGAGCTCCTCCACGTCCACCTCAGCCGCTTTGCCTGCGGAGGCCTTGTCATGAGCCATGCCATCAACCACCGAGTGGCTGATGGCCACTCCATGAACGTCTTCTTAGATGTGTGGGCGAGGCTGGTGAGAGGTCTACAACTCGAGCAGCTTCCCTGGCATGACCGAGCGGCCATCATGGCTGCGAGGAGCCACACTCCACCTCTGTGCCTTTTCGACCACGACCAAATAGAGTTCAGAAAGATACCTCCGTCGTCATCCTCCGACTCCCTGGTCTCCCAACTAGTCATACACTTCTCCGCCGACTTCATAGCGAAGCTCAAAGCTAAGGTGATGGACGGCGATCCGTCCAGACGATGCAGCACCTTTCGTTGCCTCCTCACACACCTATGGAAGAAGCTCACGTCGGTACGTGGCCTGCACGAGGAGCAACTTACTAGCGCCAGGATTGCCGTGAACGGTCGCGGCAGATTACAAACCCCCGTTCCTAATGAGTACTTTGGCAACCTCGTGTTGTGGGCCTTCCCGACGATGAAGGCGGGAGAGCTTCTGAAACAAAGCTACGCACAGGTCTCCGACGCGATCCACGATGAGGTGGCGAAGATCAACGACGCTTATTTCAAATCGTTCATCGACCATGGCGAGGTGTTGAAAACAAAAGGGAGGGAGGCCGCCGTCATCCCAGCACCAGTTGGGAACGTGTTCTGCCCAGATCTAGAAGTTGATAGCTGGTAAAGGTCTTTCTTTGGTGCCTCAGAAGGGGCAGGATATGCGACAAGGAGAGAAGGAGCAGATTGTTCGGTATTCCAGATGCTCGTTGTGATAGATGTGGCGTGCAAGCGGAAGATGCATAACATTTGTTTTTTGCATGCCCTTGGTCGCTGAAGGTTTGGAATGAGGTGGGACCGTCATGGGTGCAGCATGTTGGTTTCACCGATTTCTGGAAGTCGATAAGACGGATGGGGATGAACTCCACAGATGATTGTTCTTTGCCGTTTGCGGTTCTTTGGACGATCTGGGGAGGAAGGAATGATGTAATTTTCAAAAATCAAAGGTTCTATCCGGAAAATGTAATAGCAAGTTGTCTCTCCCTTTATCGTTTCTGGTCCTTAAGGTAATGTATCTTCTTATCAATTATTATAATGAATAGTTTCTGGCGGTGAATCCCAACTCGGGATTTCACCCTCTTTCTTCTCAAAAAAAAAATCTTTGAGGGAGTGGATTGTCTACAGTGTACCGTCCTCCGATGGAGATCGGACGATCCTCCTAAGGGGGGCGAGGTTAGTAGCCCTCTATGAGAGCCATCCGATTCCCATGTGACGGACCACTGTAATACAACACATGTTGTATTACAACAAACAATCCTCCCGATATGTTTGATATTATACATGTAGTTGTCAGGAGCAGGGCCTGATTTATGACGCAGCAACGTGCATAAACTCATTTGTCATATATGGCACTTGCATGAAATCATTCATGATAAAGCAACACGCATGAAAGGGATGGAGGATCACATTGATATTGGATGGAAAGGTTGAATACCTCTTTTTAAATTACTCTTGTAATTATATCACGGCCCTATAATCTTACTTTATTTAACATATATGTACATATGTACTAGGATTGTAATGTAAGAATTACTAAGACTACATGGATCTTCGTTTAATTTACAAGGATCATGATATAATTACAAGAGTTTTGACATTTGTGCTCCTCCGAGATTCGACAATTATAGTTTTGCCTCGATCTTTTCTGCAACAACACTTTCCCCCTAGATCCCTATAAAATCTTTAATATTGCCCTTCAGTTTATGTAACAATGAGGCATAAGTATAATAATAGAAGGACAATACTGTAAATTTTGTAAAATACAAAGACATAAGTATTACTGCAAAAAGAGTAACGACATAACCGTGATTGCAGAATCTCAAAGGATCACAAGTGTAAAAAACCTTAATTACTAAGATTATATAAGTTATGGTGCAACTAGGCCATATTCTTAATTTTGCCCTTACACAAATGACCTATTCCACAGGCTTTAAACTATTATTATATATTTAGGCTTCCGTTTTTACAGTAGACATTGCCAAGGTGGTTGTTGTCAAAGTGCAAGGAAGAACAAGTCGTTCATTAAGCATAGATGAGGCTGCTTATCCTTTTGTTTTGGGATATTGAGAGAAAATTGCAATGGATTCATTGATTCCAAATAGTATAATACTACAATTTCATGAACATTCTCTTCAGTTTTACACATGTATTTGCACGAGTTTTAAATGGTTAATTCACTGCAAAAAATTGGTCCTAAGGCAATGAATGTTTGAATATTCGTTGCCATATCCTTTGATGTTAAAGATATATCAACGAATGATATTCATTACAAAACAATCTTTTGTACTTGTAGTTAGCAACAAATGACATATTCGTTGTTAAATGTCAATATAACAACATTTTTCCATTGAATTATTCGTTAAAATTCGTACTAAGCATCATCAAATTTAGCAACGATTAGAAAACAAGTCAATGAATAACCGTTGTTATATGATTCGTTGTGAGCAATATAACAACGAATACAATTATTCTTTGCAAATTTAAAGAAGTAAATAATGAATAATATTCGTTATTATATATTAACTACGGAAGATATGACCATGAATATTAAATTATTCGTTGTCTTAGGTCACTTTTCTTGTAGTGATTAATGTCTACTCGGTACAAATTATAAAGGTATTTTCACTTTTCTTATTTTTATTTTTTAATTGATTTTAATTTTGCAAATTTTAAGTATTTTTATTTTTCAATACAATTATTCACTTTTCTTATTTTTATTTTTAATTGATTTTAATTTTGCAAATTTTAAGTATTTTTAATTTTCAAAACAATTTGTGAATAATGTATATTGAAAATGAAATAAAAACATTTTAGATTTTTAAATATGTAAAATAAAATAAAAATAGGAAAACAAATTATTTTCTAGTTATGAGTATTCTTTAATGTTTTTGTTGATTTTTGTGTTATTTTATATTTTTATGGATTTTTTTATTGAATTATAGTTGAAAACAATTTACAAATGAAAATTAGGCTTTGTTTTTGTGATTTTTAAAATATAAAACTAACTCAAAAATTTGGAAATTAATTCGTTGCACATGTATTTTACTAAGCTTTAAAACAAGACCAAGCACATATCTGTAATTTTATATGGTTTTATAAGGTTTTTAAAATATAAGTATTTTTTCATTTTCTATTTGTATTTTTATATGATTTTTGTGTATGTGACAAAATACACTTAAAGTAAGGTGTAGAATTTTTTTTAGAATTTTTTGTATTTCAAATTTTTATGAATTTTTAAATTTAAAATGACAAGAAATGAAATGTTTTCATAATTTGAAAATGAGAAAATTATGTTAATTTTGCAAGATAAAATTATTGAAGCTATATGAGGTTATTAGATAAATATCCTAATTTCAACACATTTTTTGGATAATAGGAATTAATTAATCAAAGCAATACATAGAACAAAATAATATGCATCAGTACAGGGACTAATTAGCAATTAAAATAACACATCAGAGCATTTATTAACACAAGTTCATGATTCAGGAAAGATGCTGCAAGTTAACCACACAAACACTTGGATAAACACATGATATGCTGAGATAGGGACTTACTTGCATTTAATGAAACATGTACGCGCTTTTATTAACAAAATAAAGTTCTGGGCATCACTTGCAATTAAACCAATACAAAGCACCTTGTGCACATGAAGCCAACTCGTAAGGATTAATAAGAAAATCAAAGAAAAATGAGGCCTGATCCGAAATTATTTCACAAACATAAACACCAGCGTTCAGGACTCGAATGCAAAATATAAAATAAAAGGGAAGGTGTAGAAATATCACCAAGGGAGGCGCTTTGGTCACGTGCGACGTGGGAGGTGGCGAGCGGCTGAGATGCGCTCCCTTGGATCAGAACGGACGGTCTAATTTACGCGTGAATCTACTCCGATCGGAACAGTCACGGGCACCAGACTGGAGGACGAAGTCGGAAGAAGGCCTCCTCAAATGAAATTCAATTGGCCCGATCTCCTCTGGTCTAGTTCGGATCCGAGCTAAGGAGGTCTCAAATAATTGCTGCACTCAACTCGTGTCGGTCTCTGATAGTCCATGATTCTAGGTCTCGTTAATCGTAGATGCTGAAGGGAAGGCCTCGATGCATGCTGTTAAAGGTTCAAGGGTTCCAACTACGCTCCTAGTGACCTGCACGTTCGGGAAGAAGGTTCGAAGTCTCGTAATCCCTTAGCTGAATGTTATTTGATATAGAAAACAAAGGAAATGAAGGTCGATGGGTTGGGTTCGAGTGCAGGTGAGCGGCGTGAACCCAAAAGCTCAGATCTGACGATCAGAGGGTATTAGAGGTGGAAGAAGAAGCCAAGAAATGCAGTAATCGTGATGGGATAATGGTGTAAGAGGATAGGGATTCAAATCACAACAGATTGTTGGATGAGTTCTCCTCCTTGTGGAAATCTATTCCATATTTATAGGACATTGGTAGTTATTGATTGGAGAAGGAGATCAATTACCTTTTAGGATTAGGAGTTATCTTTTCCTAATCCTGTTGGAAGTAGGAATCCGGATTTCCTTATTTGCTCATCTCCATGGAGTATAATAGGGGGTAACGGAGGTCGGAAGGATATTTATCGATGTGTCATCATCGATTCTCACATAGGTGAAAATGATGCAATTGATTCCACATTCAACTCGGGACAACCGCTTCACTTTGTGGCTTTTGATCTTTCTTCCCATCGCTAAGGAGGTGGCCATAGACACTAGGTATCTTTCTGTCCTTGTTCTCTTATTTCCCGACCTCTTGGGCATCAATTTACTCCTCACAAATCTTTTGAGGTCGGGGAAGTGATCTATGGACTTTATTAAGGGAAGCTTAAGAATCAATTCCTCAATAATTGCTTCCCTAAGGGCATGATCTAATTTTGTAAGTTATTTTCATTTTCAAATTTTATGAGATTTTCTGGGTTTTCATTTTTTTGGTCCTTTTTGGATTTTCAATTTGTTTGATATTTTTGATATGTGAAGGAGAATGTACAGACATTAGTTTGGAGAGAAAGTGGTTAGTAGAAGAGGGAGGTAGAAGTGACTCAGTTGTACATGATGGTGGTCAATCTAGTGTCTTCCATATTTTCAAAATTCAATCTGCAAAATCCATGATCCACTTTAATACGTGTACTATTGATCGTCCTAGAAATGGCATCCTCCAAAAAGTTCTCAAGACACATCATGAGAGAAGTCTGCTCAGTTGGAGGATATTGTTGAGAACTCGGGACCTTATACTCAACACACCTTGACTCAAGCATGTAATGTTGGGTTGAATATGTCTCATCTGTATGGTAGATATTGGTTGGAGCCTCACAAGGTGGAGTCAGTAGACAGGGGGTCTGTAGATTGGTCTCATGAGTCCAATCCCCTATATATAGGCTCTTCGAATGGATGGTATGAAGGCTGGTCAATTTAGGCTTGATCTCTAAGGTCAATCAAGTCGGGAAGATCATGTGGTGCAGGCCTCTCCATTCGTTTCGATCGATCGACCATATTATAACTTGAGGTCAAGTTGGGATGTGTATATGTGAATTGTTTTCTGATCCCAACTTGAGGTGAGAATGAGGTATGTGGAGGCAATTGATTCTGCCAATCATTTATCTCAGTAGTGGCGTGCTCTTCAAATTGTTCCTTAATTACACCAAGCGATCGAGAATGTGGTGAGTCAATCCAGGGTGGAAGTGGGTCAGGGATTTAAGAATGTGGGTAGGTGAGGAGTACGAAGAAGTGGGAAAGTCAGTCGGAGTTTTGACTTCGCGGTCTGGCTGGGGGTATGAGGAGGAATAAGAGGGTGGAGATGATCGCAATATGATCGAAGAGGAGTGACCTGGATATGATGACCAATATCCCGACATCTTCAAAGAGGAATAGGTGAATGTAAGTGGAACGAGGTAGAAAACGTGCAACTGCACTAGTTAACACACAAACAGACTAACACAAAAGCAAACCCTGAGTTCACCTATTTGATATAGTAAGGGTCATAAAGGTCTGACCGTTTATCTTTGCAATTTTATTTGGTGATAACTGTAAACTTTGAAAGAGCTAACGAGTTGTTAGGTGCATGTATTTCCCTAAAGACTGGCCCAACTCTTACGACTAGTTGCACCTACTTTCAGCTAGTAGGGATGTAAGTACGGATCGTAAAACAGCTACATGTTACTTAATGAACGAGCTTTACATAGTGTCCTTTAAAACATCTACTCTACTAGGTCAAATCTGATTAGCAGTCCCTATTTTATATTTGATTATCACTTGATTAGTCCACCAAGTACAGCACACCTAACGATCCGTCTCGATTTCCGTTTAATCCTAAGTTGTAAAACCAAGGGAAAGGGAGTCGAGAAAAGCCGATGCAATCGGAAAAACAATGATGCATGCCTAGTTCAGAAGACTTATAATGATCCTTGTGCTCTACATGTGTGATGCAAAACAGAATTGAATTTTTACACTATATGAAATGCAAACGAGAAAATCGTTCCTAGACAGGCAATTCTATTAGCAAGTGATGAACCAGATGATTTGGACTAATAGCTCTGCGGTCTGTGTGTGTTTAGTTAGTTGTGATGTGTGGTCCTACAAAGTACGAGCACAAGCAATAAAATATTTAAAAAATGCTCTATGAGCCACAAGTGCATGTCCTAGTCTACGTCAAGCACCCCACACAACCACGACGGGTCCAATTTCCAGTCATGAGATTCCAAACAGAATCTGCTAGAAATTAGAAAATTAATTACAAATTAATTTACAAAAATGAAAAATAAAAGTATCCCTTCAGAAATCTTATTGGCGTCTCAACAACCGGCTCGCTCCACGAATCCCCGGCCTCTGATGCACTTTGAGATACATCGACTTCAAGAAAGCCACTCTACGTCCATCGGGTCCTCACACAAAAAGATAAAATTTATGTCAGAGAAAGATATCAAAATATATAAAAAAATAAATAAAGAAATAATTGAAGAAAAAGAGAAAAAAATAAAATCATTACAAGGTGGTTTGGGGATCAGATTACCCGAGTGAATGAAAAATCTAATTCTAAGTTTTCTAAATTGATCCTAAGACATTTGCCTCCCTGGCAACGGCGCCATCTGATGAACCTCGAATTACCCTATGTTAAATGTGTCGAATTGTTGTAATCGAGAAATCAAGATCGATCAAAAATTAACCACACGAATTGATAAATCAGCGAATTAATTAATGTGTAGTTTTATGTTTATTTTACCTGGACAAGTCCCAGGGTCAACTCAAGGAGGCAAAGGAACAACCTAGGGGTCAAATTAGGTCACTTTGTGCACGGTTTTTCAAATGAATTTTTTTATATTTTTTTATGCAATATAAATGCAAATGCAAATATGCGGCTGAATTAGAGTATTAAGAAATCAAGCAACTTAGTCAAATTAATTTTAACGTGAAATTAATCCAATTTAGCCAATTGTAATTTTCCTAGAAACATAATCTAATGATGAATGTAAAATGTATTTTTTTTGGAATTTTAGTAATTAAAAAATAAAATAAAGATAAAGATAAAATAAATGAAATACAGGGGCATATGTACAATATACAAAGGGGCCCAAAACCAAGTTTCACATATGAACTCTGATTCTTTTGAATTTGGTCTTCTTTTGAAGGTAATTGAACGTACATTAATTCAAAAGTGAGTAGAAGTCCATAGAAGACCGTATGAGAAAGATATTCACATTTTAAGGTTCTTAGTCTCAAACTAGGGTTTGGGTTTTATTGATCAATTTTACAATTTAGTATTTTTTGATATTTTTCCTTTATTATTACTCTATAGAGTTTATTTTATTCAATTCTGAGTCAATGAAAATTAGATAAAAATAAGGAAGATATGGTGAATATACATGTGATATTTATAAGTGAAATTGGCTTCTTATTTAAAGCAAATATGCATGCTAAAATGCAGACATTAATTTTAAATGCATGAATGAGAATAATGCAAAATAAATGGAGATATGCAGCTAATTACTCGAGAACAAAGCTCTATTTTCAACTTTTAGAGTGATGCATCACATATTCATCAACCATTCAGATTTGTATATCAATTCGATGGCAGATGACACAACTTTCCATAAGCCATTCAGAATGGGGAGGTTCCAAGCGGGGTCTTGTAAGCAGTCCAGTATGCCCATAGAATTTGGTCTAAAAGCTGGGACAAGTTCTTCCTGTCAGGGCGTACTAGATTCTACAAGATGCCCTTCACCTCCATTTTCGACACCTCAGCCATGACATTCGATTGTGGGGGGTATGGACTAGCGACATGGTGCTCGATGCCATAGTCCTTTGTTAACTTTTCCATTTCCCTATTAACAAAGAGGATACCCCTGTCAAAGATGATGATTTTGGGAACCCTGAACCGTGAAATGATATGATCTTTCACGAACTTACAGACATTCTTGTTATCTGCAGCTCGGGTAGAGATAGCTTCCACCCACCTAGAGAGATAATTGACTGACAAGAGAATATGCTCATAGCCATGGCTGTTAGGGAATGGGCCCATTAAATCTATGCCCCATGCATCGAAAACATCAACCATAATGACCGGTTGCATGGGCATTTCATCTTTGGGACCGATGGCCCATCCCATTCTCTGACATACTGGACACAACCTAACAAATGCATATGCATCATGGGACAGGGTCGACCAGTACAAACCACACTGAAGCACTTTCCAAGCGGTACTCTTCCCAGAGTGATGTCCTCCTGCATCCAATGAATGACAGTAGGTGAGGACACTCATGTATTCCTCGTGAGGAATACACCTCCTCCAGACACAATCCGGACCTTCGAAGAAAATGAAAGGATCCTCTCAATGGTATTTCCTATATTCTGACTTAAGTCGGTCAATGCTGCTCTTGGACCAATCATGAGGAATTGTCTTAGACACCAAGAAATTCACCATGTTGGCATACCATGGAAGAGAGTCTATAGAATGATCGACTCATCGGGGAAGGAGTCCTTGATTGGGTCAGTTTAAGAGGAACTACGCGACTCTTTGTGGGAGAGATGATCGGCCACCACATTCTTCACTACAAGCTTATCCTTGATCTACAAATCAAACTCTTGGAGTAATGGAATCAACCTAAGAAGATGCGCCTCCGCGTCCTTCTTTCCCGTGAGGTACTTGATGGCTATGTGATATGTGAACACTGTAACCTTGGATCCTAAAAGATGAGACCTGAATTTGTCCAAGGCGAATACTACGACAAGCATTTCCTTCTCTGTGACGATATAATTCTGTTAAGCTTGATCGAGTATTTTGCTTGTGTAGTGAACATCATAAGGAATCCCTCCATGATCTTCTTCTTTAGGAGCTCGAAGGCCTCAAGACACATGTGATCTATAATGAACTCAGTGTCTTTTCCTAAGAGCTCCATTAGCGATCGAGCAGTCTTTGAGAAGTCCTTTATGAATCTGCAGTAAAAACCAACATGCCTGAGGAACGACCACACTTGTTTGATGTTGGTTGGTGGTTGAAGTTTCTTGATCACATCCATCTTGGCAAGGTCACCCTCTATTCCCCTCTTGGAGATGACATGCCCCAATACAATGCCCTCTTGAACCATAAAATGGCTCTTTTCCCAAGAGAGAACGAGATTGACCTCACTGCACTTCTTGAGGACTCAATCCAAATGAGATAGATAAGTATCAAGTGAGTCATTGTGGACCTAGAAGTCATCCATGAATACCTCCAGGAAATCGCACACCATCTCGACAAATGCTACAATCATGCATCGCTGGAAAGTCCCTGGTGCATTACATAACCCAAAGGGCATGCACCTGAATACATACGTACCAAATAGACATGTAAATGTGGTATTATTTCCTAGTCCTCAGGAATGATGACCACTTGGTTGTAGCCCAAATACCCATCTAGAAAACAAAATAATTATTTCCCCGCTAGTCTCTCCAGGATTTGGTCTAATCAATGGTAAGGGAAATGATCCTTTTTCGTCGTGGCTTTCAGGTGGGTACTCGCATCACAATATCCTCTCCATCCGAGTTGGTGACTGTCTGAAGTCCTGTCTTCTTAGGGACTACATGAAGTGGTCACTTGGAATCAGAAATGGGATATATAAACCCCACGCCACGCCATTTTTCAATCTCCTGTTGTTTACGTAGGAGCGCTTCGTTTACTACTTGTTGGTTTTTCGTTGATCTCCATTTATGGTTGCAAGCGCCAGAGTATCGAAGTTGTGACTTTGATCATTCTGTTCATGATACATGGTTTTTATTGAAGCCGCTCGATTAAGCGGTGGTTTCGATGTGCGATCGGTGGTGGTGGATCGAGAGGAGCTCTCGATCAGCTCTGACGGTAACAGTTCTCAGAGACTGCTTGTGTCTTTCAGGTGGTTGAGCTTCTCAAGGTGGCGGAAGTTCGACTTGATAGTGGTGCTCGCTCAATGGTAATCGACAATTCAAGAGCGGAGGTGCGACGATTGATCAAGAGCGACTAGAGATCATGGGTAACGGATTGCAATCATGTCTGCATGTGATTCCCACTTCTAGATACTTCTTCCAATCCAGAGTATTCGCTTCCTGCAAATGTGCATGCGACTCGAGAATGTGTCTTGGTTAAAATTTAGGTTCACATAAGGGGGAAATGGATGGATTGATCCTTATCGATGGAGGAGAGGGTCGGGAGCTCGAATCAGCTCTGATTCGAGGTGTTCAGAGATGGAAGAAGGTGGAGAACTGGATCTAGATGGGATGAAGGTGAAATCGATGGTTTTGGTTGAAATTAAATGATTTTAGATTGAAATAGAAGGGGAATGGGAGGAGAATGAAGAAGAAAGATGGAAATATAACTTGGAAATGGAGACGGTGGATGCAGGTGTTGTCGACGCCTGGGAATCTAGAGATGGAACTCCAGATGGTCTTCGGCTCGACCATGGCGGTGACGAGAGGCTTGACGTACGTCGGAGTGGTGCTCCACACAGGCTGATGATCAGGGCGTTCCTTCGCTCTCTTGATCTCGCTCGACAGCAGAGCCTCAGGACCCTGTCACAACCCTAACTACCACTCGGAACTCTGGGGGAGAAGGTGCTGAAATGGAGGATGAATGAGACGAGGGGAGCTCGGGTGCTTTTATAGAGGAGATAGCTTGGGGAGCACGCCGTTGGGTGTCGTCACAGGCGAACGGCCTAACGGCCAGGCCGTTGGGCGGAGAGAAGAGGAAAAGGAGGTGACGGTAAGCATGCGATGGGAAGAAGGAGGAGGGTGTGGGGAAGAAGAACGGGCAGAGGAAGAAAGGAAAGTGGGAGAGAGAAAGAAGAAGAAAGAGAAATGAGAAAAAATAAAAAAATAAAATAATTAATTAAAATAAATTTAATTGGTAATTAGAGTAAGTAAATAAAATAAATAATTAAAAAATAGTTAAATAAATAAATACTTAAATAAATAAATAAATTTTATTTACTTTATTTTAATAATATGATATTAATGAAGTTTTAAAAATATAATAAATGACATAAATTAAATAAAATAAGAATAAGATACATTGTACAATTTATACCAATAGAGTTCCAAAACCTACTTTTTTGCATATCAACTCCGATTTTAGTGAAATAGTTTTATTTGATAGATAATTCTATAAACAAACTTTAAAAGTGAGTACGCCCAATTCGGAGTTCATATGGCCGAGTTATAAGGTCAGGAAGTTTAAGGTCATGGCTTCGTGACTTTGAGATTTATTAGTACTTACTTTAAGTTATATTTTTATATTTTTTACTAATTTTTTAAAAACATTAGAAGAAGAACTAAGTTAAATGAGATTAGAAATAATTAATTAGAAAATAATTAAGGTTTATTTATAGTACATATATACAAAGGGGTCCAAATGTCAAAACTCGCCCGTTTTATTCTAGTCTTTTTGGATATTTTAAATAAATAGTATTGGTTATAAAATGAAGTTTAAAAGTGAGTTTGGCAATTTGGAGTTTTCTATAATTAGTTATGAACCTTGAAAGTTGGCTTTTGCGGCTTTTTAGGTTCATCATAATTAATTATTTATATATTAAATATTATTTTTTATATTTTTGTAAATTAAGATCCTTATTTCGCCTACTTTTTTTGTCGACCAAGTCAATATTGACAAGGTCTCTGGGTTAGGACCAGTCTATATATATTTTTCACATCTACATCCTTCTTTTATTTTTCTTTTTTTATTATTTTATTTTGGATAAAATAAGTGTTAAATATATAATATTAACAAATATGATTAGAATGTTAGTTAGTGAAAATTAGTGAATATTTACATGTATTTTACTAAGGATTTTAGCCAAAATAAAAGAATAAAGGCGATGAATCATGGACTCATCATTTCCCTATACTTTGCCTTTGCTAGTCCCTTAGCAAACACTTATTCTATAAAATAAGTGAAAGCAAAAAGAAAAAGGAAAATAAAAGAACTTAGAACATGATTGTTTCTTTAAACTAAACTTCACTTCACCCAAAATCAAGAACTTGGAATAGGCCTTTGGATTAATAGTTTGTCAGGACCTTACTAGAATTAGGATTTAAGTCTCAACAGCTCTCAAGTTCCATAAATCCCTATCCAGGTTCATCTCAACAACCATCTCGCAAACTATTCAGCTTTGAAGTCTTAGCTCTTCCTGCTTGAAGAAGCGAAGAAACCGTCCATCCTAGTAATAAACACCCATTTAGCCCTCATCTAGCTACTCGATCCTCGAGCAGGGGGGTATTTCCTTCTAAGATCAGGTCGTGTTGTGTCCACAATCGAATAGCAGTAGAAGTAAAAGAATGGGAAGAGAACTGGAGTGTGACAAGTGTACTCACATCTCCTATGAAGCTTGTCCAGTTTAGCTAAGTCTCCACTAAGATATGCAGGATTTCTGAAGTTTGGACCATGGTGGTCATGGATCTATTTGGTATTTGGCTTCTTTTTAGTAGAAAATGATTGTTGCACTGCATTGATCTTTCATGCCCCGACGGATATAGCATCTTTTCTTCCGTCCAATTTTTTGGGGTCTTGAAAAAATAGTTCCAGCAGATCATCCCCTCATCTAAAGATTTATTTCATCCCCACACTCCCGTCTTTAGACGTCTACGCCACTAGACAAGGATGAAAATGCACCACCAAAATGGACTTCCCTTCGCAACCCCATGCAAGTTAAGCTACAACTTGAGATCCATTCGGTTCAGACCTAAACCAAGCTCCATCATTCAGACTTAGATCCATTCGATTCAAGAATCAAACTTGTTCTAAAAAATGCTAATGAATGCAACAAATTTTTTATGAACTAAATTTTTTAGATTAAGCTTTTTACGTGACTTTTAAAGATTTTTAGCAATTTTTATTGATTTTTAAAACTTTTAATTTTTTTAGTATTTTTTTGAAAGAGTTAGTGAATTGAATCAATTACATGAATTTACAAGAATTTTATACATTTTGTAAAGAATTATACATATTTTATATACACAAGATTATACGGATTTTATACAAGATTTACAAAAGAATTTTATTTACAATTTTAAATTTATTGAGAATTTTATACACGTATTTTACAACAATTTTTATATACAACTTTTTTTAAGAAACCTATTCTATTTTATAAGTCATATGTATAGTTGTCTATCGGCTTTTAAAAACCCAAAATATATACTCATACTTTTATAGCCATATTATTAAAAATACAATAAAGTACGAGTTATGGATTCTAAAGTATATATAAAATATATATACGACATTCCCTATACTTAGCGTGAACTATGTCCTCATAGTGACCAAAGAAACAACAAAGGAAGACATAACACGGGCTAAGTATAGATTGGTGAAAAGAATACTATAGTACAATGACTCAAAAGAATAACGAATAAAAGAATAGAAGTCAATCATCCCCTCTATACTTAGAATCAACTAATTGTAAGGATAGGAGACTCAAAAACGAAGATAAACAATCAATGACTTGGCTTATCCCCCCTATACTTAAGGTAAAATATCCTTAAGTATAGAGAAGAATATCAATGGTTGAGGGACCGAAAGAGCAGGCGATACAAAATCGAAACAATAAAAAATAAGAATGAGCGATATTACCCCTCCCCCCATACTTAGGGTAAAGTACACCCTAAGTCTAAGCAACAACAAGGGTAATAGAACAGAACGATATGAACAACACAATATCTACACCCCCCTTATATTTAGGATAAAGTACATCCTAAGTATAACAAAAAAACCTAAGCGAGACCTACGAGTGTAAGACAAATGAAAGAATGAATGAATAAAATCGAAAATACATATGTACAAGGTGAAAAAGGATGAAGAAATCAAAATGAAACTCAGGTATGAGATGCAGAATATGAAAAATGAAGAACACATCTCATACAAAATGAATGGGGTGTTGTTGCAGAAAATCTCGAGGATCAGAAATTAATGAATAAATATATAATTCGTCATTGCTATCCCCAAAAAATCCCACGATAAACAAACAATTTTTTTATTTTTTGCCACTTATTAACCTGTATAACGGACAGGGTCAAACTCAGGGAGGCTACAAATCCCGAGGGTTATTCAATTAATCAAAAATCAATTAAGAGAAAAACATGAATCTCAAAGATAACTATCCTTGGTTTTTGTGATTTTTTATCTTTTTTATTGTTTTTATTTTTTATTTATAATTTTGTTATATTTTTATAAAATTTTATTGGTTTTTAGTTTTGCAAATTTTTTATTTTCAAAAATGGAGAAAAATGCACGAGATATGAAATACACGCACCGACTCTTTTTGTATTTTTTATAAAAAATGCTCAGAAAAATCCAGAGAAAGCATTTTTGTGTTTTAAAAGTTTTGAAATGTTTTTGGAAATTTTTGTGGAATTTTCAGATGTTTTTGTATTTTTCTAAAAATCAAACAGTGAGAAAATACGAATTTGTGCACAGCTTGGAGTAATTTGCAACTTAAAAATACTTTAGTGGTGAGTAACGAGGTTGGGAAAATTTGAAGAAATAAAGGGAAAAATCACCTCGCCGGAGCAAGGTGTTGGTGGGAGGCGGTGTGTTGGACATGCGAGCCCACAGCAAGCCATTATGCAATAAATGTTATTGCAATTAACTCCTTAATCTGAAATAAAGAGTACATAATTTGCATAATAGGTCCCTTAGTACAATTAGGGTTATGTACCATGGCCATCTTAATGATCATACAGCTGTTGTATTCAATTATTGAATCATAGAGGCTGGTGCTTGGATGAATATCTAATGAGTTAGATTGAGGACTCATCAAGCACCGTCAAATGAATTGTAAGAGATGATCTCCAGCCTGAGTAGGAAATGGCAATCCTATCTCATTTAGGTTGATATCTGACCGACCTCTTGATGCATGTCCTCTGCATAGGAATAGCAGATTCGGAGGTGTCAGATTAGTCTAGGTCAAAGAGTTGACTTAACGAGATCGAGATAACCAAAGTCCTATATCGTATGCTGTCACGATACAGACACACATCCTCTGACCGGAGACAGATGTGTTACTATATGTCTAAGTATGTACATTTGGCAGACCAATAGGGTGATGACCTAATCAAGGTCTATACACCGGCGCCGCTGGTGTGCATATAAGGGCATATGAGTAATACGATCTCTCAAAGGGATCATACAGGTTTAGTTACTGAACCGGAAGACATGAGCTCACTCATGAGATATTGGGAAGAATCAAATTCCATGCGCATGGTCGTCTCGCTTTGGAAGCTTGACTGAATTTGTAGGTTTGATATGTACTTTTGGTAAGTATATGATCAAGACCTAGGTATGATATATGTTTTTGGAAAGTGTATGATCGATACCGACTCCCAATGATCGAATGAGAAACTTACTGATAAAACCTTGAAGTAGACAGTATAAAGGTTGATCTAATACTTCGGGTTTATTCTGAGTCTTCCAGTATGCTGGATGTACAGGTATTAGGAATACCTGAGGGTGATGTGATCATAAACGATTGTATAACCATGACGCTTCCATTCCTAGGGAGTGATGAAACATGTTTGGATTTTTAGTGACTCCTCTCAGTAGAGAAGTAATCTGATCTTAGTCCAAATGTTGGACATTGATCTGAATGTGATTCAGATTCAATGAGAAGATTAGATTTACGGTCTTGATTTAATCAAGCATCTATGGGAGGCTGAGATCTGGATTTGAGATGTGATCTCAATATCCATGTCACTATTATGTGGAACAATACAATCGCCTGTCCTATGTCTCCAAGTATTCGCGGAGAAAGCGCATTATCCTTGAAAGAGTTCATGGATAATTCTATTGTTGATATATGTATCCGAGCATTGAGAAAATGGATAATTAAATATGATTTAATTATCATGAATAATATGAATTTGATTCATATTATAAGGAGAGTTATCTTAGATAATTAAATGTGATTTGATTATCAAAGGTGTAAATAATATGAATGTGATTCATATTATTTGAGCACATGAGAATAAGTTATCCAATATAATTAAATGTGATTTAATTATTATGGATAAGAATAATGTGGATAGTAATAAGCCAAATATTCATAATATATTATAAATGTGATTTTTAATGTATTAGAGAGAGTTAAATATAATTTATATTAGTAGATTAATTATTAATGTGTATGGATACACATTGTCTAATTAATTGAAAATGTAAATTACATGTGTTTTGGGTTGTGAATATGATTCACAATATTCCAATGTCAAGATTGTAATGTTCCCAAATTTAATTGAGAATTATTTTCGGTGAATAAAAATCTCAACAAATAGTTGTTGGAAAATAAGTAGAGAGAAAATCAAGGAGATGTGCAATCTCATGGGAATCCATGAGATTGCCCTCTAAAGGGGAAGGTTGATCTCCTTTGTATTTTCTCTCCTTATTTGATTGATTAATTTGGTATTAATATTTATTTGATTTATCAAATATATTTAATCAAAATTAAATCACAAGTTTGTTGGCTTTTACCAACAACAATCTTGACCATTGGGATTGACATAAATCAATCTCATCCATTGATTTTACATGTCACATGGATTGAGATCCATGGATCCCAAAACACTATAAATAGAGAGACATACCATGCTCTCTATTTTACACATAATGCTTGAGAAGCATCTCTCTCTCTCCTCTCTCTCTCTCTCTTTCTCTCTAGACGTCATCCCTCTCTATTCCTCTCATGGACGTCCACCATGGATACCATGGAGAGGTTCTCCGTCCCGCAGCATCGTCGTTATGCTGGCCCGATCGTCTGTTCATAGATCTCCGTCTCCTTCGGTGCGCCTCGCTCGGTGAAGAAGACGACGGATCTCGTGTGTCGAGATCAGGAGATCCGCCGCCTTGGATCATAACATGGATTGCGAGAAGCACGCGGTTCATCCCCGCGCTCGCAAGCGTCTACTCCGTCAGATCGGACTTGAGACAGGAGGTCTCTTCGTTTAGAGACTCGATCGTAACCACGCTTCGAGAGGTAATCCTATTACTTGTTTGTGGTTTAGACGAAACGATCCGAGAAGTGTTCTTGGATCATGTGGTTTCGTCGTAAGAAAATTTTTTAAATTCCGCCTGCATCGAGCGACTAGTGCGACTAGTCGCTCCTCGTCGTATTCGATACGACACTCACGCTTCCGTGATGCGTTTGAGGATCTAAAAATATCCTTCAAGTGGTATCAGAGCCTTAGGTCGATGGTTTCGAATATGATTCGCTAACCGAGGACGACTTGGGTTCGTAAGGTCGCGAAAGTTTTCTTCGCATTTGATTTCGCAGATCTGTTTCGTAAATAAATTCGGCACTGTTTAAATGTTTAAACACGATTTTAATACTCAGATTTTGTTCCCCATTAAATAAGGAAACCATAGGATCTGAGTTTGCATAAATCGGATTTCGTTTGCTCTAGATATGGTTGTTTTAATGAACATGTATTCACTGTTACGGAACTGCGAATCTTAACGTAATTAAGGAGTTAATTACTGTTTAGAGACGCCTCGAAATGCGTGCAAATCACATAGGTTCTGTTGTAATCAAGTTAGAAAACTATGGAAACTTACTTTGCTTAATTTTGGATTTAAATTGATTGAGATATGCTAATTTTAGTAAGTAGGGGTCACTGCTGAAATTACTTTCCTAATCAAGAACCATTTGATTGTCAATTAGTGAAATTAATTGTTAATTTCATGAAATAATTTATGGAAAATATTTGAGAAATATTGTAAGATGATTATTTCCTTAATTGACTTGGACTCAACCAATTAGTTGATTAGATTTGATCTAGATCATAATTAGAAACACAATCATCAAGTTCTTGCTTGAATAGGATTGGGAATTTGTCTAGCAAATTTCCTTATAATCAAAATTGTTTTTATTACTATATGGTATAATTTCGGTTGAAGAACCGATGATCATCTCAAGTACAAATTAATCAATTTGGCATTATCCTTTCCCGAGGCGGATATGGTGTCTAGTTGGGATCGCTGGGGTAGCGGGGTTGCAACGTATGCGGTCCGTCCCACTCCCGCCGGTACTGACCATGACAGTGGTAGGGCCGGGATAATGTCCGAGGGAATTAAGTTGTATTTTTCTAATTATAAAATACGAATTTAATACGTACTTTGAGAATAATACCATATATATTCAGCATAACATTCAAGTTGATTTATTGAATGTGGCTTGATAATTAATTTTAATATGATTGAATTGATTATGTCCAATTATACTCTAAATATGATTAGAGTTTGATAATTCCCTTGGAAAATTAATTATGTGAATATGATTCATGATAATTAATTAGAATTTGAATATGATATGGAGGATCACATAAGTGACATCTATGGGTCTCTGGCCAAGGCGAAGAGTTCTCGTCGCCAGATATTATATGTAGGTGTACGCCTGTCCGAAGTGACAGCTCTGCATATGATCCATTTGGATCGGGCTCGTCGCTTCTCGAAAGAGTAAGGACGTATGCGTAGTGACTCCAATATCGGTCCTCATATTATGGGGGCGATATTGGATTACGCATACGCGAGTTGTAGTTCCTGTTGACGGTTGGTTTCACATTATGACGGGTCAACATCACCTTAGGGGTGGTGGACCTGGGTATTAAAGACCGAATTGGGAGATGCAAGTTGGACTTGCAAGGCGGAATGTGTTCCCGCTTCTTTTTATCCGAGTTGTAGGTTCTCATATTATTGGATGCAACAAGATAAGGAAGGAGATCCCAGATCTTGCTTGAGATATAATGGTAAGTATATCTCTCACATTGAAACTGATTAAGGGAATGAACTTTCATTGTTGACATGGCAGACAACTTTGATATAAAATTCCTAATTCAAAGTAAAACATGTATATATATAAATATATACCCTTATGCAAATTACTTATTTCAGATAATCCTTCATTAAACCCACTCAATGTTATACTCATTAATAACCAGTAGAATATCATGGATTGGACCCTTGATCCAGATATTGTACTTGCGATTGGACACATAATGTATGTGGTTGCAATGTGCAAGTTTCTTTCAGAATAATGAGAAGTGATAATTAAATAGACAATGAGACTAAACCCTAGGGTTCGTATGTCTCTATAAGTCTTGATCTCATTGAATGTACTCTTGGAAGTGACATGTCGATGATGATCGCAATTGTCAAATAATCCTTATAAATCCAATAAAGATATTCTGGCATACATATGTGCTCTTGACATTTAATCATGAATGTACATGGTTCTCTGCATCATGTAGAATGGTAGCTCTATAAGAGATGATGTATTCAAATTGTTTGAGTACCTACCTGAACCTATGTTTTAAGAGTTTAGATGGATGTAGATGATGAGTTCATCATTCTAATGTCTATACTCTAGTCATTCATGAAGCTTCATAATATTCATATTGTAGAATTGGGTGAAGCATGTATAAATGTCGAAATGCTCTTGAATTTAACATAAGAGATCCTTAGTCTTAAGCAAGGTTGTTTATAGATAAAGGGAGCGTAGTGGAAGCATGGGTTGGACCCAAGCAAGAAGTATAATCAAGGAGTTCACTGTACTTCTGTGACTTCCATATAACATCCAAAGAGTTGGATGAATGATAATACTGCAAACATGTTGATGTGTTGATAGTAGGACTATCTAACCTATCTAGAAATTCTTAGAGAAGGAATCAGATAACACATCAGAAATAACCTACATATAATCATTGGAATTGACTTACTTATTTGATAAGGCAAAGTCTAATAATTGTATCTCAATCTTCTAATGACACTTGCAATTGGTTGCATATGTGTTAGAATATTAGAAATTTGATCTTAAGGTTTATTGGTCATCCATGTTGAAAGTGATGCAAACGTTGCAACAATTTCCATGAGATCAATAGCTTCATATTTTCAGTGGGAGCCCTTAGTCTTAGAGAATGTCTCTATAACCTAGATATTAGAATACAGCGCTCATTGTTTATTTCTAATTGTTAGATATAAACATGAATTCTAAAAATTTATCTATCATAAAGAGTTATGCATGGATATATATTTCATATAGTAATCTTACATCTAGTGGACCTCCACT